>LWMK02000037.1:69278-390423 GCA_001693075.2 Taenia saginata | reverse complement strand
ATGGATGGATGGATGGGTGGATGGCCGCAGGAAGGCGAACAGTAAGACACGGTCAACCTGTTCCTCCGGTTTCGTAGGCTTAACAACCGCATTGCTTCGATTAGGCAACATTCGCTCCATTTCCTCCTCCCACGTTCCGTTAAGAAGGAGACTGTGACTTCTGCGATAGTGGAAGTCCATTCCTTCGTCAAGGCGTCAGCTGCACAACATCCAGTCCCACTCACTAACCATCAGGTTCGTCACCTGCCTCCTGTCCTTGCAGCAACTAAAGGCACTAAAATGTGCAGAGGGAAGAGAGTGGCAGAAGGCCAAGTGAAACGTCGCACTCATCGCAAACAAACTTGACAAAACTTTTGTGATACTCTGCCTCTAGTTTGGAGGGCTATAGTCTCCTTCACGATTGGAGGCATTCACTTCAAGCCTTTTGAATGTCAGAGACGAGAAGACTGCACCTCTTTCAGTCCTGCGCAAATGAGACCATGTCGTTTGTGCTTCCGAATCGACTCTCCAGTCAAATCGTCCCACGGGGATTGACCACTCAAGTAGTTGCGCTTTACGACTCCATGCCTCCTGTGCTCCTACAACTTCTGATCCATCAATCTGTTCCTCCATCGACTGCGTGTCTGTGATGCCATTTTGCATCCGCTTTCCACAGTTCAATACGCAGCATCAACAGCAGCAACAACAACTACAGGAACAACTAGAAGGCCGCAGAGTAATTGCCTATTGAACTTACAATCCCATGGATGGTCAAAATGACATTTTCTGCTTTTCGAATGCAAATCAACTCTCTCCATCAATCCATACTGATGCAGTAGACATGATGGATGGACCAGACACAGTCGCCGATCACTTATAGTGGTTTGCTGATGCTTTGAAGCAACCTGCTTGGCAGACAACAGGCGTTTTTCGTCAGACTCATCGTGGTCGAGCTGACATCCAGCCACCAAGCCAGCAGATGACTCATGGAAGAAGGTCGTTGGAGGACGTAGTCCTTTCAATGCAGCACGGATTGCATGTCTTGTAGGTATTTGGTGGAGTTTGGAGAGTACAAGGGCAGAAATTCATCGACATCTGTCCCCTACCTCCTCCTTCCCTTCTCCCCATATTTCGCCAGCCATCTCGCAAATCCATACCCCTTGTCATGCAATCCTGGTGATGGATGAAGTCCTACAACCAAACCCCACGCCTCACCTTCTCCTATAGCATGAGGGGTTGGACTGACGAAGAGGAGTGCCCTCTCGACTCGCGCACCCCACCAACACAATCAACAGTGGGGGAAGAATGGTGCTACTCACTACTGAACGCTGGTCTTCTGTGGTACCCGCAAACACTTCCAACTGGGACCACTGAAGCCCACAGGCTATTTCAGAATCCACTTCCTCCGATCTTTTCAAGTGCATTTGAAATCATTTGAACCACATGGATTGCTAGGCTGTTTGGAAACAGTGCACGAAGAAGGGAATCGTAGAGGACCTCTCGCACGTCAGAAGACAAGGCATTCCTCGGATCCTACTGGCACTGCCGCTTTCATCCATTAGAAGGCGAACTTGGTCAGAGGAATCTCCGGACTCGACCTGCATTTGCGACATTGCCTCGAACATTCGCGAGGTTGTGGTAGTCGCGTGTGTGCTCCTTCATAACAAACGCTTGAACCATGAGCACACTCCGGATTACCTTAAGCTCAATTCGTCACCGTGTTTACTTACTCTCACATGGAGACACTAACAAGTGTCGAGTGGCACTGTTAACTCAAAATTTGGGCCAAAAATCACCGGCATTTCCTCGAGTGCTTCGCAAATCTCGACACCCAAACAACCATCTCCGCGTCTCCGACTAATGAACGGTCGACACAGTAGAAAAGACAGGTCGGTTAACCTATGGTTCTCTCTGGCAGCACATACAACAGGCTTCACAAGTGGAGATGGCACTTGGGAGGCGCTTGTTAGCGCATCAATTTGTAAAGCTCAACTTCGAGTTTCTCCTTTTCCATTGTGCCTCCAGCCTCATTGGTTTTAATGCTCTGTCCTCGTAGGTGCCATTGCCGATCGTGACGTCCTAAAGTGACCGGTCTGTGTTTGTGAAACTGCCAGTTCACCGGTCCTGTGGCCGACGGTAGCTACTGCCGCAGACACCTCGGTGCGTTTGGCGCCTCTCTGAATTCTCCAATGGGCACTTCAAGAGCGATTTTGCTATACCAGTTTGTTAGTGGATTGACCGAGCCAAGTTATCATCCCATTAGTTTTCCCACTGAGGAGTGATTAATTCTGGTGCAATCGCTCAATGCTGGTTGGTAAGTCAAGAGAAAACTCTGCAGGATGTGGGAAATCGCTCCCCTTACTCGCATCTTCAGTAGTGCTCCCCCAAATGCGCCGCAAAATCTTTCCACAAACAAATTGGATAAGGATTAATACAGTGGACAAAAAACATGAGTTATGGCGTGGCAACATGAAATGTGATAGCATATTCGCAATGCAAACTGTGTTCCAATGCTCACAGTTAACCACTGTGAGAGAACCTCAAGGTGTAGCGCGCTCCAATGAACAAAAAGCCACAAAGGAGTACTCAACACCGCACCCATCCAGAGAGATGTAGTTGACCACCACATGCACTAGTGACGCATTGCGAGGTTTGGCACATCAGCGGCACAACTGTTTAGAGAGGACGGTGATATCTGAGGCAGCTGGATAGCTAGTGACTGCGACAGTGGTGTTCTTCCGTTGGCTAGGTTCAATCATTGGCTTTGCAATTGGCTATCACTTTGTGTCTCGCTACATTTGTTGGCCTCTTGGGAATTCGTTTCTACTTCTCTCTGGTGTTCGGAATGCTGTCGCATGTGTGAAGGTGTCAATAGTCACCATGTTGGCCAGCATTGCTACAGTGGTAGCACCAGTGTTGCTTTTGGAAGTGGAGATCGCTAAGGTACTAAAAATTGTGGCACCAACACAAAGTGGGAGTCGGGATAATGTTTTTTTGCCAAACAGAGAGGAAAGGAGGCACCAAACCGCATCGGTCGGATTGTCATGCCACACCTACCTGCTGCAGGCATCCCAGACGTCGACGCTCGTCAGCAGCTCCCCAACGCCCAGTATTTACCCCCACGGAAGACATTCAGCTGGCGTAAGCAAATATCTGCCAATCTGGATGACTGAATACTGTAAATGCAGGTGACTGAACNACGTTCAGCTGGCGTAAGCAAATATCTGCCAATCTGGGTGACTGAATACTGTAAATGCAGGTGACTGAACAGAATTACTTCTCTAACGCAGACTTCAAATTGATGCATTCGCATTTGTGATTTGCACTTGTGGCATAGATCTGTGTTGATAACCAACTTCAAGCATCCGTGCTGAACAGAATTACTTCTCTAACGTAGACTTCAAATTGATGCATTCGCATTTGTGATTTGCACTTGTGGCATAGATCTGTGTTGATAACCAACTTCAAGCATCCGTGCTGCGTTCCACCAAGTGACTAGCGGACACCGACGTGCCACCTTTGTGACTTCACCAATTCGTTGAATGTGTGCTCTCATGAATTCCGCGGTGGTAGTGGATTGGACCACGGGCCCAAGTCGTTTGATGCCAATTCATGAAGCAGTTAACAAACCATCCCTGTACTGCCTCGCAAAGAATGGTAGACATCCAGTGACAGTTTTTGGCTCTCGACCCATAGAATCAGACGCGATATTGCATTCCACCTCGTGGTTGAACTCCGTTATGCCACTGGCTTGATAGCCATCTGTCCTCTTCGCCACCACTTTATCTACGTCGCAAAGAGCGTGGTCGTGGAGAACATGTAATCAAATACAACGGAGTGAATTTCGAAAGCCACTCGTTGTTCTTCATTTCCTGAATTGTAGAAACATGGCCAAATCGAATTACAAGGAAAGGACCTCCAACTAACTGGAGTGCACATGAGGCTGCACAGTGAAGAAAGCACTCACATTCACTGTCGACCACTGTCTCGCCTTCATCACATCCAAACCCGTCTGCGCGACCAACACTGTGGACAAGGACTGACTCTATTTACCACCCCCCTTCTGGTTAATGTCCTCGCCTAATCATCGACTGGAATCGGGATGGCCATGAGGGCGGACGTAACACGTGTGCACACGATAACCAAGTTGAGGACACGACAGGAGTCATGCTTTGACCCCGTTGGCGCATAGCTTTGTCATCCGACAGCCCATTGGTCGCATGCATTCCCACTTCCTCGTTTCTGTGGCTAGCGCATTTCCATCAAGCTCTCAATGCTCTGAAATCCCACCACCTTATAGCATCCCTCGAGTTGATGGACACGACCTCCTCGTGATTCATACCATCTCGTAGTTCTAAGACCGCATGCCACACTGGTTGCCTTAGGCCAATGAAGCTCTATTTGACAATGCATTCCATGTCGTTGTTATATGGCCATCACTGATGCCACGGTTTGCTTTGTGAAGGAAGGAGGCGCTTACCACCGAGAATAATCTGTACCAATTGCAATTCCACCTCCACGTCCCATAACACCTTTGTACTTTGCTTTTCGTTGTACCAAAGGTGACATGCACATCACTGCCCGCGCCTTCCCGACTTCCCAATTTCTGATGGTTGGACCAAGGTCAGTGCATCTTTCTGAGATCACGGTCCCAAGACAAATCAGCCTATTCAGTGACTAGTAGGCTGCGAGACTGTTGCGTTGTTGGAGAAGCAGGAGTGAGCTGCAACTACACCCTACACATTTGCGTCTTGTAACTTATGTGCCACAACCTGCCTGAGTTGCTGCCGTGACTGCCTCACCGTTGACGTCCCTATTCGTGGCTTGTTGGCATCGTGAGGTGAATGCCAAGGACAACGACAGCCATCAAACTCGTATAGCCTGGGGATGTTACTGGCACACTGAACCGTGCGCGTGTCGGTGCGATTAATCACAACTAGAGGACGATCAAGCATACTTTCACTTCAGTCGTTAAACTTCCAGATGTCGTGTTGCAAGTGAACTTCAGACTTGAAGCGAAGTGCCTTCGCAGGGTGAATTGGGTTACGACTTCGGTTTTGGTGATGGTCCTATGCAGCTGTTGGCCCTTTTACTGCTTCGCGGCACACACGTGCCACCCCCACACCAAACTAGTGGGCGTTGGAGGCATTACGGCAGCTACAAGGCGAGCCTGTAAATGCCGTCGCCGTCCTCAACCCTTCAGACGAAGGCAGTAACTTCTGCAACTACAAGGGAGACGCGTCCTCCTCCGAGGTTATGCGAGTTTGTGGCAGTATGCTCAGGCAATCTGGAAGCACTCGTGTTCCGACTCATTTTGGAGTCATCGAAGAGAAGGTAAGTGAGAGTTGGAGTTGTGTGCAGCCTCCAGTAGTCGAGGCGTCCGCACTATAGCCCCATGTCTCACATCACTTATACGACGCGTCACATCCAGTGGTGTTGATGCGTACTGCGGTAGCAGGTCCCCTTGCTTCCTGACCCCTCTGTGGGATAAGAGCAGCTGAAGTGGCCGTGAACAAAGGGGGGTGGGGTAGCCTCACCTGAACTTGACAGCATCCGACTGTGACTGGGTATTGGAGCAGAAGATGGACGTGCGTCGAGGATGCATTCTTTCCTTTAGTCTAATTCACATCATTGTATTACGACCCAAGGTGTGGAGGAGAGTGCAGTGTAGACCCAGTTGTACGGTCTTGACGGTGTTCAGGCTGATGCATTATGGAAGGCGATATGTGAGGAATAACTGAAGAAGTTGGAGGAGACACGCCAATGAGCCTTCATTGATGCGCCCTCCAGAACCTTTGATGGTTCTAAGAGGCGATAATCCGTATGACATTTTGAAGACTGTCGTTGCTTCGTGACTGATCTGCCAGATCCAAGGCGTGCTTCGTGACTGATCTGCCAGATCCAAGGCGAAGGGTTGGCAGAACTCCTTTGAACATTAGCATGCAGTAAGCCGTTTGCCTGATTTTATTCACAACAAGCTGCATAATGTAGCATAAATTGCTCTTACCTTGTTTTTCAAACGCTTCTGATACCGATAATATTGAAGTGATTTACAATATAACAGCTAAGCCTTTGAAAACAATGCGGAAATTGAAAGGGAAAAACTGAGAATGGATACCTTAGAGGAAGATTTTTTAATTACCTTAGCTCATACACCCAATTGTTCCCATATATTAAGGATCTTTGTACCATGTAGGTAGTCACAACCTTTCTTTGCCTCTTTTCAAAGTTACCAATGGCGACAAATTACGACATTTATGTTCCAAGCCAAAATTGGGAAGTGTGCGTTTGTACTGCTAGCGGTAAGAAAAGTTGACTTTTCAAACCAAGCAACATTATATTAACATTTGCTTTACACTGGTTTGCGAAAACACGTTGTAGCTGGAAATAGTGGACCAGGAAAACTCCATTAACCAGGCATTAACTAGACATTTGTTTACCGGAAAGGCTTGGCAAGAATGCGTAAAAATGGGGCATAAAACGAAGTTATAATACGGTCCAAACGACGGTTTTGCGCACACACTCAGCCAACAGCGTCACTCTACGCGTTGGCGATGCTCTTGTTCCTGCAAATCTTATTTTGTCTCCTTATGCTAATCATTCCTCATCTACAGGTTACTTTTAAAATCGACTTATCCACCGGATTCATCCTCGCCCTCCACTATGATTCACCTGGAAATGTGAGGAGGAAAATAGGCAAATTCACGAATAATCTAAGATCGGAAGGGATCAGGACTAAGTGCTGCCACATTACTACCGATTTTATGTACAAGCTGTCCGAATGTATGAGCAACAACTTTTTTTGGGGCGATGTGTTGAGTACGCTGTTCGAAAATGTTGAGTAATATCCCTAGAGCTTCCATGCGACTGCAATAATGTAATCATTAGGGACAAGTTGGTATCCGTGATGAGTTCCGTGGGCAGAAATTGTTGCTATAAGTGTAAATAAGGTTTAGACCGTTAAGAAGCGATTCTTTTGTCTCTTATGTGGTCTCATGCAACTGGAGAAGTGGTGTGTTAGGGTACCGAAAAATGGCTGGATGGACCCAAGTATACATAGGCAAAAAAAGGAGAATGATCAAGTAACAATTCCTTCCTTACCTTCTTGCACGATTCCTAAGGAAGTAGAATGTAACACTAGGAATTTCTCAACTCCATCAAGTTTACAAGGCATAAGTTAAACACCCACCAGTCCCACTCCCCATTCAGCGGGTCCACCTACATGAACAGCTCATGCCAATGAATACAGCAAAAGAAAGCATGGCAGATGGCGAAGTGGAATGCCGTAACCATTATATGCGAGCTTTGCAAACTTTCTTTAATTCCACCCTTATAGTGGGAGGCTAGAAATTCTTTCGTAATTAGTGGTATTTACTTAATTCGACCAGTTTCTATCTGCGATTGGGTCTTTCCTGTCAGTCTCACACAAATGTAGTCAGGTTATTTGTGCTTCAGACATATTTCTAAAATCACAGTGACAGACGGAGATCGATAGGGCAAACAATACAATTTCACTGCCCCAACTTATTTGAGTTCGTCAACCAGATTTTGAGGGCATAAAAATTAATCTCTTTGTCAACAGAGTGTATGTGATTTCTCTTTGTCTCTCCTTTGCTTGGCTCAGTACCAGGCAGNCAAACAATACAATTTCACTGCCCCAACTTATTTGAGTTCGTCAACCAGATTTTGAGGGCATAAAAATTAATCTCTTTGTCAACAGAGTGTATGTGATTTCTCTTTGTCTCTCCTTTGCTTGGCTCAGTACCAGGCAGCAATAATAATAATAATAATAATAATAATAATAATAATAATAACAAGGCGATAGAAAAACAGCTAAATACAATAATGATCAAATGACAAAAACAATGGCCGGACAAATGAGGTGACAATTTCACCTAACTATATAAAATAGGCCATATCCACCAATTAATATCAATGTAACAAGTGTTAGGGATGCGTTGGAGATGATCACTTGTTGACAGTCGACATTCAGTCAGATTCAGTTGTGGATAAAATAGGGCAAGCAACTTGGTGTATATTAATGTTCAAAGGAGTTCCGCCAACCCTCCGCCTTGGATCTGGCAGATCAGTCACGAAGCAACGACAGTCTTCAAAATGTCATACGGATTATCGCCTCTTAGAACCATCAAAGGTTCTGGAGGGCGCATCAATGAAGGCTCATTGGCGTGTCTCCTCCAACTTCTTCAGTTATTCCTCACATATCGCCTTCCATAATGCATCAGCCTGAACACCGTCAAGACCGTACAACTGGGTCTACACTGCACTCTCCTCCACACCTTGGGTCGTAATACAATGATGTGAATTAGACTAAAGGAAAGAATGCATCCTCGACGCACGTCCATCTTCTGCTCCAATACCCAGTCACAGTCGGATGCTGTCAAGTTCAGGTGAGGCTACCCCACCCCCCTTTGTTCACGGCCACTTCAGCTGCTCTTATCCCACAGAGGGGTCAGGAAGCAAGGGGACCTGCTACCGCAGTACGCATCAACACCACTGGATGTGACGCGTCGTATAAGTGATGTGAGACATGGGGCTATAGTGCGGACGCCTCGACTACTGGAGGCTGCACACAACTCCAACTCTCACTTACCTTCTCTTCGATGACTCCAAAATGAGTCGGAACACGAGTGCTTCCAGATTGCCTGAGCATACTGCCACAAACTCGCATAACCTCGGAGGAGGACGCGTCTCCCTTGTAGTTGCAGAAGTTACTGCCTTCGTCTGAAGGGTTGAGGACGGCGACGGCATTTACAGGCTCGCCTTGTAGCTGCCGTAATGCCTCCAACGCCCACTAGTTTGGTGTGGGGGTGGCACGTGTGTGCCGCGAAGCAGTAAAAGGGCCAACAGCTGCATAGGACCATCACCAAAACCGAAGTCGTAACCCAATTCACCCTGCGAAGGCACTTCGCTTCAAGTCTGAAGTTCACTTGCAACACGACATCTGGAAGTTTAACGACTGAAGTGAAAGTATGCTTGATCGTCCTCTAGTTGTGATTAATCGCACCGACACGCGCACGGTTCAGTGTGCCAGTAACATCCCCAGGCTATACGAGTTTGATGGCTGTCGTTGTCCTTGGCATTCACCTCACGATGCCAACAAGCCACGAATAGGGACGTCAACGGTGAGGCAGTCACGGCAGCAACTCAGGCAGGTTGTGGCACATAAGTTACAAGACGCAAATGTGTAGGGTGTAGTTGCAGCTCACTCCTGCTTCTCCAACAACGCAACAGTCTCGCAGCCTACTAGTCACTGAATAGGCTGATTTGTCTTGGGACCGTGATCTCAGAAAGATGCACTGACCTTGGTCCAACCATCAGAAATTGGGAAGTCGGGAAGGCGCGGGCAGTGATGTGCATGTCACCTTTGGTACAACGAAAAGCAAAGTACAAAGGTGTTATGGGACGTGGAGGTGGAATTGCAATTGGTACAGATTATTCTCGGTGGTAAGCGCCTCCTTCCTTCACAAAGCAAACCGTGGCATCAGTGATGGCCATATAACAACGACATGGAATGCATTGTCAAATAGAGCTTCATTGGCCTAAGGCAACCAGTGTGGCATGNGGGTAAATACTGGGCGTTGGGGAGCTGCTGACGAGCGTCGACGTCTGGGATGCCTGCAGCAGGTAGGTGTGGCATGACAATCCGACCGATGCGGTTTGGTGCCTCCTTTCCTCTCTGTTTGGCAAAAAAACATTATCCCGACTCCCACTTTGTGTTGGTGCCACAATTTTTAGTACCTTAGCGATCTCCACTTCCAAAAGCAACACTGGTGCTACCACTGTAGCAATGCTGGCCAACATGGTGACTATTGACACCTTCACACATGCGACAGCATTCCGAACACCAGAGAGAAGTAGAAACGAATTCCCAAGAGGCCAACAAATGTAGCGAGACACAAAGTGATAGCCAATTGCAAAGCCAATGATTGAACCTAGCCACCGGAAGAACACCACTGTCGCAGTCACTAGCTATCCAGCTGCCTCAGATATCACCGTCCTCTCCAAACAGTTGAGTGCGACGTTTCACTTGGCCTTCTGCCATTGAGTGCGACGTTTCACTTGGCCTTCTGCCACTCTCTTCCCTCTGCACATTTTAGTGCCTTTAGTTGCTGCAAGGACAGGAGGCAGGTGACGAACCTGATGGTTAGTGAGTGGGACTGGATGTTGTGCAGCTGACGCCTTGACGAAGGAATGGACTTCCACTATCGCAGAAGTCACAGTCTCCTTCTTAACGGAACGTGGGAGGAGGAAATGGAGCGAATGTTGCCTAATCGAAGCAATGCGGTTGTTAAGCCTACGAAACCGGAGGAACAGGTTGACCGTGTCTTACTGTTCGCCTTCCTGCGGCCATCCACCCATCCATCCATCCATATATCCATTCCCCCATTGCACGGAATCACACAGGAGAGAAGGGCTTCTTTCTAAAGGGGTTCCCACAGTCACCATCCTGTCCATCCTGTTTGGGTTATCGCAGTCACATGAAAGCACGGGTAGATATTGTCAGCATTTTCGACTCTCGTGCCTATGCATACACATGGCGGTTTCGTACCCAAAGAACTGTCGCAAAAGGGAGTTGGTTGATGGAATATTCTGACAACTTGCGCATGTGTGGATGAGGATGTGGCTGGGCTTGCCCCCAACTTCATCTCTCTTGAGTTAATCTGTGGAGTTGCAGGCTTTCCTCTCCACCATTTGAGGTTGAACGGAGTGAGGTGAGGGGACAAATCTGACGAGGATACGTAAACAAAGGGGAAGTCGAAGGGTGGGAATGGGTAGCACGAGAGGAGGAGGTGGGATTGGAGGAGAGAATGGCATCGTCTACACCGCTGAGGGTCGTTGAATAGAGTTGTTAATTGGGAGAATCCCCGTCACCAAACCAGTACTTACGTGGATCCACCATTCACAACGTGTTTCGCCTTTGCTCGATTATCCGCATGTGTGCAGTCTTACCCAAACCAGGCCAGCAAACAAATGCATGCTTAATGTTAGCCACGATATTTGGCACCTCCGTTTAGCTCTATGAATCATCTGAGTGTCTACCTTCTCTTCTCTACTCTAACATTTGATTGGATCAACTCCACACCTATCACCACTACTGCTGATGTTTCCTCATCATTCTATGAATTGAAATCCTTTGCTTTGTGTTTAGTCCTCCCACAGCAAACACTTGACCAAGGAAATGTGGGAGGTGGGAAGTCGTGACTGGAGATAAAACAAGGTCTCTCTCGGTTTATTGTTCTACAGAATGGGTTGTCTTGTTCCACTATTTTTAGCTACAAGTTGTTGTTATAAATCGGTATGGAGTGAGTGTTGTTGCATCGTTCCTTTGTGTGTGGAGTCACCTCTTTTCACCACGTGACAACGAAGCCAGCAGTGCAAGCTACATTTGTCAATGCTGATGGGAACGTGAGTGTTGCAATTAGGGAATTAGGCCTGGCAGATTAGCGAAGACCTACACTGGGCAAGGCCTCTTGGAGTGGGGGAATGATTGTGCGATTAAATCACGCCTCTTCGTCGGAGGCTTTTCCTTGAGGCGTCCATTCGCAGCACTTCCCTGTTTGGTTTCAGCGTTGTTTCTGACGTCCTACTTGTTAGTTTGCAACTCACTTCGACAGCCAGTGTGTCATGCGTGGTTGCACAGTGCTGTGGTTGCATTCCGAGCAGCAATGCTCAGCTTCTAAACGAGCGCCTTCTAAGTAGAGATCGTTTACCAGTTAGTGTAGTGTGGCAAAGGCCTACTTGGCTTGTCAGTGAATTGGGAACCCCAAATAGTCGGATTTGGTGCCCCTCTTTGGGACAGCCATTCAGAAATCAGGTGGTGGGAGAATCGGAGTGCTTCGAATCGGCCACCTATTCCAAAATATGGAACAGTCTAGTGGAGGGTTGGTCGGAGGAGAGAAGAGCAGTGGAGTGTTTGAAGTCTGGTTAAGCGGGAAGGTGAGTGGGGAGAAAGTGGGGTTTGAAGGCGTTTGGGTCGAAGTAAACGACATGGGCGTGGCATCGCCCTCCCTCTCTTCCTCTCCCTCGCTCTCTCGCTATCTTGCGTCCCCTCTGCAACATTGCGTTGCTAGGCCACTAATTGACCCATCGTCAAGGTGACTGGACAGGCGGGACACAGTCATAGTCGGTTCGCCTGCTACCTCTGCTGTCCGGAAGCCAACGTGTTGCCTTGGACGGTACACGCAAGCGATATGAATGAGCATTGCTTGCAGATCTACGGGATTGGTGCAGTGTCCAACTACACTCCATCGCACCATTCTTGGCCTTGTTTCAGCATGGTGATTTTGCATTGCTCATGCAGACAGCTACGTGGACGTCTTGATTAGTGTTGTCTCGGTGACAGTGGCATTCACTTACCCATGATCACAAACTCCACCCCTCCTGCACGGACCAATAAATCACTGACCTGTTTACGTTGGCCTCATTGCGTTGTTTGGGTTAAGTGGTGGTAGCATAGTACACACCTGGTCCAAATGGACGCAATTTCGCAGTGGATGAGTGAAGACGAGATGGAGAAGGGCACATGGACAATGGAGGGTTGAGTGCGTGGTGATCCACAAAGTAGGATGATAAAAGCTTTGCCCGATTCAGGCAATCATGCAACCTCGTCAACTGCAAGGAAAACATCCAGTAGTTAACATGACGCCAGATAGATTGAGCGGAAGTGTCTGAATGGGAGTCGCCTCCATGCCTTTGTGAGGAGACGTGTTTTGTGGTACCGCCTCGGCATTCGCAGTCGCCTAGGTGACTGAACAGCGATGAAATGGGTTGGGAAGCAAATGCAAGGAGTGAATGCAGAATTGTGAGATGTAAACTCACTGTGAATTAGCATTCTACGACATAGGCATGTATTCCTGTGAACAGTGGCAGCCACGTGAAATGCACCCATTGTGGATGAGGGGTACATTGGCATTGACATTCCTGTATGTGGTGGTTAAGACGTGGGGATGTTGCCTTTGCCGCATGAAGACTGTCGACACTCAACATTTCGTTTATGCCGAGCACTTCTTCCTCGCGATTAAAAGCTGTGGGCCAACCTTTGATCCTGTTACTTGAGGAGCACAGAAAGCATTGTTGTGGGTGGGGGAGAAGTGTTGTGAGGAAGAGGTGGTGACGCCAAACCCACGTCCACACTCACTGTGCTCACATTGGTGGGTCATAAAAGCTTCGCATGAATGGCATGGATTTAAGCAGTTCACTTGACTGGTTTGGTCGACTAGGGTGTTGATGGAACCTCGCCACATGTGGAAATGCAGCAATTTGCTTCTCTCCTACTTCCTACTCCCCCCTTAGCAGTGTGGAATAGTCACTCACAATGAGAAGCTGGTCGTTGAATTCACTGACTCATTCCTCGCCTACTTTTTTCTTAGACCGCTCAGATTGGAGAGCTGTCTTGGTAGGGTGGTTAAAAGGCACAAGTACTGTAAGTGCTACATCGACGGAGTGGAACGTGTTTGGGGGCGCCTCATTACTCACTCACGTCACCCACTAAATCCGAACTTGGGAGAAATTCCGACAGCGTACCCCACAACTTGATTTTCACAAGGCATATGATTGCATGACGAAGTGACGTGTCGAGGCGGTCCTCTTCTGCTCATCAATCCGAGACACTTGATTTGTCACAAGTCAATGGAATGGTTTCGCTTTCACTTCTGCCGACGAGCAGCTGGTGTGGAACTACTGCGGTCAGTAGCGCTTTGTAGCGGTGATCTCAGTGGTGGGGAAATCCACCTCCAACGAATTGCAACACCGGTTGAAGTGGATGGGGATGAGGAGGAAACGACGAGGAATGGAGGTATTGGCAGTAGGTGGTTGAATATTTGGTCATTTGGCATGCCTCTCAATGTGGCATTTTGCATAATGGACAGCAATGAATCAGTGCTGTGTTCAAACCAACAGGACCCTGTAAATGGACAGCTGGAAGTGAATGTGGGCATTTGCATTGAGGGAATTGTGGGAGTGATGGACGGAGGTAGGATGGGGAGCATTGAAATGGGAGTAACGTGGTGAGGAATGAAGGCATAGAAGCAAGTTAATTGTGGTTAGGCTAGCTTTGATAGCTCCTATTTGGTGCGGGAAAGTCATCTCAGCTCCCTTCCTCCCTCCCTCCCTCCCTCCCTCCCTCCCTCCGCAATTGTGGTTTGAGTAGGAGGTGTTTTCTCAGAAGAAAGTGCATCCACTCTCAGTAGGGCATTAAGAGTGCTTTCCTCCACTCCATCCACGATCACATGAAGCGTGGATTTGAAAAGGTCTTTCCACAATTATGGCAAATCACAACTCGTACTTGGATGAAGAGATTTCGCTAGTCGTGGGGTGTGTGATTACCTCGTGGCGATCGAAGAGTGGTTGGGAGAGAGGGTAAAATGGACTAGTGAGTAGCGATGTGTGGCTATCCACGCCTCAGGCTTTGCCCTTGTGACTGCCGTGATTTGTAAATGAAGGTTATCCCTGACGTAGTAGCACCAGGGTTAGATTTGGTCTTCGTGGCGCATTCACTTGAGACAGGAGACACGAATGGACGCCTACGAATATCTGTTCGCACGAAGCTTTATCTATGAACAAATACCAATTGGGAGAGGGTGGTGTTCTAGCTCCACAAATGGAGGACCTATGCCATGCTGTCATCCTTCCACCAGCTATGTATCCATCAGTTCGCACACTCAGCTACTCGTCCTTTCCATCGGTCTACTCTTCCTTTTGATAGCTTCGCCTGTCCCCGTGTTTGTTCGTCATGAATCCAGTCGATCGAGTTCTGAGGACAGCGCATCACATTGTCGAGTCTTCCGTTGGTGAATTGGCTCCTTCATTCCTACTCAAGCTGCCTAATTGGCTCCTTCATTCCTACTCAAGCTGCCTATCCATTTTTCCACGCTTCGTGTGCCAACTGCCCGTGATATGCGTGTACGTCATACATGTTTAGTGGCAAGCGGTGGGTTAGGTTATGCCAACCACGTGACGGGGGAAATACGTTCGTCTCCAAAGGGAGAAATATCTCCGATCCCTCATGAACCTGGATTACTTGTAGCTGGCCACGTGACTGCTCAAAATAGCTCATTCCTCTCTCCACACTTTTCTTATCTCAAGGTCGTGAAATTGGAATCGAATTTCTTATCCTTAAGCCATCAGTACACTAATTTGATCAATGAATGGAGGTTATGCCTGACTATCGTTAGCGGCCTTCCATCGCGACGAAACTGCTTTATTCTATGTCAGATTTCTTTACAACATTTCGGTCCACGGTCACAAGAACCACTAAGTCTGAAAGGCTTTTTACAGTTATGGCAGGTAATCACCCACCTGTTGTGTATTTGCTTACCTTGTGACAATCAGAAAGTGACTATGAGGGAACTGAAAATCTAACTCGTAGCAGAAATGAGTGGTTCGCCACCATTCAAGCTTCGCCTTTGCGACCGCATCCGTCGTTGTTGCAGGCCTTCCCCATGTTATTACATTAGAGTTGATTCCTACTTTCTTGTCATAGAAAATACTTCACATTGTGCCTTCTCCCTGAGCTCACTAAGGGCCAAGATCTAATCACCTAATTTCTTTATTTTGTTCGCGAAATTGACAGTGTTTTCGTGGTGTGAGCTGGAGGGAGTGCGTGTGATCTTGTGAGGCGAAAGAGGAACAAGTGAAGGTGAATGTAGGCATGAGGTTGTACGATGATTTGATAAAGCGAAAACAAACCCTCCTGCATTACAATTAGTTAAGAGGAGGTGAGGGAAGAAGAGTAAGACCGTGTTTGTGTGCACATGAACAAAGGTAAGAAGAAGAAGATGGGGGTGAAAACAAACAGCACAGAAAAACCAAATCGACCAACATATGTACACAGACTAACATTTCAATATCTTGCTTTATACACAAGGGTAGCGGGTGGGAGGGATTTGGGGTTGAGGAAAGGGTGAGGAAGGAGCAGTGGCTCTTTTTTGCCTTTCGCTTTATTCGCATCTTTTAGCCCATCACCTTTAGCCAGCGTTTTAGAGCAACTGACAACCACCCTTCTCTTGGAATGGATTGTCTTTCTTTGAGGCAAAGCCGTTTACTAAACAGTCCTTGTCTCGGTACTGCTCTATGAAACCGATCATGTCACGAATGCACTCCGATACTGGACGTCGATGAATGCCCGCCTCCAAACGCAACTGTTCCACCACCTTGCGCTGTTGGTTCAGGGTTGACATTGTCACTTTTACGTTCTCTCACTTTCTAGATGCAAGAAAAAGTCATTTAGCTCCTTCAAACCGGCAATATTGACGGCTCTTTTCGCTCAGTAACAAACCGCCGTGAAAGAAACACTACAATATGCTTTAGTGGTGAATTTCGGATTTCGCAAATCCCGGTGTTTACAGTTTTATCGAAGAGCAATTTACCATAATCGATCAAACTGTCACAGAGGAACAAGAAAGATGCATTTCCATAGTATTTTAAGGACAGCATCAAATTTCGGAGTCCTTTTGATAATTTTGACGGGAAAAGGTTTTTATTTGCACGACTTAGAAAAATGGGATTATAGGCTCAGTTGGAGCCGAATAACTTAAAACTAAATATGCTTACTGCTAAAACGATATTAATTCCCTAAAGTACAAGCTTAAATGAGAAGGATCTCAAGGTTTTCAAGAGCCCGTAGCTTAACTACTTGCTGATCACCCACGTCTAGATGAAAGCATTAGGGGTTAGTTCCCCGGAGAGCGAGTTCCCATTTCCAAGCAAGTTATTTATGAAAATTCTTGAAGCTGATTGGTGACGTTTTAACCCTTTCTCACACGTTATGTCTTACACTTTTTACAAAAAAAATTAATGTGAAGGACAAGGCGTATGGAAAATTCGTGAATATCGAGTACAAGGCATCGAAATCGGCCCATGACGGGATCGCAATGGAGTAAGGGCGTCACAGTGATCGAAAAGCTTGAGTTCCATCCACACTAAGGAAGGGAAAGGGGGCATATAGAATCAATTCGAATAGAGTACTAGGTCCACCAAGATAACTAGAATGAAAAAACACTGAGGAATCCACAAGGAACTCTTGATTAGCATGGATAAAACTGTCAGCTATTTGTGCCTTTTGTTCTCCTGACATGTGATGGTAAGAGCAAGAATACCGCTCCATAATTTGCTCAACGGCCAACTCATACACCTCGTTCGAGTATGGCTACATTTCGTTGGCTGATTGGCTAGCTGAGGCGTTTTAAAGCGAGCGCGCACATTCAGGTCCTTGGAAAAGGAGGAGGA
Organism: Taenia saginata; assembly: GCA_001693075.2. NCBI lineage: Eukaryota > Metazoa > Platyhelminthes > Cestoda > Cyclophyllidea > Taeniidae > Taenia > Taenia saginata. The sequence goes on along the minus strand of LWMK02000037.1, from coordinate 373,197 downwards.
GGAGGAGGCACGGGGACAAGGCGAAGGTATCGATCGATACGCGTGACTTCCTCGGCGCTCTCTCGCTGCCTCTCACTCTCTCTCTCTCGCCACGGCTATCTTTTACATGTCTAAAGGACTAATCCAAAGGATGACTTGGCAAACGGACTATCCAATAGGTGGATTAATGCGGATGACAGGCCTAGTGCATTGTCAACCCATTCTGGATTCTTAGCCCTGACTGATAGCATTTGGGAGGCGAAAACAAACATCGCTGACATTTTTGCCCACGTAACCCAGTTATAATTTTAGGTCAAAAACACCCTCCAAAATGTTTTTTTGTGTCCACAAAAATCTACAAATGTAGGTCAGCATGACAAGACCTGAGTGAATTCTACGAGCAGTTTGAAATGAAAAAGTGAAAGTAGAACTGAGATACAAGCATGAGAGTATCCAAGATGTTTGGCTCGATGTCTCGAGCAGTTACTTCTGCAATTAAGCTTACGCCTCCTAGAAGATAGCCACCTATAAGCACCGCTACTTAATAATGGATGAAATTGAATTTTCGAGGACGACTCCCTCGGCGCCTAGTGAGAAACCAGTGGTATAATTTTCGTACAGTGAAACTAACGAGTAAATTTAGTCAGCTATCAGGAATCAGTTTTGTTTTTCCATAGTGAATAAAAAGCGAGAAAGTACAGGTGGGCGGTTCATTTTGGGCGAGTAAGCATTTCTAGTTCCATATTCGACTGAGCCATTTTTGCTTTAACTGAGGTGTAAAGTCAACATTTTAATTTGTATAAATTTCACGAGAGTCTTCTCCTTCGACAAAATTTGAGGCTCAACGAGGTATTTGCGGTTACTGAGAGAACAGCCGGAGTTCTGACAAAAATAAGTTGAGGGCAGTCACTTCTGTCGACTTAATGCAAATCCTTCATGGAAATCGTTCTTGAGTTAAGTGTGTATTTTCCTTCGCAATAAGTTTTTGAAACAAACTAGCCAACTGAGGCAGTGGTAGAAACTTTGAGTACGAATTTTGATTTTCTTGGTGGAGACCTGAAATTTTGAATGAAACCAGGTATTCAAGATAGCTGAATTTTCATGCCTTAGCTTTGATTAATTAAGCCGAACAGTCCCAAAAGTAGATCCAGAAATACAACAATAATTTCACAAACGAAACAGCAGACAAATTAGAAATAGGCAGGCAGACCAATGAAATTCGAGATCAATAACTCCAGCGTTCATTGGATGCACCTCAAGGTCGACCTCATTACAGGAACAGAATTTTTAAGGAAATATTTATGAGCCACACCAACTACCTTATTTTCTGTGAAAGCTCACAATCGAATTTCATTATTTCTTCTGGATGGGTCCATGATGTGTTAATCACTTTTTCGAGATGAAGGATTAGCATCCAGTGTAAAATATAAAATGCAACTCAGCTGGACCTCTTGAATTAGCCATACAAAAATCTTGACGTATGGAAAATGTATAGCTAGTAAGAGAGCAAAATTAAATGAAATATCGCCAAAATTCAGACAAAAGATCACACAAATTCACTAAAAGTAAGTTGCACCTCATTGAAAATTTGAAGAGCCCTTGTTTATGAATGCGACAATTCTCCTTAATTGCCCCGCCTTATGGTACCTGTACTATTTCCTTCGTAGAAGACAATCCGTGTACCCTTGGGTGCTTAATAGCAAATTTGTTACGATTATTTACTAACTACGGAACCAAAAATTCCTCGTTATCTTCCAAAAGGTAACGAACCTCAGCATTTAAAAGTGAAAACTTTGACTACATTCTTGTCCCCTCCTTGCATGTCATAGATTATAGAATTGCATAAATGATCCAACTAGAGAATGTAGTCAGTAAAAAGTCCCAACCCCTGTTTGGTATGAAAAACTTCCTCACAACTACAAAGCTCACATAATGGTAGGTGGGAAAAAGCCCTACCGTTTGTGTGCAGGAATAAGCACGTGGAATAAATCCCAAATCGTCGCAATTCGCAGACGCTGGTGTCGAGCAGTTAGTCAGTTGGGGAAGAAGTTGGACGAGCAGAGAGGAAGAGCGAGGGAGTGAGAGAGGGAGAGGCAGAGCTAAAAATAGCCAACCAACAGTCACCTCCTTCTCCACCTCCACCAACAACAGTAGCCGAAGCAGCAGCAGCAGTGGCTGCTGTGGAAGCAGTGACGATTGCAAGTGGACACACACACACACCCTGCATGCCTGTACACAAGCGCGCCAACAGTGCCTGTGAAGACGATTAGGTGGACGGACAGGTCCAGCCAGCCAATGATCGCATCGGCCGACGATGGACAATCAATGAATCAACGCAGGCGAGGCTTCTCAAACGCTGTCGTCCCCAGTTCTCCATCAGCGTGTCCTGGTGTGCGTGAATGCAAGGCCAGTGGGGTGATGATTTTGGGTATGATTAAGCTATTGGAAGAGGGAGAGAAGGTAGATGTGGCTCGTCGGTATGCCACCTTTCATTGTGTTTCCTCTTAGGAGGGACAGAGCAACCTTACACAGTAATCCAGATGTGTAGTGAAGAATTGGCATTTAAAAGAGTGTGTGCCAGGCGAACTCACGGGTTTTAAGGTCGTATGGAAACTCAGCAACTTTTGTCCGGTGAATGGTGGATATCTGCCTTTTCATTGGTCAGTGCTTTCCTTCACAATTACCAGCTCCCTTGGTGCCTCTCAAGGACAGGTTGCATTAATGTGTTTTGTCGTTCATTGTTATTATGTAGCGTCCCTGGTGGAGGTAAAATGATGGCAGCTCTAATTGGTTCGCTACCAAAATCTAGAGTTAAGCAGACAATTAATGTATTGTGTGATTCCTCTCCTCTTTGAGGCTTTGACGACACCTAGTACAAGGGAAGAAAAACATCCACAAACCAACTGTGCTAGTCTTCGATCTGGTCGTAGGATGGGGTATATGGTAGTTCTGTGGGGTTGTGTTTTGAACCCATTCCCTCTTACCACTTTATTCCACTTCAGAGCTGTCCATTCGTACCTTTCTGGGTTCTATCCAGCCACTAGAAAGGCGGAGGAGGCATCTCGTGTCAAAATCTATGCTATCTCCATACAAGGTTAGTGGACAGCTCCGTAATCGGTTTTTCATATTGCCTATGGCAGGCGTCGCTTCCTTTGTTATTTGCATTTTTTCCTTTCTGCAGCATAAGCTCTCCTTCCGCCACCTTAAGGTTTAGCATTCAGGAATGGAAATCATGGTAGCTGTCCTCTGGATACGCTGTCGCCATTGCAGTAGAGAGAGGACTTGGAGCTACTGGCATCGCCCGGATACCACGTCGCCCGGCGATTGTACAGTGGCGGAGCCCTTAGTGCCCCGCCACCAAAGTTGAGAGTTAAACAAGCAATTAACATACTACAATTCCATACGTATTTAAAGTTGATAAGTTCCGCTCCTTGCATCATCCGGGAATCATCAAGGAACCTAAACTATTCGATAGCTTGATTTCACCAGCAGTAAAGATAGGAGATAATCAACTTTCCTTCTAGCTTTATGAAACTAAATGTGGAAACTTTTTATTTGCACCAACCAAATACGCAGTTGAGACATAATTGTTTCAAGCCTGGAACAACAGCTGTGATTGTTCTCAAGCCCCTCTTTTGAAATGCAAATGCAAGCTTTAGGTATAAATTTCTTTCGAGGAGCACCCGCTCTCTGTTTTGATCTCCCTTTCTTCAAAATTGCTGCAATGATACAAATGGAACGATGAGAATTTCTAGTGTCTACCCCATCGTTGGTCACGAGTGAGTGGAGCACATGACTACGCAGGATAAGTGCAGTCTATTCAAGGGAAACGCGAGTACACCAGTGACAGCAAAATTACACCGTTTGCCCAATTCTGCGTTTGATTTATTTCTCACTATACAAATATTATGGGCTCTTCCACGTCTAGTTCCACTTTTAATAGCTCGAAGTCTGTATTTTTGAAGGCATGTACGCCTGATCCGCATAATTCTCAGGCAACAACTGACAGGGGTGATTTAACAATGAGGCGTTGTAACACTTATGTTCTTTAAATGTATTTTGGAGGGAGGTGTGAATCCGATTCCAAAGGAGCGATTCGATTCCCTGATGCGAACAATCCTATCTCCTTGCTCCTGTTAAAACGTTATCTCCTGACTGTTTCATCTAGTGCAGTAAAGATGCCAAAGAACATTCGACCTTCTCACACCAGGAGTATCTGAAGGAAGGAGGAGGAGGAGGAGGAAAAGGAAGAAACCACTCCAGACGTGTATTGCAAAAATCAATGATGACAATCAAGGCGAAAGTGTAAAATGTTTAATCTAGAGTGGATGGTGAAACGACCCTATGCTATTTGAGTCGAAAGGAGAGTGAAATTCTGCTTGGTCTCGTTGGAAGTCTTCAGAGATGATCTTATTACTACCAGGGCATAGCTTTTGACCGAGATGCTAAAACACATCCCCATTAACAGAATCTCGTTTTCGGAAAATAATTTATGAAAGTACTTTTAGAACCAAAATTAGCCTCTCTGAATATCCCTCCACACACGCCAGTGGTGAATGAAATGCCATTTCAATTAGCTGGTGACGGGCTCAGGGAACTAGAATGCCAGCCAGTATAGACACGAAACGTTAATAAAGATCAGTATGTTTCATTAGCTCTCTTCCATCTCTTTTGGAAGTCGTCCTTGAAGCTCTCCGAGACCATTCGCTATGTCAGATGGCGAGCAATATGTACGAGCCAGAAAGGAAGTCCATGCATTGGACTATCAATGTGGGAGGGCGGTTACTCTGAATACCAGCCATGCATACCATTAAAAACTTTGTACTTATTATCCAATTGACGCATTTAACTTACCAAACGGTATGTACAAATTGGTTGATTTGATAGCGAAAGAGCTGAAACTCCAAAGCGCCGAAGATATGACCACAAAACTAGGGAGACTAAGGAACCAGCCAAGTTATGCAAACATACCTCTCGCTGTAACTTCATTCTAAACTAGAGCTTTGAGACTTTCGCGATGGCGAAGGAAGGCACATTATCCTAACAGAATACGCGATCTCGACGTAGAGAAGGGCTTGAGGCTACTGGCATAGTACGGATGCCTACCCACTCGGCAGATATGCAAAGGCGGAACGCCTAAGTGGCCGTTGCTGAGACCCTAAGTTAATAAAACAGTCAACCACTCGCACATATTGTTATCTTTCACCAGATAGGTAGCCAGAATTACAGGTACGGTTGCTTCAATTCCTTTCATAGTTACGTTTTTAGCCGATTTGGTCAAGACCAAAATTTTAGCATCCGCGAAGCTCTCATAAATTGCACTAAACCAACAGATTAATGCAGACACTAATTGTGAAACTGGATGTTGTGGAAGAGTACGTTGGATTTAGAGCCATATCATTAAATTGCTAGTTAGAATATTAGCAATTAGGGCCGCACCACACCCACTACTCCCACACATGAGAGTCTGTTGTGTGGGTGGGACGCCAAGGCCAAGCACATGGATTTGACGTCCTCTTGATTTTGAAAAGCAGTTACGGCGACCTTGACTATGGTTAGCCGATTGTAATGAACTCACCTCCAAACGGTTACCAGTCGCCCGCATGATGGTCATCTCCACACTAATACCAGCCAAATCCACCATCACCATCACACCTCTGGTGAGGCACCAAAGGATAAAATCGGCCTTTCTCTAACATCTAGAAATCGACATATCCAGCATCGGTGACGCAGATAGCATCTACCTGCCTTTCAAACTACTAACCATATCAGACGCTGATGTGTGTGTTTCAAAAGAACAACTTTCAGTTTGCATTCAAGCCCCTGCGTGCAATTGTGAAATCTTTTTAAGTGATTTGCAATATAATAACTGGTAAGCGACCAACCCAAAATTCGGCACGAATGATTTGAAAGGAGAGCATGTAAAAGTAGCGGGAGATCAGTAGTAACATAGCTTCATTCGTTAAAAGCATAAAATAGGAAGGAAATTTTGCCTCTGGAATGGACAATCTTGGCGCCTTAATTTACCCCCTACCGAGTATGTTTAGAGATACTATGAAGAGATTACCATGAAACGCATTAGCGATGCTACGCTTAAGCTGATTTCGTAGGGATTAAATTGTTTTTTTAGCACTTAGGCACTCCGCCAATGTACGTCCACCAGGTGGCCGAGTCTTCGGGCCGTGGCAGTTGCAACTAAGCCCTTCGGCCTGCCAACAATACACAGTGGGCTTAGGTACTGTTTCATTTTTCGTTTACAGGGAAGTTTCGGAGAGGGGGCGGTGAAAATTAATCCACATTCGAGAGTCCTTATAAATCATTTGGCTGCTTTAATGTTGGCCACTCGATCTTACGGGTCCCAAAAATTTACAAAAGACCATTTGGCGGAAAAAATTAACAAGATTTGGTGCTTTTATGCCTCTTTGGAACTGCAGCTCTCCAGGATGACTAACTTAGGCATGGTGACCCAATGATCAGCAAAAAATAAAAACAACTCTCTTCAAAATCAAAAGCAGTAGAAATGCAAAAGCGGGTTTTTTTCTGTCGTTCTGGCATAGCTTTTTCAATGCAACCGAGCACGAAATTCAAACAGCGGGATTGCACCGAGAGAAAATCGCACCGCGCGCCCACCTCCTCGTCGATGACCCTAATACATGTCATGGATTGACTTGTCCCTCGCCTACGGTCGTGAGTTTTAGAATGCCTCCTGAGGGTACTTCAGCAAAGAAAAATATGCATCTCTGGACTGTATTTTATCATTCTTTAAATGCTTCGCCGACCATTAGTGAAATTGCCTTCGAAGATTTGTTTGATGCAATAATTCTTCCTTTTCCCCGAGCTTCCGTAATGCAACATTGCAACATCACTATGACCGATGACTCAGTATGAACAAACAGCCTAACAGTTTGAATTCCGGGGAGCATAAGAGGGCTGACAGTTAAGAAAATGAGTTATTGAATCAAGTTTCTTCTTTACTACAAAATAAAGTTTGGGTACCTGTAACGATAAAACTGCTTTAATCAAATTCGTAACTTATTAAGTGGCAGCTAAAATCTACAAAAGAATCGGGTCACCTAACTGAGTAGTTTTAAAAATGTTCTAGGGTTGGTTTACATTCATTTGACAGACCCACTTTCCCGTAATCGTTGACATCTTGGCACCGTTGCACAGTTGATACCAACTCTGTGTGGCATAAATAATCAGCCAATGGAAACAATAAAGCGATGCAATCCATTACATCTTCACCGCGTCAAACCAAAGCTATAGCTTTCTTTTTTCCGTAAGACTCACCTTTCTATGCAGTAAATCATGCTTCAATGTCAGCCTGGTGTCAATACTTTCTTCTTTGAAGGGGTTTCAGAGAGGACTGCCAAAGTCATAAATCTAGAAATGTCATTGATGGCCATCGTTGCGGAGGTAACGAGATAGGTTATTCATATGGAAAATGAAGGCCTTCAAAATGCGCTGCTTGTGGATTTTATCGACACATTCAAAAGGTTTGCTATTTGCTCCTTGTAAAGATTTTCAAACTGATTTTTTAACCGTTTTCAAAGCATGCTGAAATCAAAGCCCCTGTCAGTGTCTGTCCTCAAGGCCATGTCTGAATCCATTGGTGGAGGGGTAGCGGAAGATCACGAGGTCAATGCAACCGTTGTGTCTTTTTTAATTGTTGCATTGCTTGTGTTCACAATAATCCTTAAGGCATCAGTAGAAGAATCATCTCCACATGAAATTTTATTTACCTAAACAGGATCCTCAAGCCAGTATTGAATCATTCAACCTTTTCTATGTGATATTAATGCTTTTTTAACACCACCCAAACGTTATCTGTGTGTTTGGGCATTCACTCGGCGTGAAAAGTATGCATTGGTAACGCGTTTGACGTAGAAGCTATTCGTGTGGCAGTGACTGACAGAAGTCAATGGAATTCAACCTACTCAGCTATTGTCAAAGTCTAAAGAGTCACATTTGTCACGTACGCCAACCACATTTTTCGAGTTTCTATGGGCTTTTAAGTTCCACAGCACTTTATCCGAATTTCCTTTCATTGAAAGACACTAAACAACAACTACAACATTAATGATCCAAAGAACCCTTCCAGTTCTTCCAGGTAATGTACGAAGGGGTAAAATGAGTGTATAAGCAAATGCTGCTTTATTTGCCATCTTGATATCAAGTAACAATTTTAAATTTGCATATGTAACCCATTCTCTCACTTAAGTCCATTGAGTAAGCGACTTATTCATTGAGTGTTTATAGGTCTCAATTTTTCGCCTTCGTATCAGTCCAATTAAACTGGAACCTTAGACATCCACTCTACTCCCCGGAAATCTCGTACGTCTGATCGTCAACTCTGCCATAAAATTCGCACTACTTGTTTCAGTCAGTAAGCGTTTTTTAATATACAGAATCATCCTCTAATTTTAGTGACATTTGAATTGTGTGCAAATGCCGGCAGTTGAAAAGGCGTTTGTGGAAAAGAACTTGGAGTGGTGCATCTCCTACATCATTTTGCTAGTGATCACATCGCTCTATATGACAGCATCTACAATCCTTTGCGATCTACTTCAGCTGCGCCGGTTAGGTTTTGTCTTACCATAAAACTCATCCACAGTCGTCGTCAATAGCTAATTCATCTCTCCCTCTAATAGACTTCAAAGAGCAGTGAGTTACACATATATCTCTGTCAAGAAAAGAATCAAACGCGGTCAACAGTTTACTGAAAATTCACTGAGTGCCCTTGTCACACAGACAGACGTGAGTTGCCTTTTTCGAGGGCTGCATTGTGATGTATGGAGAGTGGTGTGAAATGACATTCGGGGCTTCATTTCGTAAAGATATGGCGAATAATTTCTAATAGCTAATTTAACTTCTAAATAACTTCGTTGTGTTGAGATTAGTGGCAATCCGAATGCCATCGCTGGTAAGATGCACTTTCTGTGAATCTGTACTGTGCCATTCAGTGTAAGCTAAAACAATTGTAGCATCATGAATGGCTCCATTTTTAATAGAATTCATGCAACGAAAATCCACAATAATGGCACATAAGGTGGCCCAAAATCCAGTGCGTGAGACATTGTGAAACAATCACAAAAGTGCCAGCTTCATTGCCAGTTGGATTACTCCTACTGGTTGACAAGTGTCATCAGTGAGAAATCATGTCAATCTTCCACCTATCCACAGAGGGCACAGTGAGTACATAGATGCCTGTTTTGACAAGAAAAGGCAGCAAGTTGGACGTGGTTACTGGCTTCTATTAAATGGTAGTGAAATTGTTTTAAGGAGGCTATGCTGCTTATGTTGAAGTGAGCATGATTAAATGGTGACACTTCATACCACAGTCGAAGCATAGTAGGCGAAATAATTGAGATCAGGGTGTCACCGTTCGGCCTCATTGATAAAGAAGAAAATATGGAGCAGATTGTCAAAGATTTTACTTCCAATTTCACAAGAAGAAGAGCAGGTTGTATTGCTCCACCCACTCAATGGCACCACGCATCAAATGCCGGGTCGTCGGGAGCACGTGAGTGGGTGTGCAAACTTGGGAGTGCGATAAAAGATACGTGAACGATCAAATGAGTAATTTTTATGCCCAATGCATTATACTAATCAGGAGGTAAACTAATTCGCTTAATAGTTCATTAATGTCTTGAGCAGCAAAGAGGTACTGTCACCTTAAAACTACTCTTCACATGATAACAGTACAACATAAGTAATGGGCCAAACAAATTGACAATTTTTGCAAGCTATTGTTTCCTTCATCTATTAACCCACCAATTTGCTTTTTTTCGTGTGTAGATTCTTTAACATTACTTATGACCTGAGTGGGTTCCAATGCGAATCCAGGTACTGCCCTCTTAAACTCACTCTTTAATCTCTTCACAACAATACAACACAATAAATGGACTAAATAAATTGATCGTTTTTTGCCAACTATTGTTCCAACTTTTTATTCACCCACCAATCTGCCTTTTCTTGTGTGTAGATTCTTTCATAATAGCTGTGACCTGGGTGGGTGGATGGATGAGGTTATGCGGAAGATTGACATAGTTTCCCACTTGTGATGCTCACCAACCAATGAGAGGACCCCGACCTTCACCCGTGGCTGTGTTGGAAAGTCTGTATAAATAAGGGGGACGATCCACGGTACCTTTTTATCAACAAGTTACACTCCTGTACGTTTGTGGTTACAGATTGCGTTGTCTGTTGTGTGAATGTTGCATTATAAACTCAACATACCACCGTCTCATTTTAGGGCGAATTCTTTGAGGCATGGGACTTCAGTTCTCATTGCTTGCCTCCGTAGCAACTATAATGACATGGGTTATCCGGATGGAGAATGGAGGTCTCCTTAATGTACTCTTCCGCATCAACTCACCTTCTACAGGCCAAGAACCGGAGTTCGATTTAATCTCCGAAGTGGATGAACCTGTTGTCGAGTACTTCAAACGAATGCTCTTTTTACAGCCTCTCCCACTAACCATTCTCAAAGCTATACCACAGTCATTGGGTGGGGGTCAGGCGGCGGTTGACAATGCCCATGCCAATCCCAACCGTGGTCCAGACATCTTTTGGATCACTGTCGTTACCTTTCTGCTCTCCGTTTTGCTCATAATCCTGATACAGGTTATCAATTGCTGCTGTTGTTGTTACAAGAAGAGAGATGTGAGTTTTATTTTATTTTTTGGGAACCGCTTGCATTGGTTCATCATTCTATGCATGAATAAAAGAAACACAATCACGACCGTGCAAAAAGATGGCTGATACCTGCACCAAAAAACTACTTTATTGCCCTCCGAGATGCAGAATGAAACTAGTTAATAGACTGGTAACATCACAATGGTTGCTGTATTATATAAAATGAAATTCTGTGGTGTTGTGAATTGTGGCTGAGGTGAAGGTCACTCCGTACTCACAGGATCAGTTCAGTTTCATAGTGGTATGTTTCTTGCTTCCCCCAAAGCCACATGGTTCAATGAATGCCCTGCAAATAGCGGTGCTGCGCTCTGAATTCGCCAATAAGCAGTTCATCCTCCGCATCGCCTACATCGTGGCACTGGGATTAACGTTAGTCTTCCTGGCAATCTCCATCATCCTCCTCATCGTATACTTCAGCAGTACAGGGCTAGTTGTCTCCTACCTCGAGACAAATCCACATCCAGCGGCGGTGAATCAAACTTCTGTCTCTCTGCCCTATGGACTAAAGTCCACGATATCACATGCGTCTTCATTTGTCAGCATAGCGATTACCAAGGGTCGTGTCCTCACCAACAGTACGATCCATGATTTTGTCGACCGGACTTATGTAAGCATTGGTAGATTGTTTCTTACAGTTCCAATGGCACATGGAATTGCGTGAAGGTGTGCATAAATCTTACTTCCTCCCCATTCATTATACTCAGCAGGCTCACTGGCCCACATTTGTAAGGATACATACCAGTTGGAAGATAGTCGGCCAGCTATTATTCAAAGCATGGAGTTTATCGTGGTGCAAGCGTAAAGTTTTCATTTTTTTGGTGTAAATGGCTTATTTGTGGCAAGTTAGGCTAAAGGTGGGACGATAATGGCTCCATTAATCAGTGAGTGCTGTGACATCTTTTGATGAGTTTTCAAACCTATGCGAGTTCGTTACACTGGAGCGTCGTGACCATTTCATAAAATCATGATTCAAAGAAACCAAAGCTCGTTACCAACTTAGAGTTGGTCTGAGAATCTATTAGCATGATCCGCAATCCATGTTGCCCAGCGTAACAATAACAGGGTTCATTACCCTATTTTGAAAAGGAAAACTTTAAACACATAAAACAATGCAAATACAATTAATCACGAAAGGCATCTAAACAGTAACGAAAGGCTTTCAGCTCATCTTGTTAATCTCGTCCTTTCCTTTAGACAAAATTGCGCAGGGAAGTCTTGGATGCATTTGACCGATTGCTTGCGTACTTGGGAGCACAAAATGCACTGGAAAGCGGGGAGAAGTTTGTAAATGTTACGAAAAATTTATCCACCCATGTGTTTGATGCCTACGGAAATGTCACCCTCGTCCACGATGAAATCGCATCACTTGAAGCCACTCTAAAAGCTCTTAGCACCACCTACACTCAAGCTCTAGAAAAGATCGAAATCTGCAGGAGTGGGAACCTATGCGATGTGTTGAAGGTGAGTATATTATGCATTAGTATAATTTAGAAGGACGTCTGCCGAGTAATTTGACTAAGTTTAAGCAAAAAACGCATAGCTTCAAGGGGGGTGATGCTTAATTGAAAAGAGTCACCAGCTCAGTGGCGATCAAGACAAGAAATTATTATGAAGCATGTGATAAGTTAGAAAGCAAATAATGCATTGGTTGCTGCTTTTCGATTCACTGAAAGGCTTCTTTTCCCTATTTTCAGGCAATCATCCCAAATATAACCTTCCCGATTTCTTCAACAAAATTAGATGCATCGTTGATAAAGCCTTACATCGAGGGATTGAATAAAACCATTGCGAAATTACCCATTCTACTAGACGAAGTTCGAGGCAGCATCAACGAAGTTCGAAAATCAACAAACGACGTTTTGGATTCCCTCAAATCTGAACTAAATTTAAAACATATATTAAAGCAGATCGAGCCGTTCTGGGATAATGCCCAGTCACAAGCAGACAGCTTACTGAAAGAACTGAATGCAACAGTCAAATCAGTGGAAACTCAGGTTCCCAAGTACGTCCACGATATTCGGGTTGGCTTCTTCATTGTGAGTGGAGTGTTCATGGTCATGTTGATAATCGCAACACTCGTTGCAATGCGCCTCGTTTACCGAGCCATTCACGACCGTCTCTTCGCTCATCCCAACACCGCTTCAGTTGGTTTGTTCTCCTTCTTATAATTAGAGGCTATGTACTCTCCCCGGCTGCTGGCACACTCCACTGATTGCATTTGTATTTAGACTCACGAAGGAACAAGTGGGATAACGTTGTGTGCGGCAAGTATTTAGACTCACGAAGGAACAAGTGGGATAACGTTGTGTGCGGCAAGAGCTCGGTGTGCTGCTGTTCAGCACTCTTCATTCCATTGTTGCTTGTTTTCGCTGCCATAATTGCTGGCCTCCTCTTCGTGCTCACCACATTATCCAGTCAGTTGCTAGATTTTCTTTGTGCACCAATTTGCATTTCCTTATTTATCTCACACCGCACCTACTCGTGAGCATCATCTGAAGCCTACAGTGTTTTAAGTTATTTATGACTTAGTCCGACAAAGAACACGGAAATTGAGTTTAAGAACAGGAGAGGACATGGCAATCATGATTGAGTGCATTAATATGTTACGATGTAGGTGAGGGATGTATATACTTGGAGCGGAAAAGTGCTGTCAGAATGTCTGACTTCGTTATCAATGGCTACGTGGCTCGGCAATGGAAGACCCTCATCAGTGGTGCTGTTGGTAGAAATGCCGATTTCCTGAATACCTCCCCTCCAAGGAACATCCTTTCAGCACTGACACAGACCTGTAATCGGGAAGCAAGTCAGCATCCAGTTGGTCTTCTCTCCGCATTGGGTTACCACAACTTGATAAACGTGCCCAAACTTGTCAATAGTCGAGAAGTAACAGATGCCATTAAACAAGGAAAAGCGTATGTTATAACTTCCCTTCTTCAATGTCAGCGACTATGCACCTCAGCGTCGTGTTGGGGATGATTTGGAAATCAAAGCTCATGTCAGAGCTAGCGAGTGGTGATTTAGAAAGTACAGCATTTTGTCACTCATACACTAGTAATTTATGTGGGTTGTAAAGTTAGAACGAACATTTGTTACTCTAGTTAAAATTGTTTCGACAAGTGCTGTATCAGGGTCACAGTTCCATATTCTTCGCAGGATAGTAACGAAAATGGCTTGACTACTCATATTTTTTCCTTTCTAAGTGCTGTCATGAGGCAAGTGAAAGGCCTTAACATTGCGGGATTACTGCCCAGTGAGACAGAAGTGGAAAAACTGAGAAAGACATTGAACACAGCAATCGCCCAATTCTCATTAGCCGTAAGTCAACTGTTTGTCGATCACCTAAGATATACTCTGCTCCAGTGTTATCAGAATGCAGGTTTATCATAAATAATTACAAAAGTTGTAGAAAATATACCCAAATGCATAATGGAGCTTTAGAAAGCTTTCCCTAGTTTTGTTGCCAAATTCTTTTTAGCAATTTGTTGGGAAGAGATCTAGAGCTGTGAATAGTACTTTGGTTTATGCTCATTGGTTATAGTAATTTAATCGTCTACTCTTAATCTTTTAAGGGGCTACTAAAGGACATAGATCCTGCCAAAATAGATATTTCGTTATTCGAGAAAATACTTAACGAAACGGAAAAGCTTGGCGGGAACTTCACACATCTAATCAAAGGCCTTTCACAAGCTACTGAATCAATGCGCAGGATCAAGTCAAGTTTGGTGAAAATTCACCAATCGCTCAAAAGTTTGGACTCTGGAAAGAGGGATATTTTGGTTCCGCTAGATGAACTAATCAAAGCAATCAATGCAGTTCGTGATGTAAGCTTACAATATTTTCCACTTAACGAATTGTTGCTGCTAATCCCAAAAAATGCTTCCTTTTCTTCATTAGTTTAAAGCAGCTACTGCTTTGAGGAAGTGTAATTCCTGGGTGGCATAAATGTCTGCACCATTTTTAATGTAACCAATGTCTTTTCCCAAAGGCATTATCAGGTTCTAGGTAAAAGCAAAACCCTTCCAATAGTTATAGACTTTTCCAAAAAATGGAAATAATTTCATTTACGCTACATTGATGTAGTATTCTTTGAAGGCAGCCTCTCGTGTCTGCTGGTGTTCCTGACTCCATTCAAAGCCACTTCTTCAATGCTCCATTGCATTTCAGGCAACAGAAAGGACTAAATTGACAAAAAAAGTAGAGGAGGAATATGACAATCTAGCCGCCAAGCTGATGGAGTACATAAAGATGGATGGAGAGAAGACTTTCATGAAACTAACTGGGAGCTTGTTTCCTTGTGAGGAGGCGCATGCGGCCTACAGAGCGGCAATCGGCTTCACTTGTGGGGAGGCAGGTGGCGTGCGCCTCGTCCTCGGTCTCTCCTACGTCCTTGCACTCAATGTCCTCTTCCTCACTCTCCTTTATTTTGCCCTCTTCACTCTCGCTTTCTTCCAAGCCCTTCAGATTCGCATGCTCAGTGATATGGCCGAATGCGATGACGACGACGACGTCGACCCCATTTCCAAACATCGAAGTGACTTCTTCTTGAAGTAGCATTACTGTAAAAGGTGGTAGTGGAAAATGGCAATGGGAGGGAAAATGTTGTAGCTACATTTTATATAGTTGTTCCTTTTTAACAAAGACTTAAACTTTTGTAAAATTTGTTTTATTTTGACATCAAATTCAAGGTGTCTGAAAGTAACCAAATGCTACCCACTCTCCAATCACAACTTTATGATTCCACGCCTTCTGTATTTAATCACCGAATATTCCATCACTTAATAACAAATCATTTCTCATCATCAGCTTTCCTTTTGTGTTATTATTTGGAATACGGCTAGATGCCTTGAGAATCGCGACATGAAGCGAGTCCCTGTTGCCATGTTTGGGTCTGCTGCACCGCCATTTGGTATCCCATTTCCCACAACATTTGACAAACCCATCCACAAGCCTAGAAATTGCATATAGAACAAACTTGATGAAATACCATCCATAAACTTGAGGAGTCGTGTCCATAGTCACAAGAATTGCATATGATTTCAGCAAGTAGCTTGATTTTTGCGCCTACGTGAGAAGGAGCTGCTTTAAGTTGACAACTGTTGGTCTCTCAAGTGCGCATAGTAAAAAGCAGTTTTGCGGCATTCCCTTGCTTCTTTTGAATAATAATTGTTCCACTCGGACTCGGATTGGTGCAATACACCCAACTCTGGGAAGCTTTAGAGTTGTGATGCCCACCCTTCGAATTCACATTTATTCTGCATACTGACATACTCCCTCAGTATATCTAGGGGTTCGCTTGATGTCTAATTTAAATGATCAATCAAAACCACATCAAGGGTTAACTATGTGGCCCGGAGTTAAACTCGTCAAGCATTGGAATGCCCGAAGTGTATCACTAGGCGATTATCATGTGGTGCTTTTCCATTCCCTTCCTTAGTCACACCTATTAAGTGGGACCAAAGCACCACTGTGGTGTGGTAATAAGCTCTCCAGTTGCATAACTGATTCAATAACATTTTTGGAACCCTCACACAGGCTACAATGCAGCATTTGGTTTCCTTGTTAAAAGTATTAACAAAATGTCGGAAGTCAGGGCTAAGTAATGCGATGCATGGCTGGGAACATAGAAATGAGTATCATAATATGATGTCACGATGTCTGCATGACATGCAGAAAATTACCAGTCAGATCTGTATCACAGGTACAAGGGTAATAGACGACAGTCGGGTCTACCACAATACTGTTAAAGCACTTTTGTAAGTCTGCCACCAATCACTCGGAATGCCTGCTGGATACTTCCACATTTATTTGCACCTTGGATTGGCAAAGGCACTAAAGATTGCTTTGGCATTTGCAGTAGCTCTAGAATATTTAGGCGACCTCCGCAATCCTTCCTATCGTAGTAGTTCCCACGCGAACACGCATTCACAATGCCTGCCATGAACAGCACGCCTCGACATCGCATGCGTACACCGCCTTCAAAAAGGCGTTAACAACGATCATGTCCCCGTCATGACTTCTCCCAAGCAATGTGTCTACCAGACAGATTTAGGTCTGTTTCTCGGAATACAGATGCCTTTAACGCGTATTTGCTCACTTTATTTCCATCAGTTCATGTGTACTACGAGATTGCGATTGCGCTTGGCGTCACATGATGACTAAGTAGTACGTGATAGCCTTCTCTAAAAGAGGCACGCCTTACACACGTTTGCATATTGCCAATGCAATTTGGGCGTTAAGACACAATCTGTGTGAAATTGCCTCAGTTCTAGTGTAGGCGTTTGGAACCAAGTGGTTGAGCCTACAGATGGGGCAGCGTTTTATCCATGTGTTTCCCATCGCGGCTCTTCATAGCTATTTGTCCGTGAGCAAATAGGTGCGAATCTTTGGTGATGTCATGATTGCAATTTGATTTCATTGCAATTAGACCTGTCACCCTGACAGGTGCCATGGAAAGGCAGTTAATTTAGGCTCAAATCATTTCAGCAGTTCATTAGGCAACTTAGATCAGCCGTTTTGACTGTACCTCCTAATTGATGTCTGGTGGACTCCACACTACCATTGGATGTTTGCCTGACAAAATTTGGCCTTAAATGCACAGACTCATAGGTCATTAAAACCAGAAGGTAAAATCTTACCAGGACATACCCGATTTCTGCATAGTGTTTGCCTAGATAAGAGTGGCTGTCGATGTCTCATTCCCACTATTATCTACAAACCACCAATTAAGAGACCATTATTTCCAATTTGGCAATTACTTTCTACAAAATCGATGTATCTATGCAAAATGCAGAGGAAAGCAGTCCACCTTGATGCACACGATGAGGCGGTGTGTTGCCTACTTTCAATAAATCTGCATATGGCGCCACTGTGATGGGGACCTTTCACCCCACTGCATAATATGAGGCTACCGACCGTGACTTCAGAGACAATGTGTTTGCTTTTAAGCTCCAGAATCGATGACAAGTTATTCTCCTATGAAATTTAGGGACGTTTAAAAGGCGATGCTTTTTAATGATGACTATAAGGTGACTCTGGATCAAAGCGTCATAGATACCCAAAGATGTGATCAACAAAGAACCCAGCACATCAGCAACTGAGTCTTAAGGAGAATGTAGCGATCCGTTTGAGTAAAAGCTATTAGCATCAAAGACCTAGTTATTCCAAAAAGCAAACTACTTCTTGATTCCTCCGGTTGAGATCTCTACATCCACCATGCTCAGGCTAATAAATACCGGTAAATAACAGAAATACGGGTGCGCCTTAAAACTGTGGTAGGACAGTTTCTTTAAGTGGAGAGTCCTTTGAGGAAGTGAATAATTTGTCTACTGAGCGCATTGCTTAAGCGTCAAAAAGAAGCTAGTACTATTTGCTCTATTACGTGTGCTTTTAGCACTTAATCTCTATAAATTTAGCTATCCAAACATTCTTTTTATTGTAAAAGCATGCACAATACTAACAGAGATTGAGGAGCCATTGCTTTTATTTTGGCAACTACTTTCTGTAACATCGACGTATACTTGCGAAAATCGGATAATGTGCTTGAGTGAAGCAAAGCAGAGGAAAGCAGCCCACCTTAAAGCACACGATGAGGCGGTGTGTGGCCCGCGTTCAATGATTCTGCATGTGGCGCCATTGTGATGGGGGCGTGTTACCCCACTGCACAATACGAATTTACTGACCGTGACTTCAGAAAAGCCTGTCTGCCTTTGAGTTGTAGAACTGGCAGCTCTTGCATATTTTGGAATTTCGAGGAGTGAAAGGGCGACGATCTCGGTACTACCTCCCGTCCAGGTAATGCTCACAAGGTTGTGTGTCAATGACCAATATAAAGTTCTGTCGAACCATTATATTAAGGCAAGAATGTGACCATCCCAGGACCTAGCACGTCATCTGCTAAATACTGATGCAAGAGTAGCGTTAAAGGCTCCGTTTCCCCGAATCAACACAGAATTTATCAGTTACTCTAGTTGAGATTTAAATAGTCCATAAGAACAAGCAAATGAATGCCAGTTGATGACAAAGTTATGAATGCGCCTTAAAATGTGGTAGAACGAGCTCTTGAAGTAAGGTTGCATTTGAGAAAACGAAGAAAAATATCCACCGCGTGTATTGGCTGGGGCCCCAGAAGAATTTAATGCTATTCGATTATTAAGTGTACATTTAGCACTTACTCTCCATGGATACAGCTCCTGGAGCTTTTCTTCATGGAAAAGGAAATGCAATACTAAGACAGAATTCGTGCCTTCGATTTAGAGTAGAGCATATTGTAACTGGCTTAGCTCGGAGGCCAGGAAAACCCCAAAGTCGCACAATGCCAGAGCTCCTATGTGGCCTGTTAGCTCCACTTCATCCTGATTGTGGGATTCTTAACTACACCGGCACGCAAACCATTGTGCTTGACTTCCTATTGCTTTGGTTAACTTGGAACATTAGACATCTGCTCTTACTCTTAAGAAGCTCTGCAATCTGATCGCCAGTAAACATTATTTACAAAAAAGGGTTCTAAATTTATAGCGTCATTTGGTTTGCGTGCAAATGTTGCGCTTCGTGGCGAAATTTGTAATCCTACTTCAGCAGTACGGGCTTGGTTGCTTCTCACCTCAAAACACTTCCACAATCGTTGCCAATGTCGAAATACATCTCCCTGTCTGATGAACTGTAATCCAAAATGGATCACTTATTCACCTCAGTTAAGAAGGAATCAAACGCGGTTAAAAGCTAGCTGAAAATTCAACCGGTGCCCTTGTCACTCAGACTGATGTGGGCTGCCTTTTTCGAAAGGCTCCATTATGATATGTAGATTGTAATGTGGAATGAACTTACTTACTTACTTTACAAATCATGCCCTAGCTAACACATTGTCATAGGCACTACGCTCAATCTGCTATGGAACCGACGCATCAGGCGCTGTTGTGGTGCCATCTGATATGACCTCCAAACCTTCCACTCTCTTCTCGCCTGATGCAACCACCTCTCACCAATCACCTTCAGCCTTATAACAAACAGTATGCATAAAAACTAAAACCGATGAAGCGAAGCAGAGCTCCACTTCTTACCCATGAAACCCTTCCACCTCATTGGCACACTGCTTCTGCTAACGCTTTTGCCAGTCTCCATTCTGGCTCATAGTAAGTTTGTAATCTTCTCCTGCTAACGCATACTGCACAGGCTCCAACGTCCATTCCATCATCGATAGTATTCTCATTGACATACCACAGTACTTGCCTGATAATGCTGCGAAATTTCACGTACAGTCTGTTGAACACATCGTTCGCTCTTGTCCTTTTTCATTTCACGAGACCCTCCTCGACGGGCAGATAACCAGCACCTTCGGCATTTGTATCAATGCCACCGGTTTAGTATTGACTCCCCCGATCCTGGTGAGTTTGCATCTTTTACACTTCACCACAGTAATCGCATTGCTTTCCTTCTCCTTCTTCCCAATAAGGCATCCAAGCGTTGCCCTAATCTTTGAATACAATAAAAATTTTGTATTCCAAATATTCGGAGGCGTATTGCCAGTTTGTCGGACGTATCATTGTTAAGATCATTGATCTCTATGTTTTAGCTGGTAAACAAGGTAACAATCGAGAGAACGAAGTTGGACATTTCTGTGCAAGTGAAGAAGGCCGTCCATCCTGAAATCAAGGCGGAATTGTTGGTACCGGTTCTCGACGGCATCCATGTCAAAGCACTTGGGTTCTTTACGTTCTCAGCCAACTATATAAAAGGTATAATAATTAAAGAAGCAAAGAAGAGGATTGAGAGTGAAATTCGGGCCCTCATAGCAGCTTTAAGGTAAAACACAGCGAGCACATCCCAATCTCATCGCCATTTCCATCTCTTCTATTCTTTTTTCGATTCCACTCACATTCATCGCCATCACTGCTCATTGATGTGTAATGGTGCCACTGCACCTCCACTTCAATAATGCCTCCAACTCAAATGACTTTCACCATTTGTTTTGGTGCAGCTGTACAAAATATAATAACATTCCCCAGCAGATGGTGAGTAGTATCTTTATGGGTGAAGTAGTGAATAGAGCACCTGAAGCACTGCTTCCATGTCACAGAACACACCAATTCCACCGGTACTTCAATTTGGACATTTTTCAAATCAAATGGGCAAATTTGGTGCTCTAAATAAATGCAAAGCAATGGAAATGTGTATCCACTTGTACTATGAAAAACTGATCGTAGTCAAGGCAGGACTGTGTGCACGACCAAAATTTGGACATTGCGGCTTAAATGGAAACTCATGTTTGAATTCAGCATTGCAAATCCATGGTAGATTTAAGAACAAGGGTCGCTTTGGGGCATTTATTATATCTCCTTGTGATATGGTCATTTTCTCTTCGCCAGCGCTTTCAAAATTGTAGGATGAAAGAAAACGATCTGGAGCTGTAAAATCACCTCACTTAACCACCCCTATTTGCCCACACCTACCGATGATTATTTGACAGTGTAAAAAAACAAATGAGGGTTTTAAAGTAGGAAAGAAAATAATGAAATTTGCATGGTTGGTGGGTGGCAGTCTTAGCAAATGAAATTGAGCTTTCTCAGAAAGTTATGCTGCTATGATGGAGGCGCAAAGCTACAGGATATGACCTGCTTACGCGTTTTAATCACAAACAAAACAAAGCTCCACGCAAGCAGAGTCGCTTCGAGGTCGCCTCACCTCAAGAGTTCGCTAGCACTCTCTAAGGTGCTGAAGGCCAGTTTGCAGGGTACTAACTCAGTTTCTAAACACCTCTCCTCCAAAGAACATCCGTTTTGTTCTGATGCAGACATGTAATCTCAAAGCAAGTCAGCATCCAACTGGTCTTCTTTCTACACTTAATTATTACAATCTGGCAGATGTGTCCAAAACCTGTCAAAAGTCGTGAAGTAACAAATGCCACTCAATAAGAAATAGCGCACGTTTCACTTTTCTTTTTCGATATCAGGGACTATGTACATTAGTGCCATGTTGGGGTTGATGAAGGGTGCTGGAAGACAGGTAACTTATCTGGCTTGTATCTGAGGCAGAAAAGGGAACCCAAAAGCACTCTGTCTTGTCTGTTAATTACAAAAATATTACAGGGCTTTTTTGCTATCCAAGAACCATTCAATGTGTAAATAGGTGAGGGAAATCAAGCAGTATGTCTGATATCGCATTGAACCGTTCCGAGAATTGTGTTCATTCTTCCATAATTCAGGCAGAATTCTCACATTTGCTATAGCACTGCTGCTTCCATTGATCCTTGCATTTATAAAGTTAGATTTACCAAATAACCGGACTATAACTTATAAAGCAGTTCTCAGGATCTTGCTCATCCTATGTTCCACCGGATCATGTGTATTATGAAATTGCAGTTGTGCTTGGCGTCATATGACGACTATGTAGCAAGTGATAGCTTTCCCTAAAAGAAGTGGGCTTTACCTGCATTTGCATCCTACCAACGCAATTTCGTTGTTAAGATAAAGTTTATGCAAAAGTTTCCTTACTTTTAGTGTAAGCGTTTGGAACCAAGTGGTTGACCATACAGATAGGGAGGCAGTGGGCTCCCAATGACCCAATCCTTGGTGGTCCCATAATTACACATTTATTTGGAACGAAGGACACTAGCCAGTCTGGCAGGCATCATGACAGGTCAGTCAATTTTGGCCCAAATATTTTTAGGAGTCCAGTAATTAATCTAGGTCTGCCGTTTAGGCGGTGCTTTCTCTGTGGTGGCTGGTGAATTACCTCCTGCTGTCGAATATTTGCCTCCCGAATTTTGGCCTTAAATGCGCAGACTCGCAAGCCAATTTACATTGCACAATACAATCTCACGAGTACTATCGATGCCAGACACAGGTTGGCTGTCAGCCAGTTGATAATGCATTGTCTCATTCCACCTATTTTCTTCAAACCTCTCATTGAGGAACAGTTATTTTTACTTTGGCTGCTGCTTTCCGTGATATTGGTGTATCTATGCAAAAAAATCAGTTAATGTGCTTGAATGGGGCAAGGCAGAGGAAAGCAGCCCACCTTGAAGCACACGATGAGACGGTGTGTGCCCACGTTCCATAATCCTGCATATGGCGCCATTGTGATGGGGACGTTTCACCCCACTGCACAATACAAGGTTACTGACCATGACTTCAGAGGTATTGTGTTTGCTTTTAAGCCCCAGAATCGATAGCGAATTTCTTTTCTGCAGAATTTTGGGATGCTTAAAAGGCGGTGCTGTCGGCGATCCCTCCTGTTCAGTGAATGCGCACACGGAAGTGTTTTTTCATGACCACTGTGAAGTAAAATCAAATCAGACTGTCATAGATGCGAAGGAATTTAAATAATCCAGGATTTTAGCACATCAGCAGCCAAATGTTAGAGTGAACGTGGCGTTCAACTGAACAAACGATGTCAGCATTAAAGATCCCGTTTTCCATATTAATTTTACTTCTCTCTTACTCTGGTTGAGCTTTCTATCGTCCCTATGTCCAGGCAAATAAACACCAGTCCATGACATGTTTGAATGTGCACCTTAAAATTTTGGCAAAACAAGCTCTACTAAGAGCATTGCTTAAGCGTCCAGAAGAAGTTAATGCCACCTCCTTATATCCGTGTACGATTGGTACTCAAACCCTATAAAAGTAGCATCCCGATACTTCTTTTCGTGTGAAAGAATGCATTCATTCGATCTAGAATATGGCATGGTACCATTTAATGGCTCGGATGCCAGCCTATTCGGTGGCTAAACAATGATAGATCACCCATTTAGCCTATTACCGATACCTAATGGCGAAATGCTTGGCTACACCGGTACACAAATCACTTGACTCAACTTTCTACTACTTGAGTTTAAATGAAACACTAGAAGTTCGCTCTTTTTTGGGCAAACTTTACACATCTGATCGTCAGCGCTGCCATAAGCCAAATGCTATGTTTCTATAGTAGTAGACGTTATTTAATCAAAAAGATTTGTTTTCCACTGTTGCGTCAATTGATTGTGTGCAAATGTCGACAGTCGAAAAGGGGTTTTAGCAAAAGAAGTTGGTGCACCGGTCAAGTCATTTGGTCTTTTAGGGGAAGACATCTGCCAATCTCCGTATAATCCTTTCCAACCTGCTGAATTATTTAAAGCTTCCAGTTGTTGCCGAATGCAGTGACAACGCAACATCCTCAAGTTCGATGATGAAAGGTTTGAAAATACATATCAATGCTCTTAAAGATCCAATCCCTCATACACAAAGACACCATGAAGGGAAATTTACGAAAGCTACAAATTGCGACGTAACTTGTAAAGCCTCGAAAGTAGGTTTGCTTTTTTGTTTAGATGGAAGATTGCGAAACAGGGTATAACCATCGGTATGCAATTCGGTTATTATTATTTACAAATACTACTAATCAGGAAGAATAAGTAGGCAGGAATCATGAATGAGGAATTAAAAAAAGATGGAGGATAAGGTAAGTAGGCCTGAAGGTGTTAACAGGTGAAAACTTGCACGGTCCAATCTATAAACAGATCATTTACAAAGTCCAATTAACTCGAACAAAGTAAAAATGCCCTTGTAATTAAACTTGCTTCGGATTTGGATGGCATTTATTATAATTTGGTAACACACAGCAAGGAAAACTTCGAACCACACTCGATGAGACCCAAGGATCGACAGACGCAATCATGATCTCGCTGAAGAAAATACTCAGCTTGCAACAATTTTTGGGCGCAATCAATGACTTTTGATGACAAGTTGAGACACATTCACGAGAGTTATTGCAGAGCATACAAAATGCGATTAATCCTTTGACGATGCAAATTCCACAGGGTACTAAAATCGCTAACAGTTGCTTCAATTTCGTCAGTGCATATTCCGCATGCAATGTGCTGATCGCAATATTTATTTGTACTCGTCTTCTCTTCAGAATCATCACAGATCAGCTGTGCGTTGATTCTGACAATACTCTAGCAGGTAGGTCATGAGGAATTGAGTGGTTTTACAGGAATCAAAACCCACCTCTCTATAGGGGATGGTAATAACTTATTTCAATTGACTATTTGCAGTGTAGACACCTCTCACTCAGCCCTTTCCAGTAACTTTTAGAGGTGTCTGGAAGTGTTTGCGGAACTTGTGGTTGAAATTGGCAAGATGAGAGACTTGGATAAGTACTGTCACCCGAATATTCGCATAACTCTATGCTCACCTATGCATGGGAGGCGGTTTTGACTACAAGTAGCAAGAGCAAGACATCAAAGGAGAGTGTGCTTCCCTTTGTCATCGGCGCTAACATCACTCTGCAGTCCTGACACCCCGATTTCGGAGGCTGGGTAAACTTTTACCTCCCACGGTCAAGACTCTTCCAACTTAGTGGCCTACTTGGCTTCCCTGAACCGATACATAGGAGCTTTAAGCTCTTCATCTTAATTAACAATGTCCACAAGGGACTCGCAGCAGTCTCATCATGGTAGCATCCCTATTAGGCACTTTATGACCATTTTATGAAGTGTTTACCTTCTCAGCATCGATTCGTTGATTTTGATGTCAGGCAAAAATTTAACTTTTCTACTTTTTCCCATATCCTGATCGCAATGGATGGATAAACTTACCCATGGCAAATGTTCTGCTTGTTGCCGTTCAGTGTTCTTTGTGCGCCGATTGCTTTCCTTTGCCATTACCTTTGGCATTCCGCTCTTCTTGCTAACCACAATACCTGGTTAGTTGCGCGACAGATTTGAATGCTCTAGCTTAAATTCACACTGCTAATGATCACGGATTGCACATTATTAATAATTTCACTGGGTGTTGGAATAGGTCTGCCTCTCCTTCTCACTCTACTGAAATGGATTAGTACATTCATAATTGATAGACCTAATAGGTCTAATGGATTTGCTTGATGGATAAATATCCTATGCCGAAGGTGAGGAATGCAGATACCTGGCACAGAAAAGCGCCACCTCCTGAACAGACTATGTTGTGAACAGTCTTGTGGAGAAATAATAGGACGCAATTGTGGGTGCTACCGCCGGGAACGAGGACAGTTTTCTGAATGCTTCCCCACTACACAACCCACTGTCCTGCTTAATACCTGTGATTATGCAACAGCGTAAAGATTCTAGGTCTCCTTTTTGCCATGCGTCACGAGAACCTGGAGGATCTGCGCAAGCTTGTTACTGACCGGAAGGTACGGGGTGGGATCAACAGTGAAAACATTCAATCCACTAGTCAAGGAATTACGGGGTAGTAATGGGCCTCTAAAAGACCTTGATCAAATGTCAGTGCTGAATGCTTTAAGTTCTGGATGCCGTTAAAAGGCTCTGAGACTTCCACGAGGAGAATTCGCAATGCTAAAGAAGAATATGCAGTGTCAAAGTACACTGGGGCTTGAGGCTACTGACGTACCCAGATGTCAGGAAATCTGGCAAAGTTGCATTTGCGTGGCCCCCAGTAAGGTGTCACCAAAACCCTGAGTTAAATAGGCAATTAGCGCATTGCATGGCTCCTTTTTTTGGGGGTCATTCTTGGGCATTACTCTGTTAGCCTCCCGGATTAGCCATGGCAACGCAATTGGTGCTACATGAAGAGTATCTGCGAATCAAACTTCCATACGACCCAGAAGACACCCGACCGCAGTGCCACTGATGCAATTGGTAGTTCTGTAGGATGTAGAATTTTGTGGAAATAAGGGATTGTGGTGGCTGCAATGCCTATCCGTCGCTGGCTGTAGAAACGCTGATCCGAAAGCAGGGTCACATAACCGAAGACACTTTGCCCTCACCTTAGTGCTGCATCCCAACCAGTTGGTGGGGAGGTGGAGGAAGTGTCGCGCGTTTAAAAAATTACTAGGCGTTGCATTCTTGGATAAATAGTGTCGATTCCGTTGTTGATATCCTTTCTGAAGACCACGCGAATGTGACAGTTGCTGAAGGTGAACGTCACACGTTCCTTAATCCACATCTTAGACACTTTGTCTGTTACGCTAAGGTTTATCAACCAGCAACAAAGAGCAGGGCATATGTCCTCCCAACTTGAGCTTGATTTCTGCTGCCACGAATATGGCGTCCCGCACTTACTTCCTTGAAGACA
The DNA here is from genome assembly GCA_001693075.2 of Taenia saginata. Lineage (NCBI taxonomy): Eukaryota > Metazoa > Platyhelminthes > Cestoda > Cyclophyllidea > Taeniidae > Taenia > Taenia saginata. The sequence continues at coordinate 346,474 of LWMK02000037.1, read as the reverse complement.
AAAGAAGACGTTTTACTCGAGCAGACCACATGCATTCGATATCAGTAAGGCTTGTAAATATTAGCATTTCCTTTAGGCCAAAATCCAGAGACAAACAAACATGGAGGATGCATAATCTTGCTTATATAAGAGCGCCGTATACACTTGTGCTTCGTTCATTCCATCTGGCTTTTATGATGCCCAGCTTTACATTCTTAGTGGAAACTCCGTGTCATTAGTAGCAAGTTCAAGAGAAGCCCTTTTATAAATCAAGTGTTAACATACTGCTGATCGAATGGATTCCAAATGTATCGGACTATTGCATACACACTTACACACACATTCAAAATCCATTGCAGCATTGTTGCCGAAGAGATAAAAGGCCTCGAGACTGCGATCACAGTGCCCGATGGGGCTGACTTAAATGTTAGTTGTTGCAATAAATGCGGTCAATCTAAGCGTATGTTTTCAGATTTGACTTTGCTTAAATGCTGCTAAACGGTAAAGTGAAGGCAAAAGAGAATTGCAAGGACCGCTTTAACCATGAGGCGTGTTAACACAGCGTCGAATTGTGGTGAGATGCAGGTCCTTAAGCTCCAAGTACTGTAAATACAGATGAACTGGAAGAGGGTCAGTCATCGCTTGTAAGCTTCGTTAGGATTTCCCTATCTCCTTCAGGTGACAACAAATCACTAGAATAAGAGCATCTTAAATGAGTATCAATCCAAAAAATATGTCAGCTGAAACAATGCCAGAATTATTGAATACAAAATCATTCGGCAAACTTCTTTTCCAACTGCAAGCCTTCGGAGGCTCTGCTCAGCCTTAATCTAATATCGACTTTGGCGCGCAAACTAAAGATTTGGAGAAGGTGATAAAGTCAATGGACAATCTTGAGCCCCAATTTGAGTGCCTCCACTCGACTGTTAGAGCTGCAAATCAGAATATGCACCAAATGTTACCTCCAGTCCTGAAGGCAACTACTGTTTTGAGCTTATGCTTTTTCCCATATTTTTCCATTTCATCTTATCTTTTAATCCAGGACTATTTCCCCTGTGTAAATGGAAGTTTGCACAATGTCACACTCTGCCTGCTTAGGATAAATCCACTTGATTTAATATTCCAGTATTACCGGCCATATTGTGGCAATATGTTAACTAGCAAGAGTAGTCCACCGAACTAAAGGCGCTATTTTGAAAAGCAAAGGCATAAAGCTCTGCAACGTAACTGAGTAAGCAATATTAAAGCATTATAATGTAGGAAACGTCCACTCCCATATAGTTAGTAAGCGATGAAAGTGCGCTGGGATTGGAGATGAACAACTAGTACAACAGTCTGGTTAAGGAGCTGACGGGATTTATGAGGCGCTAAGGTGGTCACTTATTTGCACAGCTGGTCCACGAACTGCTGCTCTGTCGCAACGCTGACGAGACCTACAGCTCGGTGATGAAAGGTATTTGAGGTGGCATGAATTGCCTCTCCGGATTCATCTATGTCCTTGGACTCAACGTCTACTTCTTAGCCCATATCTACTTCGCTACCTTTAACCGAGCATTTGCATGGCATTTGACGAGGAGGAGGAGGATAGCGCCAATAACAATGATGATGACAGTTAGGAGTCCTAAGTGCCAGCCAGTCATTCAGTTGGATCAGTGATGCTGCCACCAGCGATGAAGAGGATAATAATTCCGTTGTGATTGCTTGTAGGCCAATTCTATCGCGCAGCTTGACAACAAACACCGATACTTTCTATAAGCAACGTTAATTTTTTAAAAATAAAGGAAATGAATCCGCATAATGCCTTGAATTATCCAGTACCATCGTGAGCATAATGTGTTGAAGTTAATCCAAGCTGAAGAACTTTGCTGTGTATCTACTTCTACTTCGGCTGCATCTAGGCCATGAAGAAGACACATCCGCTATTGCCGCTCTCTTTTTACTCTCAAGAAGGAATCATGTGTCTGTAAAATACATAACGGCCAGAGTCACCATGCAAGCTTAACATTAAGTGTCATAAGCGTGTCGCAGAGTGGCCATTTAGTTTGATACTCAGAATGGGAAAGTTAACAGCTTTCAAAGCAGGAATGTCGACCTGTTGGATTCCCAGAGATGGTTGGTGATTTGATAGCATGCTCAGGTTGCTTGAAGGCACCAGATTGCCGGTAGTAGCAAGTCGATGGCTACGTTTTCAGTAATTGTGAATGTCCTATCAGATCTGGATGGTCGAAATCAACAGTGTTCAACTGTTATGGCCAACACACCTGCCCTTGCTACACCTGCAATGTTTGTGGGGCAGTGATTGACAAAGGGTCAGGTCCCTCAGTAGGGATCAAGATGTGGACTGGATTTAAAAGAGGGAAATGTAATTATCCTTGGAAAATGGCTGAACAAGCGTTGGTACTCCGTTGTTGCTGGTCGTGTCGTCATGGAGGACTTGTCCCCGATCTGGGACAGGAGAAGGGTGTGAATGTCTGGGTCGCTAAATCGCAAAAGATGAGACGATCGAAATTTTTGTAAGCAGACTCCTTTATTCCAAGGCAGTCGTACTGAAAACTGCGAAAATCACGTAGTCTCAATCTCTGCGTTTTATTGGTTGCATAGCAGATTAAAAAAAGGTAACTATTTACCAAAAATATCTTCTAAGTCCGGCTTCTAAAAGGCTGCTGGAGAAGGCGTCATGGAATGCAGAACCGCAGTCCAGATCACGGTGAACAACAGGATTGAAAAGATGGCACTTTTGGTCTGGAGGTGAGTGTGTACTGGCTTCATCTACGGAAAGAGGTATCCTTGAATTCTGTCAAGGTTAATACTCATCATTTCAACGACTAACAGTTGCCTGCATCTTATCAACCTCTTGATTGGGCGGTCGATGGAGATGACTTCGAGGCTATTGTCTTCATCACCAACGGATTTCAAAGACTTCGGTTCACTGCATTCTTCATAGTTGACATGCCACAGACTTTGAGTAGCCAACAGCACCGTTAATGTAGAGCTCTCTTGAATGTGGACAAATTTGTATGGGCTAAGTCAAAGCCTCACTTCCAAATGTGCTTGGCGATTGGTCATCATTTAAAACATGCAAAAGATCAGACAGAGGCCATTGTTATGAAGCTGCAGACATTCCAAAAAGCATTGCTGTCAAAATAATGGGCATTGTTTTATGCCAATATCACTAGTCACGCTCCATCTTTCTATTTAAGGCTGAATAAGTTGAATTCGCTGGAATATTGTGTCTGCCATTTGGTAAAAATTATGTAGCTGTTGTCATTCTGCTATTTATGAGCGTGTCCTTGGTTCCTGTGAAGTACCAACCAAGTGTTAACCAGGGTTTCTCCGTGCACCTGCATGCATAGGCAAACATGAGCTACAACAGGCTGTTCATTGAGTAAGCGGCTGGTCGGTGGGGTTCTCAAGACACGGAAGAAGAATGCTTATCGAGGTTGCAGATCTCCCTAAATCTGTTGCAAAAATTTCACAGAATAGCGTCGTCAATCTTACACCTACCTAAAGAGGGCGCAGCAAGTGCACAAGTGTTTTATTTTCACGACAGGAGACAACGTGGCAGGTGGTTGGGTACGTGCACACCTTGTCTCATTCAATTAATCCCACCTGAGTGACATTTTGTCCCTCAAATTAATTTCACCACTTCGGTTCAACATGGTTACCAGCAAAGCCGTGTTTACTCCTGCATGTTATGCAGCTTCATTTAGGTGCCGCTTATAGTGAAGTGAAAAGGATTAAATAGTGGAACTTTATATCACGGTCGAATTGGGGTAGGTAAAACAGTTCAGGTCAGAATACCTCTATTTAACCTCAGTTATAAAAGCCCGAATCAAATAGTGAAATGTTTTACCTCCAATTTTACTAAAGTAAAAGTAGGCTGCATCATTTCGCTCTATAAATGACATGCCCCATATCAGGCGCCACGTCGTCACGGCAACGTGATTGGGTATACACACTACAAGGTGCTAAGAAAAATGTGTAAAAAATAAAAAAATAGATCTATGTGCCGTAGTTTGCAATGCTGGTAAAAGGGAATCTAACTTGCCTGAGATCTCCAATGCGAATCGATGTACTGTCCTCTTCATCCCACTCTTCAGCCGCTTGATAACAATGGAACCCAATAAATGGGTAAAGTAAAATTGGTCGCATTTGCCAGCTAGTTTTCCGGCAATCCGTTTGTCCATTAATCCACCTTTCCTCGTTCCAAGGTTCTTTTCTACTTACTGTAGCATGAGGGTAGGGGTATGAGGTTGTGTGAAAGACTGGTGCGATTTCTCACTTGTGAGGCTCATCAACCAATGAGAGCACTCCGACCTTCATTCATGGCTCATTTTCAAGTCTCTATACAATAGAGACGATCGATGTTGCCTTTCCATCAACACGTTATACTTCTGTGCGTTTGTGATTGCAGATTGTGTTTACAGCTATGCGGATATTGAAATATGACCTCAACATACCATCGTCTCATTTTAGGGAGAATTCTTTAAGCCATGGTGATCTATTTCTCATTGCTCGCCTCCGTAGCGGCTATAATGGCATAGATTATCCGAAAGGAGAATTTAGGCCCTCCTAATGTGATCTATTGTATCGTTTTGCCTCCAAGAGGCCATAAACTAAAGTTGGATTTAACCACCAAAGTGGATAAACCTGTACCCTGAGAAAAGGACCTAAATGTGCTTGATACACAAATTGCTTGAGTGAAGTGATGACGGGGAAGCAATCGGTATTAATCTCCCCTCTAAAGGGTGGTTGACGCATGCGATTTCGTGGCGTGGAGTGTATGTGAGTTGAGGATGTTTCTTGAGATAGGAGACGACCACGATGAGAAGGATAATAGAAATTGCATGATTATTACTCAGCTGCCTTGAGTATCAACGCAATTAAAATCCTCTTGCTGCCATCAACAGGGCATTTGCTAATCCACTAAGGGACTAAGGGCAAAAATGGCCAACAAGAATCCCGGTATCTGATGACAGGATTGAAAAACATTGCACCTTAACACTAGAGTCATGAGATCGACGAGGCTCCCACATGAGTTCAGCACTCTCACAACAGTGAACGCAGTCATCAAAGCAGAAGAATGGTATTTATTGAGATGTTAAAACCATTGCTAAATGGTTTCATATGTGAATTTTATCTAAAGCACGACAGACAGCGCAACTATTAAAACATATATGCTGGGATGCATACAGATACAGATTGCGCTGATAGCTATGCAAATGTTGCACTATGAACTCAGCATACCACCGCCTCACTTTAAGGAAAATTACTCGAGACATGAAACTTTAATTCTCATTGCTTGCTTCCCTAGCAGCTGTAGTGAATTGGGTTATCCGAACGGAGAATGGAGGTCTGCTTAATGTACTCTTCCACACCAACTCGCTTTCCACAGGCCATGCACCGGAGCTTGATTTAATCTCCAAAGTGGATGCATCTGCTGTTGGGTTCTTCAAACGAATGCTCTTATTACAGCCTCTGCCGGTACCCATTCTCCAAGTTATACCAGAGTCATTGGGTGGGGGGGCGGTTGACAATGCCCACGCCAATCCCAACCGTGGTCCAGACATCTTTTGGACCACTGTCGTTACCTTTCTGCTCTCCATTGTGCTCATATTCCTGATACAGGTCATCAACTGCTGCTATTGTTGCTACAAGAGGAAAGATGTGAGCTATTGATGGTTACGGAAGGCAGACGATCTCCTTTACGACATCATTTGGATTGCTTCATCATTCTGTGAGATGGTTACTTCTCTAGAAACATTAAAGAAACTCAGGTACAGTTTATTTGATTCATGGCAGAGACCTACACATAAATTAAATTAATACATTCAGAGACACAGAACAAGCCTAGCTTTCAGACTGATAGTGTCACAGTGGCTCTTCATTCACACAGGATGCAATTCTCTAATGTTGTCCTTTGCGTGGTAGCATGAAGGTCACTCCATTCTCACAAAAATCAATTCAATTCCATGGTGCCATGAGGCTTTGCATACCAGCAGCATTTAGGGCTGCCTCTTGCTTCCTCTAAAGCCGCACGGTTCAACGAATACCCTGCAAATGGCGCTGCTGCACCCCAGCTTCATCAATAAGCAGTTAATCCTCTGCATGGTCTGCATCGTGGCAAAAATTACGATGGTCTTCCTGGCTATCTCTATCATCCTCTTCATCGTGTACTTCAGCAGTACAGAGTTAGTTGTCTCCCACCTCTAGACAAATCCACAGCCACCAGTGGGCCATTAAGCCCCTGTTTCTCAAAATGATAGACTACAGGCCATGAATTCGCATGCGCCTTCTTCCGTCAGGAAGGGGATCATCGAGGATCGTGTCCTCACCAACTGAACACTTCATTTGTTCGTTGATCGGACTTATACAAGCGTCTGTCAATTGTGTATTAATGCCAATGACACTTGGGATTGTGTTAAGAGTGGAATTCTTATAGAACTCGGCATACATTCCGCCAACTCCCTCCACTCATTGTACACGTTTCGATCACCGATCCATATGTGTAGTGAAATTTACCCATTGTAATGTCGCCAATAATACTGGAAATTAGTCGATGATTATGAGGTTGTTGTCATTCAAGGCTTGCTTTATGATTGCGCGATTCGGCGTTTATTGTACTGCAAGCACAAAACTCATATTTTGGCACGAAGGACTCATAGGTGGTTAGTTAGGCTGAAGGCGGGTCGGTAATAGCTAGTGTAGAATAATGTGCGCCATTTACCAGTGAGTCTTGTGCCAAATCCTAATCAATTCCCAAATCTATGAGACTATAACATGCTGTAGCTCTATGAGATCTTCCATAGCCATGACACTATGGAAGAGAGCGTTCAGTCAACTTAGAGTCGGCCTGAGAGGCCATTGGTTTGGTCAGGAAGCCATGTTGCCCAGTAGGGAGGGGCAGGGGTGTAACCATAAGAGTGAGCTTTGCCACACCTGTAAAAAAAGTTTAGCGAATAAAGAAGTGCAAACAAAACTAATCACAAAATGCATTTAAGCAGTCAGGAAAGGCTTTTACTTCATCTTGATACCCTCCTATTTACTTTGGACGAAAGTAAACAAAGAAGTCATGGATGCATTTGAACGATTGCTAACATAATTGAGGGTGCAAAACATATTAGAAAAGGGTTTTCGCAATCCATCTGCCGAATTATTTAACTAAGTACTTGCGATATTTCGTGAAGCTTTCAAATAATGCTGTTTGTTTCAAGGAAGAATGGTTTCTGTGGTGATTGTGACTAGCGATAATTATGATGCATACAACGTTTGATACAGCAAGTAAAGCATAGGTTAGCACTTATTCAGTAAATTCGAATTAAGTAAGAGAACCCAAAAATATTTTATTTTAGTCTTCATGATCAGGATGGGCTTTCTTTCCTTACTCTTAGGCAGTCATCGCAAGCCCAACCTCTCCGGTTTTTCAATCAAACTTAATGCAACATTGATAAAGCCTTACAGCGAGGGCTTGAATCAAGCAACTGCGGACTTATCCAATCTGCTTGTCAAAGTTCGAGGCAGCATCAATGAACATCGTAACTCAACAAACGACGCTTTGGAACCCCTCAGGTCCGAACTCAATTTGACGCACATATTGGAGAAGATCAAGGCGTTCTGGGATGATGCCCGGTCCCGAGCAGACAACTTACTGAAACAATTGAATGACACAGTCAACTCAGTGGAAACTCAGCTTTACAAGTATGTGTACGAGATTCGAGTCAGCTTCTTTACTGTGGGTGGAGTGTTCATGTTCATGTTGATAATCGCAACACTCATTGCAATGCGCCTCGTTTACCGAGCCATTCACAACCGTCTTTTCGCTCATCCCAACACCGCTTTAATTGGATCGTTTCCTCCTTATTGTTAGAGTCCATGCACTCCCCAACTACGCTCACATTACGCTGATTACATTTGGCTGTAGGTTTAAGAATGAGCAAACTGGACAAGGTTGTGTGTGGCAGAAGCTCGGTGTGCTGCCGTTCAGCACTCATCATTCCATTGTTGCTTGTATTCGCTGCCATGATTGCTGTCCTCCTCTCCGTGCTGACCACAATATCCAGTCAGTTGCGAGGCTTCTTTTGTGCACCCTTCATCATTTCTCTATTTATCTCACACTGTAGATACTTTGGCGCATCTTTTGAAACCTCCAGTTTTTGGGTTAGCTATGATGAGAACCGACAAATTACTAAGTAATTGAGCCCACGATGGGTAGGGGTGATGAAAATCGTATATGATCGCACTAATATGTTGCGATGTAGGTGAGGGATACATATACTTGGTACGAGAAGATGCTGTCAGAATGTCAGACTTCGTTGTCAACGGTTACCTGGCTCGACAATGAAAGCCATTCATTAGTAATGCTGCTAATAGAAGTGCTGATTCCCTCAACACCCCTTCCACAATGAACATCCTCCCTGCTTTGATGCAGACCTGCAACAGTGAAGCAAGTCAGCATCCAGTTGGTCTTCTCGCCGCATTGGGTTACGACAACTTGATAGACGTGCCAAAACTTGTCAACGGACGAGAAGCAACAGATGCCATTCAACAAGGAAAAGCGTATGTTTTCACATCCCTTCTTTAATGTCAGCAACTATGTGCCTCAGTACCATGTCGGAGTTGATGTAGGATGTTAGACCTAGTACTGGAGCCAAGCAAAATCTCGGGCTTTTATCTGAGACAGAGAGGGAAGTTTTAGAACCTAACCCGCTTTGTCAGTCAATTACTATTATGGTATGAAGCATTCCTGGGCCGCACCAATTTTTGCACTAGCCACAACTGTTCCTGCAGGAGGTGTACATTGGCCACTGTTAAGTGGTGGTGGCAGCGAATGTCTTTACAACCAGAGACCCTCGATATTCCAGAAGAGTGTCCAAAATGACTTGAATGGGCGTGAATTTTTATTTTTTTCTGAATCTTTAAGGGACAAATAAGGGGCTTTAATATTTAGGATTTACAGCCGAGTGGATTAGAGCTAGAAGAAAAGAGAGGGGTGCTAGATGGAACAATCGCCACTCTCCCTTTAACCATAAGTTGACTGTGTGTCGGTCACCTAGGATTTATTCTTTAGCAATGTTTTTCGAATGCGGGATTTGATGATTAATAATTAGGTAAGGATGCAGGTTTTCCAAGCACACTCTCAAAGCTATGCATTAAACAAAGTAGGCTAATGGGTAGTTCAAAGGAGAGGAGAGATTCGGACCAAATCTCTCCCGATTTGTTACTAGATCCTTTTCATTAATTCAGATGCGAGGGGTCTAGAGCCTTTGATAGGACTTCGGTTTATGCTCACCGTTATTACCACTTCCATCTCCTACTCTCGATCCCTTAAGGAGCTACAAAGTGATGCAAATCTCAACAACATAAGCACCTCATCGTTTGAGAAGATTCTTGAAGACAGCAAACAACTTAATGCCTACAAAAACATAACGAATGAGACTTCCTCAAAGCCAAATGAAGTCCTTGCTCAAGCCATTGAGTCAGTGCGTAAGATCAAGTCACAATTGGGTGAATTTCATAAATCTCTCCAAAATTTGGACTCTGGAAATCGTACGCTTTAGATTCTCTAAGGAAGTAGTTAAGGCTTTCAATACATCTTGCAGTGCAGGTTTACGGCATTCCCCACCTAACGAATTGATGCTGTTAACCCCAAAATGCTTCCCTCTCTTCATTCGTTCAAAAGCACTACTGGCTTCTTAAAAAATCTTTTTAGCTGAAGTTCACTAAGTGTAATATAACCTCGACAGTACAAATGTGTGCTCCAAATTCGACATTCTGGATGACCACTGTATCCTTCCAAGGGTGATTTTAATTGCTCTCCTCCAAATATGAAATGAATTCATTTTCACTGCACAGCGTTATGACATTTTTTAACATGAAGAGAGGTCATCAATGTAGTTTTATTTGAAAGCATCCTCAACAGCCTACTTGTGTTTCCTCTTCCCATCAAAGCCACTTCTTAAGTGCCTAGTTTAAATTCAGGCGGCAGAAGGGACTAAATTAACAACCCGACCGCCAACATGACGAAGTAAATGAAAGTGTATGGGGAGAAGACTCTCATAAAAACTAACCGGGAGCCTGTTTCCTTGTGAGAAGGCGCGTGTGGCCTACAGCGCAGCAGTCGGCTTCACTTGTGGGAGGCGGGTGGAGTGCGCCTTCTCATCGGTGTCCCCTACGTCCTCCAACTCAACATCCTCTCCCTCACTTTCCTCTACTTTGCACTCTCCATCCTCGCCTTCTTCCAGACCCTTCAGATTGACATGCTCAGTGATATGGCCAAGGGCGATGACAACGACTCCATCTCCAAATGTTGAAGTGACGTCTTCTTGGAGTAGCATTGCTGGCAGAGTGATGGCGGAAAATGTCTATGAGAAGAACACTGTTGGAACTGAGATTGTTACGCAACTCCTGTGAAACAAATACTTTATTCTTTGTAAACATGATCCTATTCCAACTTCAAAATGCGAGATCCTTGAAATTGACCAGAGGCTACCCGCTCACCATCTACAACTTTTCGATTGCTTGTCCTTCTCTTTTCTGTCATCGTGTTTTATCATCAAATAGTAAATCACGTTTACAGCATTTACCTTGGCTTGTTAAGTGGTTGGAAGCACAGCAGGTTTTCTTGAGAATCACTGCATGGAGCGAGCCCTTGTTGGGACAATCAGATCTTACGTAGCGCCATGTGATTTCCTATTTTTAACATTTCCCATAATGACTAGGAATAATGCGAGTTAAGAAGAGCCATTAAGCTACCATTTGAGCAGCACAAGGAAAAGCCCAAAGCACCTGCAGGGTTTATAAAAGCCGGCTTGAAATGCGACGTCTTACAAACCGTCACGAATTAAATGTCTCGATGAACCAAAATAAAAATAACCTTCAGAAGCTGACCATAGACTTATATTTTTCAAGCGACAGGGAGTCAAGAAGTAACAAATGTCTATTGCTGTCAAAGTAATGGCGCAATATGCCTATGAGGAGATAATTGTTTTGGATAAAACTGTAATGTTACCCCTTTTAACAAGGATTTAAATCTTTTCAAAATTGATCTTATTATAGCACAAGATACGAGATCATCGCTCACCAACTGCAACTTTTTGACTGTATGCCTTCCTCGTTTTAATCGTCGTGTTTTATAATCAATTAACAAAACGTTTTTACAGCATCAGCTTTTATTTTGTTATATGGTTTAAAGTATGGCCAGTTATCTTGATAGGTACTCCATGAAGCGAATCCTTGTTCGGATGCTCAGGTTTGAAGTATATCTATTTGCTTTTCCCATCTTTTGCAGCATCTTGTAAACTCTCTTGCAATTTAGAAAATTGTATCTTAAATCAACCTGACGAAATGCTGTCCTTAAAATTGGGTGGCTGTGTTCATGGTCCTAAGAATTGAAGATGAGTTAGGCAAAACGGTGATCTGTGTTGCCAAATGTTAGTCTTTTAAATGCTTACAGAAAAGAGACAAGCTTGCAACATTCCAATGCTCGCATTGAGTAACACTTGTTCCGCCTTGAGTGGGTCTGATGGAATACCCATAGGGATGGTTATTTTCCGAGTCGTGATGTCAACTCTTCTGGCCCGAATTTATTCTGTAAGGACCCGGCGAAGCGGTAAGGTAGATTTGGCGAAACATGTTGAGTTCATAAAGGTCACCTAGACGGGAACAAATAAAACGAAGTCAAAGGGGAGTAGTAAGTCTTTCAGGGCATTATGAAATCAAACTGATCTTGTGAGGACGGGGCGACATTCATCTCAATTCCAAATGACAGCACCAAAAAATTACATTCTGTGTAAAGGAAAAAACATTGTAACATCACCAGTCTGAAAGCTAGGTTTAATCCCTGCCTGGAATAGTGATGATCTAGTTTTCGGTGTGAGTGCCTGTCACGAGTTGAATTAAGGTGCATTTGAGTTTCTTTGATGTTTCTAGAGACCCAACCATTTCACGGCACACTCGTGACTGTAGGTCTTTCATGTTTACACAGAATAAAGTACCAATCCAAGCGATTTCGTAAAGCAGGTCAACCACCTATCGAAAACATCAACAACTCACATCTTTTTCCTTGTCTCAACAACAGCAGCAGTTGATGACCTGTATTAGGATGATGAGCACGACGGAGAGCAGAAGGGTGAAGACAGTGACCCAAAAGATGTGTGGACCACGATTGGGATTGGCGTGGGCATTTTCAACCGCCGACCGTCTGGCCCTAGCCATCAATTCGCTGCCGACTCTCTGGTGCCTTTGAACACCTTGAACATGTCATCCAACTACCTACCACCTCTGAGAAGTCAGTAGGTCGACATTCCTGTTTTGAACCCTATCAACATTCCCATTCTGAGTATCAAATTATATCACTACTCTGTGACATGCTTATGACATTAAGCAGTAACCTAGCCTGGTGAACTTTAGTTTTGTATGTTTGACTGAAAAATGACTTCATGATGAGAGAAAGGAGGAAGCAGCTTTAGCGAAAGTACCTTCGTTATGGCTGAGACACGGTAGCCAAAATAGAAGTGGGTGCACAATAATGTTCCTCGTTTTGGGTTGAAATTAGCACATTTTGGTCACAATAGTAATGGATAGTTCAAGACACCATGCAGCACCATTTCCTTTATTTTACAAAGGGGAAACCAAAGTGACTGTGATTTTAAGAGGTGTCAGTGGTTATTTTAAAAATTCGCGATCCAGTTAGTCTTCAAGCATTCACAACCGAATCATCGTCATCTTCATCACTAATGGCAGTGTCACTTCTCTTACCAACACTACCTGTGATCACTACAGAATTGCTGCTAAACAAACACAGGCTTCCATTCGTATTGTCTTCCGATGTACCCGCAGTTATAGTGACAGAACAGTACCGTGAAGCAAACGTTCATTTTTAGAGGATATGACCAAGTGCTGGACCAGAATATGAAAACATCAGAGGCTTGATTGCTGCTTTTGTGAAACCTCAAATGATTTGTCAGGTGACTAGTGTTGCACCGCGTTTTGTGTTTCATGTTGTAAATGGTAGTAGAAGACCTCATCGATTCACCAGCAGTGTGCAAAGGTGCAGTCTTTTGTTTTGGTAAATGTTTTTCTGATTTCGCTTGATGACTACCTTCTCTTACAAAAGGATTTCGCTTCGTCAATATGTTCCTTTTCGATAAATCCAACTAATGAGATTCCAATTGTCACATTATTATCTATTTGCTTCCCTCTGGCACTTTGAGAGCATTCAAGCAGAAATTTATCTCACTCAATTCACCTTGAAGATGAGTGTGTGCGGGATTTTGGTCGCATGATGACATGAGGTTAACCCCTTTGTTTTCCAGTAACCAATAGGATAAACTGCTTTAATAATAGAAGCAGTCAGTTAAATATTGTGCGAGTAAAGCATGCTTTCAAAGTTTGCCAGCTTTTTAAAATGTGGTGGAGGATTTAGCAAGCAAGAAACGACTGCCTGACCTACATAAACTCCCCTTTTCAGTACAAAATTATGATGCAGGTGTGGTCACCCTCCTATTTGCCCTGTCACTCAATTAAAATACTGATGAAGACAAATTGCGTACCTTCAGAATGGACTCTAAATCCAGAGAGTGCCATTTTCACCACTAAAATACGATCATCGGAATTGTCCTCAAGGTCTATGCCATCTCCAGCTTTTATTAAAGTCCTGAAGTACCACATTATGGAATTAGAACTATAAAGCTTAATTAAGACTAATGTGGTAGCAAATTGCTTCGCGTTGTGTTTGGAGGAACCTTGTATTTCTGCGCTCTCACATAAAGGGGAGGAGAACGCTTATTTTAAAGACAATGACATGTGTGTCTATGTATCTCAATTAGAATGCTGCAAATATAAAACAACCACAATTATATGATTACGATTCCACACTTGCTGTCGACAGTATTCATTACTGATTCGGACCTATTCAAAATAATGGTTCCATTCGGTTTAACCAAAATACGATTCTTTTATCGGTTATTCAGTGCTAGTTTATATAACAATGTACAATTCTTTCTTAAAAGTTTGAAAGGATTCTTGCTTCAAGAGGGTTTAAAAGAGCTGTCGTAGCAGAGTCAAACGACGTGATCCATCCACTTCCACCTCCATTTATGCTGAAAATGGGTTCCTGGGTCCCATTTGCAAGCGTGGATATAGGCTTTGTTTGTTTGGCTGTTTGGTTGTTTGCACAGTTATCAAATGAGTGACCTCTGAGAAGTTGGTTCACGCTAAGTCGACTACATTGCGGAATGGCTGCAATGGATAACATTAAAACATAATTTGCTTTTGTCTTTTTGGGTAAATTTTGGAAGGACATGAAACAACAGTGCTTGCACCCAAAGTGTTGGATGCATGGAAGTGCCAGCTATGAATCCATATACCACAAAATAATGGCACATTTTTGTAAACACCACTCCCATTGAATCCTCACTTTTACTCATCAAGCGGCAATAAAATTTATTATAGTATAAATGCATATTACCGTCAAACCAAAGTTTATCGTTGCATTCACTAGTCCCGCCTTCGCTAGAACTATTTGAGCAACGTCCAGCAGACCCACAGTTATGCTTATTCTTTCCAATTCTCGTAGCATAATTCTGAAACTAATGGTAAAATCGTTTTAATCAAAAGGGACTGCTGATTATGTAAGTTACTGCATCCACTATCCCAGTAAGAGGTGACCAATAGTTGTCGTCATCTTGATCACATTTTCCCTTCCCTCGCGATTCCTTGAGTCACTGTTGGGCTATTGACGACCCGCGACGTGTTCAACATGTTTGAGCACCCAAGAGCAGGCAGTAGTCCCACTCTGCGATGACTCGTCTTGGTGTTGCAGGTCTTTGTCAGTGCGAAAAGCAAGTTCTTCGGTGAGGTCGTGACAACAAATTGGGCCACATCACCACTGGCATCACTAATAGGCGATTCTCAGTGGTGCGCAACGTTGCCATTCAAAACGAGATCCATCTTGTTAACAGCAGTTTCGCGCATTAGGTACGTGCATCCCTCATCTGTGTTAAAAAATATTAGTGGCACGCTATTATGTCGTTTCGTCTATTTACCCCCTTCGGTATCTGAAGGGAAGAACAAATCACGAGAGTGGTAAAGTGGCTAACATTAAAAATTTTTTCATGCAATTCTTGGTAGGTCTTGTCTGCAGTTGTGTCTATGCTCAGCAGGCTTGGGACAAATTCCAAACCTAGTGGTATAGTGAACTCCAAATGCTAAGCTCGTGAACGGACCTTACAAAAAGCCACATGACTGAAGTTGTGGAGCAGGTTAATAGTCATGTCAAGCTGTTTAGTTAAAGGTGGTTAGCAGGTGAACCTTAATCGCATTTAGCATTTTATAAACCCTTATTCCCAGATTTTAAAATCACTAGAACCACAAACTTGGTGTCGCAGGCGATGGTAAGTGCAAAGAGAGAAAAAAGCAATGACAGCGCCGAAGGCAGTGGCAAATGGAGCACCTGCCACACACATTCTTCGCAGTTTTGACCTCTAAAAGCAGTATTTCAGTTTATATCCTTCTAATTTTTGAATCTTAAGTTCATTTGAATTTTAGGTTTTGAGCAATACTAAACAGATGCATAAATGCAATCTACGGTGCCGAACAAGGCATTTCGAAGTGAAGTGTAACAAACTCCTGCTTGAATTCCCAGCATCGGATGGAAGGCGACGCCGAGTTGCCTGATAAATCATGCGAATGTTGACGATTGTCGTTATGAGCGTGATGAAGGTGAGACATCCACCAGCACAATGCTATGTAATTCTACTAGACCTACTTGTTTCCTCAAGATGCTATTTAAATGAATTTGCTGCAAGTCGTAGTCGATTGAGGATGTCGTCGGTCTGTCCATCAACATCCGTCTAAAAGCTGTCAAAGAAAACGAAGAACTGGTCAAAGTTGATTTCCCTTTTTAGTGGAAGGAGAATGTCACATGTTGAAATGTGAGTAACGTCAACGACAAGGTCGACTTGGTTTAGGTGAGTATGGAGTTGTACGATAGTGTTTTTCAAGGTTCACATGGCCTCCTCTATCACATTTATTTCAAGAGACTCATGGTCATTAGGGCTAAGTCGATTTGTGGTCGCGTTCCTACTGTAAAGTAAGTAAAATATTAGCTGTGGATGGAGAATTCTGACAACTCCTTACTGGAAGGACAGGAAGAACGTCTTTTTTTGCAACTTCCTTAGTGCTGTGGTCCGTAGGAGAGATTTAACAACTAAAGGAGCAATATTGCTGTCTGCCAAACATCAGGTACCTTTACGGAGACACTAGTTATGTGAATATGAGATACTTCCTCCACCTCACAACCGGCTAAACACAAACCCGATAGGCGCGGCTAGACAGCAATGAAGTGAAAGCACAATGGTAAGGTCGGATGGACGCTAAACACTAGCCTCACGAATCGTCTTTAAAATTCACTATATCTACCTGGCAAAGTGTGTAATTAAAGAGTTTAAGGTACTTAATTCGTGCCTCTGTTTGGTTGCTTTGTCGCCTACTCACCTATTTACTCACTTGGAACTGCCGGTTGCAGCCTACACCTTGTTGCCGCATCCTTAATTTGCGTCGAACAGCAGTCCATGTATTTTACAAATATTCACTTCGACTATTTCTCTTCCCGGATCCGCACCACGGGTTTGGCCAGCGTAACGAGCAGGATGGGGTATAGCTTGCAGTGACATCGGCAACTAAGCTGAGCAGGTCTTGTATGTCTTCAACTTTAGCGAAAGCTAGGGGTACTACATCTGTGTGGATTCAGTATTAAATGTATCTGTGATAGCCAATTGTAACTGCCAGTCTGTGCAGTTGAGGCCACATTCTGGCGGGCAAAGAAGCAAATGCCCAAGGTGTGGGGTCTTAGTACCCAAAAATAGCTTCTACTTGAATCTGCTTTGACAATAAACATAAAACCAGTTTTATGCACTATTGCGATGGTAGTGTGAAACCCTCCAGGGATATGGAAGGTTCTGATAAGATAGCAGACATAACTCAGGGACATAATTGCTGAAAATATTTAAGCCGACTCCGACTGTCTCATCATGGTACCTGTCTGAATGGTGGGTGTCTTTGAATACGAACCCAATTGCAATCATGAGACCACCAAAGATTAACAATAGCTTGCTTACAATAAACTCATAATGAGAGGCTGTGATTGGAACCAAAGGGAGCCCAGAACCCTCCCATCTGTAACCAAGAATTGGCAATCTTCCGTGTCAAAGACATTGTTTCATGGCTTTTGTGTGCATTTTACCAAAAGCACTGAAGATGGAGTCCACAATGTACCTATCTATCGCAATTGTTAGCCCAGAAGCACTGAGATACACCCTTGGAGCTTAACTATTTAACTCTCTATTTTAACCTTCTACAATACCAATAAGTGTCCACACTTACTGCAAAAGAAGAGGTCAGTTATCAACCACGTTCCAGCGCTAATTCACTCACGCATTCCCTTTGTTCTCCTAAACAAACAAGTAGAGAGGAGGAGCAGATAGCGGAGGAGAGGAACATCAGCAGTGAAGCTGCTGCTAATGATAATTCTGACTGTATTGCTGATGATAGTGGGGACCCAAAACTTCATACAGCACAGGTGGTGCCGTTGGGAGCAGTGCAACTGCCAGAAGCGATGAAGAAGAAGATGATGATCCAGTTGTAATTTTTTGAAGGCAAATTGCATCGCAAATCTGAAAATTAACACCGATATCTCATAAAATCTTCATAAATTTGATTTTCATTTTGTGAAAATATAGAAAATGACGCCACATGGTGCCTTAAACTATCTGTTACCTCCGTGAGTACGATAAAGAACTAAATTGAGCATTTACTTCCATTTTAGCTACTACATCTCAACTACGAGAGAGGTACTTTCGCCAAAGCTGCTCCAACTTTTCTCAAAACGGAATCATGAGCCAGTAATAGATACGAAGGTGAGCGGTATCATGTGAGATTAATATTTAATGTCATGGGCATGTCACAGAGTGGTCGATTATTTTGGCGCTCAGAATGGAGAAGTTTGCAGCGTTCAAAACAGAACCATCTCCATATTGACATCTCAAAGGCGGCCGGTGATTGGTTAACATTTTCAAATGGTTCAAGGCACCAGTGTTTGTCTTTCAGTGGCAACACAATCTTCAAAGTCCAGATCAACCAGACTTTAAGTAGATTTATGCTAAGTAGATAGTTGTGTTGGTAGTTTCGAGGCCCTGTAGTGGGAATTGGAGAACTCAAACAGAATGACATCATCACAGCTGCTGGAAGAGTTGCCGTGAAATGCAGAACAGAAGTGTGAACAGCAGTGGATCCTGTGATATTGTCCACAACAGAATCGAAGAACTGGTTCTTTTGGTCTGACAGTGGCGTGGGCCTAACATGGTGCCGGTTTAACTCTAGCTCTAGCTATGTTGCAGGAGTACGGAGGAAAAAAGGGCTTCTCTTAAGTGTTGGCAAAATCTTTTTGAGGCGATACTGCTTACAGTGAAGTGAACATGATAAATCGTGGCACATCATATCACAGTCAAATTAGAGTGAGTAGACTACATCTGATAAGAATGCCCGCATTTGACCTCATTGGTAAAATTAAATGAGGAAAAAATTAAAAGCAGATGGTCAGAGACCTCACCTTTAATTTTACTGAAGGAAAAGGAGGCCGCATTATTTTGCCTTCTCGGTAACGTTTTACTCACCAGGTTTTGGGTCATCGAAGACATATGATTTGATTTGCACACTCAGGGATACAATTAAAAATAAAAAGAACTGATTTATGTCAGGACTTACAATTTACACAGGAACTACTTTGGCTTGCTTGGTATTTCCAATGCGAATCAAGGCACCGTTCTCCTCAACACACTCTTCACTCACTTGATAACACTGCAGCAAAATAAATTAGCTAAATATACTAGTCATTTTACTGTGCAAGTTATTTCTCCATCCATCTATATGTCTACCAATCTGTCTTCCCTCCTATTCAGGTGCTTTCAATTTCGCTGTTACCTGAGTGGATGGGTATGTGAGTTTGTGTGGGAGATTGGCATGAATCCTCACTTGTGATTCTCACCAACCAATGAGAGCACTTCGACCTTCATCTGTGGCTGTGTTAGAAAGTCCCCTACATAAGGGATAGTCGATCCGTGGTGCCTTTCCATCAACAAGTTGCACTCCTGTACGTTTATGGTTACAGAGTGCGCTCCCAGTTATGCAAAATCGCGAATTAAAACCTCAACATACTACCGTCTCATTACAGGGAGAAGTCTACGAGCCATGGGACTTCACTTCTCATTGCTTGCCTCCGTAGCGGCTATAATGGCATGGGTAATCCGAACGGAGAATGGAGGTCTCCTTAATGTGCTCTTCCACATCGTTTCGCTCCCCACAGACCATGACCTGGAGTTTGATTTAATCTCCGAAGTGGATGCACCTACTGTTGAGTTCTTCAGAAAAATGCTCTTATTTCAGCCTCTTCCACTACCTGTTCTCCAAGCTATGCCCAGGTCATTGGGCGGGAGTCAGGCGGCGGTTAACAATGCCCACGCCAATCCCAATCGTGGTCCACACATCTTCTGGACCACTGTCTTTGCTTTTCTGCTCTCTATTTTGCTCATTATTCTACTACAGGTTATCAACTGCTGCTGTTGTTGCTACAAGGAGAAAGATGTGAGTTGTTGATGTTTTCGATAGGTGGGTGACCTGCTTTACAACATCGCTTGCATTGGCTCATCATTCTGCGCAAACACACCAGAACCACAATCACGAGTGTACCATGAGATGGTTGAGTCTCCATAAACATCAAAGGAACTCAAACTCACGTTTAGTCAATGCTTGGCTGACACTTGCATCAAGTACTACTTTATTGCACTCGCAGGTAGAAAGTAAACACAGCTCTTAGACTAGTAGTCACAGACGATTTCTCTTTGCATAGAATGAAGTTCTGTGGTGTTGTGAATTGTATCCAAGGCATAGGTCACCCCTACTCACAGGATCAGTTCATTTTCAAAGTGTCATGAAACACTTGCCAACAACATTCAAGGCTGTTTCTTGCTCACCCCAAAGCCGCATAATTCAATAAATGCCCTGCAAATGGTACTGCTGCGCTCCAAATTCACAAACAAGCAGTTCATCCTCCGCGTCGTCTACATCGTAGTACTAATACTCACGTTGGTCTTCCTGGCGACCTCCATCCTCCTCCTCATGGTGTACCTCAGTAGTACAGGACTAATTGTCCCCTACCTCGAGATAAATCAGCAGCCATCAGTGGGCAGTCAAGCTCCCGTCTCCCTACCCGATGGACTGCGCGCCACAGTAGTTCTCGCGTCTTCTTTTGTCGGCAAGGGGATCTCCAGTGATCGTACCCTCACCAACACCATGCTCCATGATTCCCTCCACCAGGCTTATGTGAGAATCTTGCAACTGTGACTTACAGGCTTATTGACGCTTTCGATTTAGTTTAAAGTAGGGAATCTAATGGGACTCAGCATATATTCCGCCCACTCCCCCCATTAATTGCGCTTAGTTCGCTTATCGGCCCATAGTAGTAGTAGTGAAATTTACCCATTGGAAGGTCGTCAGTGATATTGAAAATCGGTCAGTAGTCAAGAAGTCGCTTTTATTCAAAGCTTATTTCACGTTCGTACGGGTTAAAGTCTATTGTGGTTCAAGCGCATATCTTATATAATTTTCGGAGTGGGCTGTTTATTTATGGTATGCTGGGCTAAAGGCGGGACAATGGTAGCTAGTGGATATTAATGTGCGATCTTTATCAGTGAGCCCTCTGCTAAAGGCTTATGGTTGTCCAAATCTACGGGCTTTGAAGCATTGTGGCCTTGTGAGTTATCTCAAAGTAATGATGCAAGAAAGGAAGTTGATTTACCAACTTAGATTTGGTCTGAGATGCTACTGGCTTAATGAGAGGCCATGTTGCCTAGCGGAAGGACAAAGGCGTAATCGTGACAGAGAGCATTGCCATATCTGTAAAAGTATAGAGTCAATCAAATAGAAAACAACTTTTTACATTAAATTTGCAAGATGCGTCTGAGTCGCCGTGTAACACTTTAAATTCATCTTGCCCATCCGGTGTTTCCTTTGGGTGAAAACTCGTGGGGGAGCCTTAAATGCATTTGAGCAATTGCTGGCATACCTAAGAGTGCAAAATTTGCACTGGGAAAGGGTGAAAAAGTTGTGAATGTCATTAGAATTTTATTAAACTTATTGCTTGATATCTATGGAAATGTCACTCTTCTTTACAATGAAACTGCACCGCTTACACCCAAGCCCTTGGAAGTGTCAGCAACTGCAGTCATTGGGACCTCTGCAAAAGGCTAAATGTAGGTTGATGGGATTATGGCTAGAGACAATTATGATGGATGCATTGTTAAGATAGCAATTGGTGCATAGGTTAGTGGATGTTAAGCAGAATCATCTTGCTTCATTTCCTTATTTTTAGGCGACCGTCGCAAACATAACCTCTCCGTTTCTTCAACCAAACTCCATTCAAAGTTGATTACACCTTACAGTGAGGGACTAAATCAAACCATTGCAAACTTATCCACTTCGATACAAAAAGTTCGTGAAAGCATCAACCAACTTCGCAACTCAACAAACGACGTTCTGGATTCACTCAAATCTCGACTCCATTTGACGCGTATTTTGGAGCAGATTAAAGCGTTCTGGGATGATGCTCAGTCTCGAGCAGATAAATTACTGAAACAACTGAATGACACAGTCAAGTCAGTGGAAACCCAGATTCGCAAGTACGTCCACGATATTCGAATCGGCTACTTTGTTGTGGGTGGAGTGTTCATGGTCATGCTGACAATCGCAACACTCATTGCAATGCGCCTCTTTTACCAAGCCATTTATGACCGTCTCTTCGCTCCTCCTAACACCGCTTTCGTTGGTTCGTTTTTCTTTTTATTGTTAGAGGCCATGCACTGCTCCAACTGTTCTCGAAATCCACTGAACGCATTTGATTGTAGGTCTACGAAGAAATAAACTGGATAAAGCTGTGTGTGAGAGAGGCTCGGTGTACTGCTGTTCAGCACTCTTCGTTCCATTGTTGCCCGTATTCTTTGCCATGTGTGCTCGCCTCCTCTTCGTGCTCACCACAATATCCAGTCAGTTGCAAAGTTTCTTTTGTGCACCATTTTTATCAATTTTTATCCAGTCGCGTTGCAGAAGCTTGGATGCATATTTAAAAACATGTAATGTTTCAAAGTCATACATTGCATAAACCGACAAGCGACTCTAGAATCGAGTTCAAGGAGAGAAGAATAGGAGAATGCATTGATGTGTTTCGATGCAGGTGAGGGATGCATATACGTGGAGCGGAGAAATGCTGTCAGAATGTCGGACTTCGTTGTGAACAGTTACGTGGCTCGACAATGGAAACCATTCATCAGTAGTGCTGTTGGTAGAAGTGCCGATTTCCTGAATGCCTCCCCTCCGAGAAACATAATTCATGTTTTGACGCAGACCTGCAGTGGTGAAGCAAGTCAGCATCCAGTTGGTCTTCTCCCCGTATTGGGTAACCACAACTTGATTGACGTATCCAAAATTGTCAACAGCCCAGTGTCGGCGAATATGTCACTCAGTGCCATGTTGTGGTTGTTTTTGAACGTTACAGCTAGTACTGATAGCAAAGCGAAATTTTTGACTTGTACTTGAGACAGAGAGAGGGGTTTTAGAATGTATTCTTTTATTTAAGCTAAATGCTAGAATACCATATAAATTTGTGAATAACACGAATCTTCGATGCACCAGCCACAAGAGTCATGTTTATGATGAATGTTACATGGTAAATAGAGGAAATGTATGTGCGACTAGGGACCCTCGATATTACAGAAGAGAGTAACCAAAAATGACTTGATTACGCATTAGTTTTCATTCTTTTCCAAAGCCATCATGGAACAAGTGAGAGGTCTTAATGTTTCGGGACCACTGCCCAATGGCGCGAAGACAAAAGAACTGAGAAGGGAACTAAATGGGAAAATTGCCAAATTCTCGTTAGCCGTGAGTTCTCTAATTTTGTCAGAATACGGATAACCCAAGAAATCCGAACAAAGCGGTGTCTTAAATGAATGAGGACGAATTGTAGTTGAATGGATAGGAGAGATTCGAAAAGTCCATTCCGATTTTTTGAGAATTTTCTTTAATTTGCGTGCTAGAGTTCTAGAGCGGTGAATAAGGATTCGGCTTATGCTCATCGTTGGTGGTAATTCAATTCTCTATTCTTAATCCTCCAAGGAGTTAATTAGTGACATAAATCCTGCCATTACGATCACCTCAATGTTGGAGCAAATACTTGAAGACATGAAAAATTTCACCGCTTATGCTGATGTTACAAACTGGAATTTCTCAAAGCCAAATAAAGTTTTTGGAAAAGCTCTTGAGTCAGTGTGCAAGATCAAGTCGGGCTTGGAGCGAACCCACCAATCTCTCAAACAGTTGGACTCTAGAAAGTGGGATATTTTGGGTCCTCTGGATGAACTAATAAGCGCACTCAATGTGTCCCGCACTATAACCATACAGCATCATTCACTTAGCGAACTGTTGCTACTAACCCAAACTCACTCCCCTTTCTTCACAACTTAAGAAATCTGTCGCCTTGATTAATTGCAATCCTTACGGAAACGTTTACTTGTTTAAATACATTCTGGATAGATAGCTGCATTCTCCAGCATTCAATGTAGTTTCAATTGCTCAGGAAATGCAAAATCGAAAATCAGAGGTGTTTGCATTTACACTGCATGACATTATGACATTGCGTAACCTAAAGACAGTTCATTGATGTAGTTTTATTTAAAGGCATTCTCATATGTCAGCTTCTGTTTTCTCTCACGTTTAATACCACACCTTCTATGCTTAATCGCATTGTAATTTAGCCGCCAACATGAAGGACTACATGAAAGTGGATGCAGGCGAAACTTTTATGAAACTAACTGCGAGTCTATTTCCGTGCCAGGAGGCACACACGGAGTACAGCGCGGCAATAGGCGTGACTTGTAGAGAGACGGGTGGAGTGCGCCTTCTCATCGGTCTCTCCTACGTCCTCGCACTCAACATCCTCTCCCTCACCTTCCTCTACTTTGCACTCTTCATCCTCGCCTTCTTCCAGACCCTTCAGATTGACATACTCAGTGATATGGCCAAGGGCGATGACAACGACTCCATCTCCAAATGTTGAAGTGACGTCTTCTTGGAGTAGCATTGCTGGCAGAGTGATGGCGGAAAATGTCTATGAGAAGAACACTGTTGGAACTGAGATTGTTACGCAACTCCTGTGAAACAAATACTTTATTCTTTGTAAACATGATCCTATTCCAACTTCAAAATGCGAGATCCTTGAAATTGACCAGAGGCTACCCGCTCACCATCTACAACTTTTCGATTGCTTGTCCTTCTCTTTTCTGTCATCGTGTTTTATCATCAAATAGTAAATCACGTTTACAGCATTTACCTTGGCTTGTTAAGTGGTTGGAAGCACAGCAGGTTTTCTTGAGAATCACTGCATGGAGCGAGCCCTTGTTGGGACAATCAGATCTTACGTAGCGCCATGTGATTTCCTATTTTTAACATTTCCCATAATGACTAGGAATAATGCGAGTTAAGAAGAGCCATTAAGCTACCATTTGAGCAGCACAAGGAAAAGCCCAAAGCACCTGCAGGGTTTATAAAAGCCGGCTTGAAATGCAACGTCTCACAAACCGTCACGAATTAACTGTCTTGATGAGCCAAAATACGAACAGCCTTCAAGAGATGACAATAGACTTGTATTTGTCGAGCGTTGGAGTGTCAAGAAGCAACAAATGCCTATCGCTCCATAGTTAAGGTAAAACAGCCTCCTTTAGAATCTGTCGACAAACAGTAATGCATAATTCACCCCGATCGCCTTCACTTGCAGTGCATTGAGTGCAAAGAACTCATCACCACAATAAAGAGAACCCCTTGGCGATCTTGAAACCCAATCTAATGACCTCACCTCCGCAGCCATTTCAACTAATGCACGGAGAATTATCCTCACGTACGACAGCACCATCTGCAGGTGCTATGCACAAATGCGAACCACCCTAAACACATGAGTACACTAGCAAAGCACTCTGTATCAGTCGAGAAGCGCACTTGCCAATGAGATGATCCAAGACTGGTGGCATCCCCAACAGCTATGCTGGCGAATGGAGGTACAATCTGTGGTCCATCACATGTAGCATAATCTAACGACAGGTTGAATAAAATACTAAGGCGCTACAATGCTCGGGTAAGGTAATGTAACAGGTAGGGTGCTGATTGATATTTGTGATTTCAAATGCATGCAGTAGACGCGTCCCAAAATCTCTAAAATGAAATAGAAGCAAAAAAGGATCCGCCTACTTCGAAATAATGTGGTCATGGTTCAGGATGCAAAATCTTTGTTGAAATACGCACAAACTTATCAAACTGCCATTTGCGCGACAAAAGGATAAAAATTATATAATTCATAGAGTATCCAAATGCCGACCTTAAAATGTATTGTCTAACAAGCTGCGACGAATTCAACGATTTAAAAGTTCACATGATGCTGTGGCCGACAAAAAATATACTGGTGCAATGAGCACTCGGGTAAGCTGCATAATCTTATGCTTGCCATTGCTACTTCCTACCGATGAGGAGATGCTGCATAGCAGGTGGATGTAGGAAGTGGCAAACTGAATATGCAATCAAAATTTTATTTCAAGGAATGACGTTCAGAGGACTTGACTACCGCATATTGTGTGGCAGGAATTTTGCATATTTAATTCTAAAATTGGCCAATAATACGATACTAGTCAAGTTAGAGGTGCGATTGAATCCCACTACTTCAGCTGAAATCATTCAATGTCCTCAGTTTGTCATTTATTCTCAGTGAATAATTCCAAAATCAACCACCAAAGGCCTCTGACCTTATGGAGTTATACATTAGCATTGCCCATCATTTGTCACCCTCTTTTGCCACAACTCAAAACAACTTTCTTTATAAGGGCAAAATATGCTCTATTGTAACACTTGTGAGTAATGAAAACAAAAAATTGGGCTAAAGCTGCCACAGTTCCGATTGCGCCTAAAGCTTGGTCTCTAGGGATGAACTCGCAAAACTGCGTTGGATTTAATTTCATGTGCTAAACGCCCACCTTTTGCCTGCAAAATAACCCCAATTAACGAAGGCGCCGCGATCGTCTACAATCAACGGTACCTTTTCTCTGTACCTGTCCTACGATGCGATATCAAGCCCAGACCGAAGTATCGCAAATCGGATTGTGGAGTTTCTCCTTAACTTTCTGCATGAGAAACTCGGCCCAGTAGCACTTCACCACTTAACTCTTTCATCAGACTTTCGTGGGAATAAAGAATAAAACATTTGCAATTCTACTTGCCAAGATGTTAAGTCGCCAAACCTGGAAAGAGAACAATAAATGGCATCGTTTTGAATTTCTGATGCTTATTGTTTCCATCCAAAATACTGCTCTCATTTACCCTCTGTGTAGTGGTTACTCACTGTTGTCATCCATCCTCGCCATTGAGCCCGGTTCCCAACCTTGGAGAGGATTAATTTCATGCCTCTTCATAATGGCCTCCTACAGCCAATTGTTTAAACTTGTAGGAATTTGTAAACACCTCTTATGCTGCATCAGGAAGAGGGCGCTTCGTAGTGTTTCACACCACATTTTTTGTCATTTTAAACTCTCGTATCACCAAATGCTTTTTAAACCTCATGAGCTCAACTCAAGCTTGTTCGCATTTCGACGAATCGAAAAAGACTCGGTCTTCCAAATGCTGGTGCTGTTTCTTCTCTAGAGCAGTTGGGAAAGGTGCTGCAGCCAAATGCGGTTCTGACGATGTGTCGCCAAGGGTAGCTGCATCATGCTCAACGAACACCCTATCATTCATGAAGAAGAATTGTGCGCGCTAACAATCAAATAACTAGAACCGAAGGGGTGAAGGACAGACCTCAATAGTACTTAACTCGAGTGATAATGGAATAATCGGTAACACTGGGGGCTGCTAAACAGATGAGAGTGACATGTCGCGCATTCACAGATGTTAGTGGATTTTAACGACAGCCAACTACTCACCCTCCACTTAATTCAGTTCGTAAAAACGTCCCAAATGAGACGAGTTGTGACAAAATGGAATGCTTATTACTCTACTCTACCCATTTGCCACACCCTCCTTACCTCCAAGGCACTACCTCCTACCCAGAAATCTGTGATTCCGTCTAATGTGTGGTGATTGGGGTCATGTTTACTACCCAATGTGATTCTTATTACCGTAGTGCTGTTCACGTGCCTCTCTCTGGTGCTTTGAGAGAATTCAAGTGACATTCTCTTCCACTCATCTCACCTTTAGAGGTTTGTGTGCGGGATTCAGTCACACGAAAACGTGTGATTAAACCACCTGTCCTTCCATACGAAGATAAATTAGCATCAAAGACTGCTAATAGTAAAGGGGACACTAAATTGAGTCGTCTACTCAAATAATAGATGCAGTTAGCCAACCGAAGTGCGGGTAGTAGTCACTTCCAAAACCGGTCAGCTTTTTGGAAAAGCAAATTGGTGGTCATCTTGCCTAATAGCCATTGCTGTTTTGGATGATGCATGTCTCATGGTGATGAAGGAATCAGCAAGCAAAGGGAGACTGTTTGACCCACATCAACTCCCGTTCCCAGTACCAAATTATAGCACATTTGTGGCCACCTATCCTGCTGCACTGCCACTTGACATGAGTACGGTTGGAGACAAATGATGTACCTGCAGAATTGACCCTAAAGCTAGGCATTGCCATTTGCACCATTACAACATGATCAGTGACATACATACCTTTCATCTACGATAATAATCCAATTGATTTAGTGTTCAAGTGCAATTCATCAAACAGAAGTAATGATTCGCTGTAGTAATTTATTGCGAGAACAAAAGTGCTGTTTCATAAACGATGTGTCATAAATGGTAATATGCCGTGATGGAGCATGCTAGTTTACATCAAATAATTCCAGACAATGAGATTATTTGTGACGATTTTCTGCAGTAGATTCCAGTAATTCTAGCTGCTGGTTATGGCAGCTGAAGTCTCTCCATCACTCTAGCCACCTCTGCTGGCAGCGTCACCTACAAGAAGACGAGCCTCGAGGGTGTGGATGTGGGCAAGGCTGAAAATGCCAAAGTGGAGGAGGGCAGGAAAGACATTTTTAGAGATAAGTAGGCATATGAGGCCAAGGAGACGAGTCACTCCCCAGAACTTGACGCAAGTCACTTCCGTCACCACAGTGTATGCCGCACGGGATTTGCTGCAGGGTAGTAGGTCCTGCGTCAGCTGTGTGAAGAGATCATCACCGTTAGTTTCTATTAAATCGCACTACTTTTCCACCTCTGTCATCAATGCAGACTCATCTCTTTCAAACTGGTGTGTGGAATCAAGAATGGTGTAAGTACTGCATGCATGACTTCGGTTTCTTTGGGGTTTTCTACCTTTCATTGACCTTATTTAAACATCCGACTCAACAACAGATGGATTCTTTCAGTAATTAGTAAATGTTGGCTTCATTGATGGTGTACAATTACTGAGAGATTTTAAGGGCTGCTCACGTCAAGAGAGTCCAAGAGAGCTGATATGGCTGCGTCAAACGAGATGATCGACTCGTCCAACCCTCCATTTATGCTATAAATGGATTACTGCGTCTCAGTTGCGATCATTTTAAATTTTGTCCATAATCCTGACCATTCAATCAAACGACTCTATTGCCACGTAGAAGTCGTCTTTTTTCGAAGTTTCATTGGTAACATGAGGGACTGTTAGCATATCTACCAAATGACTGACATCTCCAGTGTTGATCTACTCTAAGACGAGTAAGTCGAGGAATGGCAGCAATGGAAAAAATGAAAGCACGAATTGCCTTTGCATTGTTAGATGTATTGTGGGAGAAAATGAAACAACAGTGTTTGTGGCTGTGCCAGCATAGGTAGCGTGGTGGATAAGATATGGAGGATGAGCTGTTTGTTAACGAATCTGGAGCACAATATCGTCATTTATAGGGCAAGCATTGAACCATGCGACTTTGGGGAAGCAAGAGACAAACTTAAATGTTGTTGGTGGGAGAAGCCACATAACACTGATTGACCGATCGTGTGAGTACGGGCGAACTCCAAGTTAGGGCGAATCGCGGCACCACAGATTTTCAATGCGGCCAATACAACGGCCATTGCAATGTTAACAGATGAAAATCTCGTTTATTTCTGTGTCTGTGAAGCCAGTAATGCAGTTTTTGTGTGGGTATCAGCCAAGAGTTAAGTAAACATGCATATAAGCTTCATTGATATTTCGGGAGACTCAATTATCCCATGGCACACACGTGATTGTAGTTCTGGTATGTTTACGTGGAATGAAGAACCAATGCAAGCGATGTCGAAAAGGAGGTCACCTGCCCTCCGTAAACATCAACAACTCACATCTTTCTCCTTGAAGCAACAACAGCAGCAGCTGATGTTTGCGTTAGGATGATGAGTACGACGGAGAACAGAAAGGTAAAGACAGTGATTAGGATTGGCGCAGGCATTGTCAACACCCACCTGACAGCAGCCGAATGACAAGGGTATAACTTGGAGAATGGGTAGTGGCTGGAGCTGAAAGAAGAGCATGTTTTTGAAGAACACAACTACAGGTCCTTCCAATTTGGTGATTAAATCCAGCTCTTGGAGGCAAAATGATGTGGAGGAGTACACTAAGAAGATCTCCATTCTGTGTTCGGAAAACCCATGCCATTATAGCCACAACAAAGGCAAGCAATGAGAAGTGAAGGCCCATGTCTCATAGAATCCTCCCTAAAATGAGATGGTTGTATGTTGAGGTCATATTTCAACATCAGCACAGCTGTGAACACGATCTGTAAAAACAAGCACACAGGAGTGTAAAGCGGTGATGGAAAGGCACCATGGGATCACCCTTCTTCATGTAGCGAATTTTCAACGTAGCCACGAATGAAGTTCGGAGAGCCAGTCTTTCACATAATCTCATACACCTACTAGCTTGTGTTACAGTAAGTAGAAAAGGACCTTCAAACGAGGAAAGGCAGATTAATGGACAAACAGATTGCCAGAAAACTGCCTGGCAAATACAACCCACTTATTTTACTCATTTATTGGGTTCCCAAGTTATCAAGCGACTGAAGAGTGGGAGGAAGAGGACAGTACCTCGATTCGCATTTAAAATAGCAGGCAAGTTGGATTCTTTTTTTGCCAGCATTGCAAACTACGGCACATAGATCTTTTTTATATTTCACACATCTTCCTTAGCACCTTGTTGTGTGTATACCCAATCACGTTGACTTGACGACGTGGCACCTGATGTGTGGCATGTCATTTATGGGGCGATTTAATGCAACCTATCTTTACTTCAGTAAAATTGAAGGTAAAATGTTTCACAATTTGTGTTAGACTTTCCAATTAATTTTATAAATGAGGATAGAGAGAGTTATTCTGACCTACACTGTTTTACCCACCCTAGTTTACTAATAAGCACATCGTCTCTTTATAAGAATTAGTTGATATTTAAAGGAAGCTATATAGCATAGAGGAGTAAACACAGCTTAACCGGTGACCATGCTAAACCGAAGTAGTGAGATTAATTATAGGGAATTAATTAGAGGGATTGTAATTAAATGAGGCAAAGTAGACACTTATCTACCCATCCTGTCGTGAAAATAAAGCACATACATCCTCGCTGTGCCCTCTTTGGGTAGGTGGAAGATTGGCGGTCCTCTTCTGTGTGAAATTTTTACAACAGGGCTAGAGAGGTCTCCAGACTCAATAAATATTCTTCGTCTTTGTCTTGAGTACTCCAACGACCAGCCGCTTACTCTCTCTGCGAAGACAGCACTCTCTTGCTTGTTCATACGTGCTGATGCACGAAGAAGCCTCGACTGATAATGTTGCTGTTTGGGACCTCCACATGAACGAAGCTCAAGCTAATAAATAGTAGCAGACAACACACACTAAGGTATCTACTAATTGACAGACACGCAATTCCAGCAATTTTAGTTCGTTTAACATATGATAGGAATGTTGATTGTGGTTAAGGATGTATCCCCATAAACACTTGTCAAAAGTTTGATGAGAATGTCCCTGGAATCGCTGCGAAACCGTAAAAATGACACCCTTTTTTTCTTCTCCATGTTTTAATTGATGGCCAGTCGTCAATCACATTTGGAAGTAGGGCTTTGACTCCACCCTTTCCAATTTCTGCACATCTAACAGAGTTTTACACCATTGGAACTGTTGATCACTTAACGATAATGGAGCATCAATTATTTCGAAATACACTGAACCGAAATATTTGAAGATCATTCGTCAAGCACACTACGACGTAGGCGATGATGACATCAGCCTCAAAGTCTTCTCTGCCGATTATCCAATTAGGAGATCAATAGGGTCCAGGCAACGAGGATGCAGTAGCCCGCACAGAATTCAAGGATGCCTCTGTCCCTCGATGAATCTAGCACGCATCACAGTCAGACAAAAGCTGGCAACGCCTCAATCCTACTGTAGACAATATCAAAGGGATTTACTAAGGTTCAGACTTCGATTCTACGCCCCACGACACCTCCTCTTGAAGCCGTAATGATGTAATATAATTTGAGTTTGCCAACTGCTGCTACTGGACTCAGATCATCTAAACACACCATGTATTGGACTTAATTCTGCTCAAAGCGTAATCGGTGAGGACTAAGAAGAGGTTGCATTAGCACTGAACGACACTTTCAGTGGACAGTATTAGCTGTTTGATTTGTGTTACACCTGTCGGAAGTTAACAACTCACAGCAATGTGGATTGTATGACCTTCACAAGGAGATTCACTCATCAGAACAAAGGCCTTANTGAACGACACTTTCAGTGGACAGTATTAGCTGTTTGATTTGTGTTACACCTGTCGGAAGTTAACAACTCACAGCAATGTGGATTGTATGACCTTCACAAGGAGATTCACTCATCAGAACAAAGGCCTTAGACTGAAGCAATGGGTTGGCAACCATTTCAAACTCCCTATTATTTGCGGTTTACCAGCCCAGACATCCACACTCCCCTCCTGCCCGTGATCAAAAACAATTCCTCATGACAAAACAAACAACAAAGACAGCAGCAGCATCAACAACATCAACAACAACAGCAACCGTGTGCTAACGCATGCCCAACCCAAGTCTGGGGACAAATATATTTCCCCCAACTCATATCGACTCTACTCGTTCATTTCCATTCTACTCCTTGTCACCTGCTCAGAGACCTGAGAGCTTGTCACTTACTGCCACCACAGGCATTGCAGACGTCAATATTGTCAGCAATTTTGGTCATAGCATTTGGGCATTGTTGGTGCTGGCCATTCAACTCCAATGGAAATATCGTCATCAACTTGCTGCTACTAATTGTTCAGTGCTCTTGAACAAACTGAGCAAGTCACTCAATCACCAACCACCTCTGAGAAGTCAACAGGTCGACATTCCTGTTTCTAGCGCTGTCAACTTTCCCATTCTGATTATCAAGGTAAATGACTACGTATTGGCGTGCTGATGACATTGCATTTTAACCTGGCATAGTAACACTGCCTATTGTGCATAGGCGCCTCTTTGAGGGAAAACAGGAAGCAGCCTTGGCGGAAGTACCCTCTTCATGACTGAGACGTGGCAAGTGGAGTGGATGCAAAGGCACAATAAATTTACAAGGTATCGGAGTTTATTGTTTAACTTCGTGGTACAGTTGGTCTTCAAGCATTCACAAAAAAATCATTGTCACCACCGCCACTCCTCCAACCGACACTACCTGTGCTGACTGACCCCTCAGACTCCTCGCTGCCATCATTATCAGCACCATCGTAACTGGTGCCATTCACTTCTCATCCTCCACTTCAATTGTAGGAAGGAGGGCTTAGTAGTGTTGCTAAAGATTAGAAATAAAAAGGCGTGAACACTGCTAAAAACTATCACCACTCCAGATTCAAGCAGTTAAGCACCGTGGGTGCACCTCAGTATTTATGTGCTAATAGCTGCGCTATCTGCCCTGCTTTCGATAAAATTCACCTGATAAACTACTGAACAATGGCTTTGACACTCCAGAAAAAGCATTTACTGCTGTGAGTTTTATGAAATCATTGTGTACATCGGACGGTGTATGCTTGTTCATATTGTGCTCATCCACTAAATATTTTCGCTCTTCTAGCGTAATAAAATTCCTCTCTGACAAGAGGAATAAATTAGCTGTTGGCGACAGTAATTTTAGGAGCTTTTTTAATTCAAAACATAGAAAGCCAATTGTGACTCCGAAAAAACTTGCCAATCCAGGTGAAATGAAATGATCACGGGGCGTCAGGAGGTGGTGATCAATTGCTCCACCCCTACTGAGCTGGAAGTAGTTTATGCGGGTTAGTGTCCACAAATAATCAGTGAACACGTTTGCTTAACAGTATTACACTAGACATCATGCCTCAGAAGCACTTCCGACTGCATTTTTACTCGGTGCTGCTACTGATTGTTCAGCAGTATTCACAGGCATTAACAGTAGAAACTTACTTCCGAGATTTGAATAAAGAGGCACAAATACCTGTTTTCGCCTGATGTCAGTTGAGACACACTTAAGGTGCACAGCAATCTGCTTTGAGACTGCATCCGTCTAAGACGCGTGCTATTGAATCTGCACGCCCTCCTCCCGTGGACAGATAAGTAAAGCAGTCTCGTTTTTTGGCAACCGTAATCAGTAGATTCCAGTGTATATTTAGGTACACTGATATTGCACTTCCCCATATGGCGGTTTGCCTTTATCATTTTAGTATTTCTTGAGCTATTATTTCGTTTATCACTTGGTTTTGGTAAAAAAGGCCAATTAGGTGCCTCATCACAATGCATTTTGCCGAGACAGTAGTACTAAGCCCTTTTTTTTGACTAATGCAAGCATTCAGCAGCAAAGTTATGCAGTCTGTAGTCCTCAAGCAGGTCTAGGGATACTACGCTTTTACCTACTGCTATGCACCACCTCCTCGTCTGTTCCAATTTGTAGTGGCAAATTTAGGGCAAAATCATACAGTTTACATCAGTCCACACTGCATTGATGTGCATACTGGCCATTGAAAACAACTTTCATTGCTCACACAATCGGGTATGCATTTGAGCTATTTTATAACTCAAGTGCTGCCGTACTGTTGATAGAATGGATCCAAAATGCATCAAACCATCGCACACACACACACGCACACATTCACTTCCATTTCAGCATCGCCGTCGAGGGGATAAAAGGCCATAGTTTTACATTCCAATCAGGAAATAGTCTAACTCGCTTGATGTTTCTAATGCGAATATGGGTACTGACCCCTTCAGCTCACTCTTCACTTGTTAATGACAGAACTCATTAAATGGGAAAACTAAATTGATCATCCCTCTATCATCTCATTCATCCACATATTTGTCTTTCCCCGTGCACGTGACTTGAGTGGGTGGGTGGATGAGGCTATGTGAAAGATCGACATGATTTCTAACTTGTGGAGTCCACCAACCAATGAGATCTATCCGACCTTCATCCGTGCCTCTGTTAGGAATCCCTCATATATAAGTGAGACTATCAATGGTGCCTTTCCATCAACGCGTTACACTCCTGTGTGTTTGTGGTTACAGATTGTGTTCACAGATATGCGGACATTGCATCATGAACTCACCATAGAACCGTCTCATTTTAGGGAGGATTCTTTGAGACATGGGCCTTCACTTCTCATTGCTTGCCTCCGTAGCGGCTATAGTGGCATGGGTAATCCAAACGGAGAACGGAGGTCTCCTTAATGTGCTCTTCCGCATCGTCCGGCCTTCCACAGGCCATGACTTGGAGTTTGACCTAGTTCTCAAAGCGGATGAGTCTATTGTCCATTTTTTTACAGATATGCTCTTATTACGGCCCCTGCCACTACCTATTCTCCAAGTTATACCCGCGTCATTGGGTGGCGGTCAGGCGGCGGTTGACAATGCCCATGCCAACCCCAATCGTGGTCCATACATCTTTTGGATCACTGTCTTCGCCTTCCTCCTCGCCGTTGTGCTTATCATCATAATACAGGTCATCAACGGCTGCTGTTGTTGTTACAGGGAGAAGGATGTGAGTTATTGATGTTTTCGGTGGGTGGGTGGGTGGGTGACCTCCTTTACGGCAGCGCTTGCACTGGTTCATCATTCTGTGCAAACATGCCAGTACCACAATCACGAGTGTGCCATGAGATGGTTGAGTCTCTAAAAACATCAAAGAAACTCAACTGTACGTTTATCTAATTCTTGGCTGACGCAAATACCACAAAACTAGTTCCTCGCATTCACAGACATAGAATTAACCTAGCTTTTGGACTAATAGTGTCGAAATGGCTCTTCTTTAGCACAGAATGCAATTCTGTGGTGCCATTATTTGCATTTGGGATGAAGGTCACTTCAATCTCACAAGGTCAATCCCATTTAATTGTGCTATGAAGTTCCTGCCGGCGGCATTTGAAGCTGTCTCTTACTTCCCCCAAAGCCGCATAATGCAATGAATGCCCTGCAAATGGCACTGCTGCACTCCAACTCCATCAACAAGCAGTTCACCTACCGTGTCATCTACATCGTGCTACTGGTACTGACACTTGTCTTTCTGGCAACCTCCATCATCCTCCTCATCGTGTACTTCAGCAGCACAGGGTTAGTTGTCTCCTACCTGCAAACCAATCCACAGCCATCGGTGGGCAATCAGACCCCTGTTCCCTTACTTGATGGACTGCACGCTACAGTATTACATGCATCTTCATTTTTCCACAAGGGGATCGCTGAGGGTCGTGTCCTCACCAACAGGACGCTACATGATTTTGTCGACCGGACTTATGTAAGTGACTTGCGATTGTAAACTACAGTCCCAATGGCACTATGGATGGTGTAAAAGGTAGCATTCGACTGTAAGTCTGCAAAGATTCCACTTTCTAACCATTCGTTGTATTTGTAATGAAATATACCGATTGGATGGTCATTGGTGATAGTGGGAATCGGTTGATGATTGTAAAGTCGCTGTCAATCAGAATTGGTCCTATGATCATTCGATTTGGAGTTCAATGTGATGCAAGCGTGGGGCTCATGATTTGGGTGTAAAAGGACTCATCTGTGGTAAGTTGGGCTAAAGGTGGACCTGCAATAGCCGGTGGAGAATAATGTGCTCCATTTGCCAGTGAGTTTCATGTCAAATCCTGATGAACCCCCAAATCTATGGGGCTCTAACACGTTGCAGCTCTATGAGACCTTCCAAAGTCATGGTACTGGGGAAGATGTGTGTTTAGTCAACTTAGAGTCGGCCTGAGAGGCTACTGGCTTGGTCAGGAGGCCATGATGCCCAGCAAAAGAACAATGTCGCAACCAAAGCAGGAGATAATGCTTAACTAAAATGAATGAAATCAAGCAACTTAAAAATGAAGTAAATGAAATTTTTACCAAAAAGTGCATCTTATTCGTCATTATACACTTTAATTCCATCTTGCTAACCACTCGTTTCCTTTAGGAAAATTTGCGTAAGGAAGTCATGGATGCACTTGACCGATTGCTGCAATACTTGGGAGTGACGAATGCACTGCAAAAGGGTGAGAAGATTGTATCATTATTGAAAACACTATCCAACAACGCTTATGATGCGCACAAAAATGTCACTCATCTCCACAATAAAACCGCATCACTTGAAACTAATCTGACCACTGTTCGCGCCGCCTACAATCAAGCTTTCGGGAAGGTCAAGAATTGCGGTGATTGGCCGCTATGCAAAATGCTAAATGTAAGCTGGTTATCCACCTGTATTGTTTTTAGAAGTCCGTCTGCCAAGTCGTTTAGTTAGTAAAGGTAACAATAAGCATGAAATCCAAGAGGCGTTGATCCTCCAAAGGAAACCACCGGCTGTGTGGTGATTAAGACCAGAGGCCATTAAGATGCATGTAGTGTTTGCGACAGCAAATAATGCACAAGTTAGTACATGTTAAGTACAACCTTCTAATCTTTCATCACTCATGGACTTGCTTCATTTCCTCATTTGCAGGCGACCATCGCAAATATAACCTCTCCGGTTTCTGCCGCCAAATTAAATGCAAGCTTAATAGATCCCTACATCGAGGGATTCAATCATACCACTGAGGAATTACATGGTCCACTAGATGAAGTTCGTGACAGCATCAGCCAACTTCGCAACTCAATAAACGACTTTCTGGATTCTCTCAAATCTCAACTCAATTTAACGCATATATTGGACCGAATTGAGAAGTTCTGGGATGATGCACAGTCCCAAACAGACAAATTACTGAAACAGCTCAATAAGGCAGTCAAATTAGTAGAATATCAGGTTCTCAAGTACGTCTATGATATTCAAATCGTCTTTTACATTGTGGGTGGAGTATTCACGATCATGCTGATAATCGCAATACTCATTGCAATGCGTCTCATTTACCAAGCCATTCGCAACCGTCTCTTCGCTCCTCCCAATACCGCTTTCGTTGGTTTGTCTCCCTCCTTATTGTTAGAGGCCATGCACTATCTTCGGCTGCTCTCACATGCCACTGATTGCACTTGGTTGTAGGTTCAAGAAGGAGCAAACTGGATAAGGTTGTGTGTAGCAGAGGCTCAGTGTGCTGCTGTTCGGCACTCTTCATTCCATTGTTGCTTGCATTCGCTGCCACGATTGCTGTCCTCCTCTTCGTGCTGACCACAATATCCAGTCAGTTGCGAGCCTTCTTTGTGCACCACTCATCATTCCTTAATTCACCTCGCGCTGTAGATACTTGAGCGCATTTTCAAAACCTCCGGTTCTTAAGCTATTTATGACGTAAAACGACAAATTAATGGGAAATTGGGTTTAAGACGGATTGAGGAAATGAAAATCGCGCACGAGTGCATTGTTGTTTCATGATGTAGGTGAAGGATGCATATACCTGGAGTGGAAAAGTGCGGTTAGAATGTCGGACTTCGTTATCAATGGCTACGTGGCTCTAAAATGGAAGGCACTCATCAGCGGTGCTGTTGGTGGAAGTGCTGATTTCCTGAATACATCCCCTCCGAGAAACATCCTTTTTGCACTGACACAGACCTGCAGTGGTGAAGCAAGCCAGCGTCCAGTTGGTCTTTTCTCCGCACTGGGTTATTACAGCTTGATAAACGTGTCCAAACTTGTCGACAGTCGAGAAGTAAAAGATGCAATTCAGCAAGGAAAAGAGTAATTTTTCGCTAACCTTATTCAATAAAAGGCACTCTGTAACTCAGCGTAATGCTAAGGTTGGTGTAGGATGTTTGGCTTGAAACTAAACGTAAAGCAAGATCATTGGCTTATATCTCAGACGGAGAGAGGGGTTTTAGAAAACACCCCGCTTTGCCTTCTTAGGCAGCAATAACGTTTGATGTACCACCATAGTGGTAAGAGAGAATGTCTTTGCTAACAGATACCCTCACTATTGCAAAATAGCAACCACAAATGGCCTTAACACAAGTCAGTCTGTATTCTTTTATAGAACTATTATGGTAAAAGTAGGAGATCTTGATATTTTGCAATTACTTCCCAGTGGAGAAGAGTTGGAATCTTTTGGAAGGGCGCTAAATACAACAATCGCCAACCTCACGTTAACCGTAAGTGTACTGTTTGTCGATCGCCCAACATTTAATCCTTTTTCAGTGTTGGTAGAATGTAGGTTTTATGAAAAATCTGAAACATGAACAGCAGAGATTAGGAGAAATTTCCCACCCCAACTTGTTGCCAAATTATTTCCATCAGCTTGGATGTGGGAGTCTAGAGCTGTGAATAGGACCTCGGTTTGTGGACATTGCTTGTACTATTTCAGCTTCTACTCTTAATCCCTTAAGGAGTTAATAAATAACACAAATCCCGACAACATGAACACTTCATCGTTAGAGAAGACACTTGGAGACGTCGAACAATTTAGTACCTATAAAAACACAACAGAGACAGATTTCAAGAAGCCGAATAAAGGCCTTAAGCAAGCCATTAGGTCAATGCGCAAGGTCAAGCCGAGGTTCAATGGGACCCACCACTCTCTCCAATATTTGGACGCGAGAAAATCTGATGCTGTAAATTCTGCTAGGGAACTAATCAAGGCCCTCAATGCATCTCGTCATGTAAGTTTACAGCATTCCCTACTTAAGAAGTTAGGCTATTAACCCCAAAATGCTTCCCTTTCATCGAATGCTGAAAAGCATCACTGTTTTGCAAAATCCTTCTTAGTGAAGTGTGCCAAATATGGCAAAACATAGATGGTATAAATGTGTGCCCCCATCTCTAAATATTCTCTTAAGGGCAGTTTGGCTCTAATTGCTCCTTCCTAAATACGAGATGGATTTAATTTTGCTGCATGGCGTTGTGACGTTTTGTGACATGAAGTGAGGTCATTGATTTAGTGCATTTTAAAGGCACCCTCACGTGCCATTTGTGTTCCCTCTTCCTTTCAAAACCACCTCTTCAATACTTGATTGATTTTCAGGCAGCAGAAGGGGATAAATTGAAAAAAGAAGTGGGGAAGGAATACGACAAACTAGCCACAAATATGAGAGACTTCATGAAAGCATATGGAGAGGCGACCTTCGCGGAACTAACTGCGAGTCTATTTCTGTGTGAGGAGGCACACGCGGCTTACAGCGCAGTGATAGGCGTGACTTGTGGGGAGGCGGGTGGAGTGCGCCTCCTCATCGGTGTCTCCTACATCCTCGCACTCAACGTCCTCTTCCTCACCTTCCTCTACTTTGCCCTCTTCATCCTCGCCTTCTTCCAGGCCCTTCAAATTCGCATGCTCAGTGATATGGCAGGAGGCGTTGACGTCGAAATCATAACCGAGCTCGAGGAAGACATCCTCTTGGAGGAGCAAAGCCGTCAAAGTGATAGTGAATTGTGGCAATGAGGAAGAAGCTATTTTAGCTAAAGTCTTAATGCTATCCCTTTTTAACAAAGAATTCAATCCGCGTATAATTGATCTTACTTCAACACCAACAGACGGGATGTCTGAAATAGACTACATGCAACCCACTTCCCACTCACAACTTTTATTGTACGCCTCCCTTTTTTACACATCTTGTTTATCATCAAATATCAAAATATTTTCATAACATCGACTTTTCTTTTATTGCATGATTTAATGTAGGCTTAGTTATTAAGAGCATCACTGCATGAAGCGAGTCCATGCCTGGATTTTTCAAGTCTCACACAGAGCCACTTTTTATTCCATCTTTAGCAAAATTTGGCGAGGCTCTTGGCATTACCGGAAGCAGCATTTATAAATTCCTCCCACAAGACGAAGCAAGGCATTCCTCCTCAATGCCTTCGTTAGGATTAGACCTCTATTTGCCTTTGGATTTCATGTGCAGTCCTCCATCACGATGCCCAATGTCAGGGCAAATAGCAAAATGTATGGCGGATAACTTAAAACTGAGTCTAACTGCATAATATCACATTTTTCCTATGGTGCATTAGGTATACTTGGTTTAGAGGGAAAAGGAAGAGCGTGAGCTGATTGACGTTAAAATGTAACTAATAACTCGCAGTTTGTTTTACAGTAAGAGGATCTACTTGATGGTATTGCTTAAGGTTAAAAATAAGGTGTGCGACCACTACTAAAAATATTCACCACTCCAGAATCAAGTGATTAAATACTGTGGGTGCGCCTCAGTTTTTATATATGAACAGGTGCGGTGGATGGGTAATTTTTGATTGATATCTAACGTACTTTCTGCGAATTGCAAATGAAATTCATTGAATGATGGCTGCTACACATAGAAGATTGCTAGTCTTTAGCTTGGATTACTCCCATCACTGTTGCAAGAGTGATAGAACTCAAGTGCTACACTCGCCGACCTCATGACTCTGGCACGAATGTACAATGCTTTTGTAACTCTGTCATTAAGTATTGGGATGTTTGTGGTTACTTTCGACTTTTATCTGCTTCGTGGAGTGGCAAACGCCCTGCAAATAGCAGCAGAGGACCCTAAGTGCTTTGGTACTCGCAACAATAACAAGATATTCAGGTAGTCTCCCTAATCCCTCTCACAGTGGTCATCTCCTACGCCATGACACATCCATAACGGTTGTCACGGACCGCACACCACAATATCGCACGCTTAGACAGCCCTCATAAGGGAAATTGGCCTCTATTGAGTGCCAGTCATCACCTCACGCAAGGAGTGTGTGTACCAGACAGACTTAAGTCCTATTCTCAGGATGTAGATGCCTGCAATCTATACCTTGCTCAGTGTACATCATTATAAGACGACTAGATAGCACATAATAATAATGCTTCTTACCCATGCTATTTAGTTGTTAAAGTACGGTTTACGCGAAGGACTCCGTGTTTTAAAAGGTGTAGAGAACTAAGTAGTTGAGTCTACAAATGCGGGGGCTGTGGACTCCCCGTGGTCCTACTCACGGCTTCTCATTACTATTTTATCGTGAGCAAATAAGTGTCAGTCATTGGTTGTCTTATGGTTGCAATTTGATTTAGTTGCAATGAGGACTCATAACTTAAGCATTTTTAGTAATTGTTTTGCTATGTCACCAGATTGTGCCTGCTATTTTGGCAGTACCTTCCGAGTGCCTAATGAACTTCACGCTACCATCGCACTTGTGCATAAGCTACTGGTATGATGGTTGTTGCCAAAATAGAAAAGGCTGATGCTAGCTTCAGGCATTAGGACTCCAAATCCCAATCATTCACATCCTTACCTGCTAAAATTTGGCCTTAGACGCACGAACTCGTGAGTCATTCGAAACCATATGATAAAGTGTTGCTAGGACACTTCCGATTTCTGCCTCACTGTTAGGGAGGCATAGTTTCTATTTTCAACAAATGCTTTCACCGTGGTCGGCGTATCTCTGCATAAAACAGTTAATTCGCATACATGGAGCAAAATTATGAAATTCAGCCCAACTTCGCCTACGCTCGATGATGGCGCATATCGCGCCACTACAATGGGCACTTTTACCTGTTTTTCAAATGCCTACACGATGTGTGCCATTGGCTAATATGGGTTGAAATTGAACCAAACCATTACAGATATACAAGAATGTTATCAATTTAAAAATCTTTTATCTTAACCCACTATTTCTTGGTTGGTTCGGTTGAGGCTCTGCACAGTGCCTGCGCTCAGACAAATGAATAATGGCTCAGTAGAATATTGAAAGTGGGCCTTAAACTGTGCTGGAACAAGTCATTTGAGTAGAGTTTTGCACTGACGAAGCGGGAGAAGTGTTTCTATTTAAGGCAAAAGAAGTTGATGCCATTTGCATTTTCGGGTGCATTTAGTACTGAGTCCAGTCATTGCAGCGAAACGGTGTTGACAAAAAATCATTCACGTCCAGAAGGCGCTAGTCACATCTAGTAACTACCCCACTTCCATTCTATCTTAAAATCTGAACTCAGCTTCCATTAATAGCTTCTATTCTTTCTAATTCTCCCATATGTAGCACGATCACTGTTAAGCTGCGTACCACTGTATCTCAAATTTACCATCATTAGCAATCCCACTGACTTCTCTTTGTTGGCTTTTGTACATCAAGTTCTGTTGGAAGTGGTGCACTTGCAAAAAAGGGCGTTTTTTTGGTAAAATAGATTGTTAAAAGTTTCATGGATTGGGTAATGTAGCGACACAAAACACTTCCACCATCTTAGTCGTCTTATTACTTTAATGAGGATCAACTGATGTTACAGCGCACACTGATTCTGTTAACACTTCAAACAAGCGATTTCTATAGATACAAAGGAGCTCAGAGGCCTTATACATATTCAAGGTTAAGCTTATAATGGAAGATTAACCTCAGTAGTAAAGATTCAGTAGCATCACTAAAACACATTCATATCGACCATTCCATTTCACTTTTTAACTTTGCAAGTCATGCCTTACCCAACACGATTTTTCAGGCACTACACGCAAGTTGCCATGGGACCGAGACGTCAAGCGAGATTGTGGTGCTGTCTGATGTGACTCTTAAAACTCCCACCCTCTCCTCTTCTAACGCGACCGCTCCCACCCAACAGTACGCACATAAGCTAAAATTGATGGGGCAAAGTAGCACTTTACTTCCTTCACATGCAAGCATTCCACCCCATCGGCATGCTGCTTCTACTGACGCTTCTTCCCGCCTCCATTCTGGCTCATGGTAGATTTCTAATTTCCTCCTACCAAAATAAATTGCACAGGTTCCACCATTCGTTCCACCATCGGTAGTATTCTCACAGACGCACTAAAATACCTAGCTGGAAGTGCTGTAAAATTTCATGAAGTGCCTCCTCTCCAACGAAGCGTCCAAGCTTTGCCTGAAATGGAAACCTAGCGGTCTTGTCTTTGCGCATACGCTGCATTGAGCCTTCCATTTTGAATAAAAATCCGAAGGCATATCGCTAGTTAGTCGGTGACACTGTTATTCTGAGGAATAAGTTTCATGTTTTAGCGGGTAAAGAACGTGAAAACCGAAAGAACAGTGCCGGATACTTCTGATCAAGTAAAGAAGTGGAATTGTAGGCAGTGGTTGTTGATGACGCCATGCCATTGCATTGTAACTATTTTCTTGCCCCACCAACTATTTAAAGTGTGATAAGTAGTTAAGCGAAGAACAGGATTGAGGGTGAACTTTTGGCCTTCATATTAGCTTTAAGGTAAAGCATCGCATTTGCATTCCACTCCAATCTGCACTTCTATCCATTCTATCCCGTTTTCCACGTCACACATCCTCATCAACATCACTGTACATCGATGAGTATGTAGCAGTATGCCATTTTAACCCCACTTCAATAACGCCTGCAACCGGAATGGCTTTCGTCATTTGCTTTGATGCATCGTGTTTCGTTGGACGTGGTGCAGTTGTGCAAAGTAAAGCGCATTTCCCATCAGATGTATGAGTAGCACTTCAGCGAGTGAGCTGGTGCATAGAGAAACTGACGCACTGCCTCTATCCAGATGAACTCAAGCACAGATTGTGCTTCCATATCGCGGCACACATTGGTTCCGCTCGAACTTCAAATCAGGCCCTTTTTAATCAAACAAGCAAATTAAGTGTTTTGAATCACCACGAAGAAAAGGGAATTCGCATTCATTTGTGCTATGATAAGCTGATCAAAGTGAAGTTACGACTGTCCGCAAGACCACCAAGTTGAACATGGCGGCTTGAATGTAAGCTCATGCTCGATTTCCGTCTTGTAATTCGTGTCTTAAAGAGAAATAGAAGTTACTTCGAGCCTCTTGCGCTAAAAGGGAGCCAACAATAAAGCTACTCACTATCCAAGGATTGAAGGTGGGAATCGGTGGTGCTAGAGTGAGAGTGTCTCATAGAATGCCGCCGTGAAAAACTCCAGCTATGCCAGCCTGTGCATCGAGACTGGAATGCGGAG
Organism: Taenia saginata; assembly: GCA_001693075.2. Classification (NCBI taxonomy): domain Eukaryota; kingdom Metazoa; phylum Platyhelminthes; class Cestoda; order Cyclophyllidea; family Taeniidae; genus Taenia; species Taenia saginata. Next base: position 302,116 of record LWMK02000037.1, on the reverse strand, counting down.
CAAAAGAGCTGCAAGTCCACCTATAATACGCAATTTCACATCCCGGGGGTTGGGGTAGCAACGGCGAAGTTTGACGTGTGCTTGATAGCGGCAGAGGTGCAGAATTGACATTCTGAAGCACTCGACACTAAGAGGCACAGTTGCCGCACTAATGACTGCAGTTGTTTTCAAAACGTCTGTCCCAGCAAGGTGGCAGCACTTCGTCGGGAGGAGATACAAAAAGAGTGTGTTACTTCATGTTCATATCATCTGCTGCAAACAGTCGCTTCTGTGTGTACATTGGCTGCTATATTAAGGTTGACCTATTGCAAGACAAATCGTCCCTGTTGGGCGAAAATAGTAGAGACAGGCAGATGGGCTTCTAGTTAATTTCATGAAGATCCTTTCCACACAGAATTTCATAGAGACTACAAGACATGCAGCAAAGGTTGTCATACGGTCTCTATAAACTTTCATCAATTTTAGCATGTTCTGACGCATGAGGACACTTGCAAACAAAAAATATATCACTGAAAGCCATTAAACTAACGAAACAGTCATAGGACAATGCAGCAAAAGTAGTTCCTCCATAATAATGCGCAAATTATCCGCTAAATATTAGCAAAAAACTATTGAGAGGATAAAGGGAATGTAGTAAATATTAAATACGGAGTATGTTGCATATAAAAGTCATAAAATAATTACTGATTGCTATGATGCGACTACAGTGAGAGTATGGTGAGACCCAAACTTTGGCGTAGAATAATCTATCCTGATCATGTGACCAGAGTGAGAACGCAGCGAGATTATATACACTAACGTAGATTTATGCATTGCAATGATGTGACATGCCGTTCTGCATACAAGCCTTCCTACAAGTTCTAGAAGAAAAACAGGATCAGTTTGGTATGCTTTTAGTTGTATTTGTTGCCGAATGCATTCTTTCAAAACGAAGCGAACACCTGAATTCTGGTTGCTCCTAATGAAAAAAGCCAAAACGAGGGCTCGCACAACTCTTAATCTTTACCAGCCTTGATGACGGGATATAGTGTTGAATTTATTATGATAGCGGCTTGTTTACTAGGATCTCCACTCAAAAATTCACGATGGGGTTTGGAATGTTTTTTTAACCAAACGATTTCCCATCCAACGTGGCTCACCTTGCATTTTGTTTTGCATTTTTAGTAAATATCCACCATTTGCTCCCTTTTATTGACTACAACAGGGCCGATCTTAAAGCCAGAGTTAATGGCTGACCGCTGCAAAATCCCAACCTCAAATGCCTACAGATATAAGACTTTAACTAACCCGTCTTGACTTTCCATGACATAGATTCGATGCTAACATTGGTTGCTTTAAATCGAATCCTGTATAGCACTTGCGCCCTAATCTAACTAGGCGCCACTACACCACGTTTATTAGCAATAGTGACAACAGTGATACTGGATTTTGCCTATCTGAGGTCGGGTGGAAGGATGAGTGAATTACCGAAGCAAATTAAACGGTCACGCCTCGTGACATATACAGCTGAGTCCGGAGATGTGGTCTTAGGTCAGGTAAGGCCAGGGAACGCCAAGCCGGCATGTCTTTGCAAAGGCTCATTTTATTGTAAGCTGTTCAGGTCGCGGTTAGACACAATCACATCCTCGTGAGTACAACACTCTGCCCATGTCAAGCTGACAAAATGCAAAATTAGCACATCTGCGGCAAGCTAAGTAATTGTCAGTTAGTGTCAGGCAGGACACCTATGCCTCTACTTGGCATCAAATAATGACAAAAGTGCGAGGACTGGTTAGGTAAGTCATTGCTAGATGCAGTTTCGGTGTTTCCACCACACGCAGATAAGTACCCATGTCTGCCCTATATGTCTCTGAACGAAAACCAACCTTCTTAGGCATTAAAATTATCCCCAAAACTATTAGTAGGATCTTCAAAGAGAAGCATTGCTTCACTGCCTGCAGTCGGTCAAAATATTCAAGGTAGTGACTGAATGTGCAGCTAAAATTCACGACTGAAAATGGAGTCGCAAACATGTTGATTATAACCGAGCGCACACAGGATAAGCAGGAAATTTAAGAAAGAAATACGTCTATGCATCGCTTGGATCATGGAAACTTTTAATTCTAGATGCGGCCATAAGATTACGGTCTAAATGTACAGTTCATTAGATGCATTTAGTGAAGACAAAAGTCGCAGACCAAACATTTGATCTATGAGATTCAGCTCACCGCGAAGAAAAGTCAACCTTAAAAGTAACATGGAAGAGGGTTCTATTAATGATGCTTCCCATGAAAGGAAGAAATTTGGCACCATCTGTGATAGGGCATGGGCAGATCACTTGTCAGTGTTTGAAAGATCAAACAGATTTGTGACATTTCATACCTCATTCATTCTTACGCTAAAGGCCACCTCAATGTACTTTGGTTGAGAAAATGTTTCGCAGAACTAATCGCATTCTGTCACGTTGAGTTGGGTAGACTTCAAGGGAGCGTTAAGGAGAAGTCACAACATTCCTTATGTGACGACTATATTTAAAACCAACGTAACAACAGTTATCTAGCAACATACTCGTAGATTATGTAGGTCTAAGGCAAATATATAGAGACTGCTGATACACTGTGCTGCATTACCTTTCTTTGTTATAGCAGTCGACTTACCAGAAACTCTATCACTCCCCGAAGGAAAGCTGTAAATGTCTCATTATGAAAGTGTCCGGAACTTACGCGATGCTTTACAGAATGAAATGAGAAGTCAAAAGCCGTCATGAAAATAAATATTTCGCTCTCAACAAACAAGATGAAATTAGTCTGGGGAAAACAATAAAGGTTGGCGTTACACATTTCCGATCCGCAAGTTATGCCATTAATTTTTCTCCCACGACTGCCTGTGTCTCTATTATCAGTGTGTTGGAGCAGTGTCATTCTGGAGCTAAAGCAACGTACCAACTCTAATTTCCACTCCAGATGGGTCGCACCAACACCACACTGCATGGACACTTGACAGGTTGGATGAATCTTGGTGCGTATGGAGCCTGGATACAACCCACAGGAAACATTCACACAATCACTTCACTTGTGCGACCTTTATAAAAGTCTCTATATCGATTCGAATGTCAACTCACGATCCTCTTTTCTCTTAATAATCACTAAAAAGGAGCATATTTTGGCATATTTTTATGCTACTACACGTCGGGAATTATGAGTACAAACGAATTTTGGACACGCTCCTGTAGGCTGCTGAATGATGGTGGCAAGGTGCATCTTGAAAATATTGTACCTATGATTAGAATCATAAACTTGTCTTAGTTTTGCCTTGCAAATGACCTTTTTGTTTTTATGTTGCCAATAAGCAGTACTGAAGACATGGCTTTAAGTCATAAGTGCTTCTACAAAGCATGCTTCGTGGATCGAGAGGAATGAGCAAATAACTGTTCACGGTTTTTGTAACAATTGTAAGGTAGCTATTCAGGGCTGCCTAGCATTACTTAAAACAATAATAAGCAGAATGACTTATGTTTCTTTCCAATCAGACATAAGCTGGTGCGAAGTCCACGCCCACAGAATCATTAGTCACTGGGAGCTGCAATCTGCCTTCAGCCACCCCCATTTCTAGCTCCACGCGTGCCGACGATAGCCCTTGTGATCATACAAATGTCGAAGGAAGGGGAAGAAGCATAACTAGAGAAATGTGGTGCGGTCACATGAGGCCCTCTCACAACTCATTCTTGCAACATTTTTACGTGTGAGGTCTTGGATAGTCTTGAAAGACTAAGAACAATGCCAAGTTAGATGCCTACCATTGGGTGAGTATATGCATATCAGAGCATGAATGTGCTTCAGTCTTTGTTGCACTCATTACCTTTCTCGTGTTTTGAACACCCATGGACAACATATCGACTGTATTAAATTTAGAGACCTAAGCCAATTATGTCTAGCCCATGAGTTTGAACTCTATGGCTAAGCACAGCTGCAGAACATTTTTAAAACTATCCCAGAGTTGGGAAAATAAGTGCAACGTGAATGAACAGATGACCAAAGCCTCTGAGATGGTCAAATGGTGGTTTCTGACTACTTCCGCTGGTATCAGGCAATCTTAGTGTTCTTCGTCCCAAACAGTCCATTAACCGCACCCCACACGTCAAAGAAATACATTAACTCACTTCTAGGGGACTAGGCCTGTTTTGTATTCACTTGACGACTGTCAAACGCTAATCACGGTAGAGGGTTATGCATCTAATCTGATAAATTCTCGACACAGCTCAAAAGTGTGCATACACAGCGTTTCGTCTACACAGAGCCAGGACTAATGAAATAGGGCGAAGAAAGTCCTACTCGTACACCCTGCCCCAAAACTAGATGGCGGCGCCTATAATTGAGGATGGAATTAGAGACGTGAAAACCCTGGCGCCTTATCCTTGGCTCCTCTGCATCCTCAGCAATATCTTTAGGTGCTACAGGCAGAGATTTTCATATCCTCTCGGCATTGCAAACGACAAGCACATAATCACAAGCGAGTTGCAAGTGAAGTTGAAATGGATATGAACACGTAAATTCTGCTTTTACTTAAGCTTCCGCGAATCGTGCTGTTTGAAAAAGAGGAGCCCGCAAGCATGAATCACGTCGATGGAGAAAATTTTACTGCACCTGTAAACGTTGCACATGAATCTTTTCGATTGTTTTTAGGCCTACTTCAGCGCTAACACTCGTAAACTAATCCATGAGGTGTCTATTTCGTTCATCCCAGGATATTAACAAAGCGCTTTCTTCTAGCCCACACAAAATTATTAAGAGTTCGCGCCCTACACCAAATAAAACTTTTGTGGAAATTATAACCGAAGATTTCGTGTGCACAGCTGGACTTGTGGGCATTGACAGGATAAACAATAATTTGAATCTAATCATGTGAATGATTGGCTACTTTTGGAGCTACAAACCTAAAAGGAAAACCTATGCATTATGAAATGCATCTCCATGTCAGTGGTGCATAGACTAGTTCCCTACCCAGCGGACTATTAAATAGCTTATCTCAATTTGCCAGTGATCTTTTTTGTGGCGGACGCGGACTCGCTTAGGCTTAAAATTTTAAGTCCTTACCATACAGCCCGCTTAAAACAGCATTTTGAAGTAGCATTTCAAACTCAACATTTCCAACAAGTTAAGCTAAAATGAAATCAGGTTTCTTATTAGGTCTTTATCAATGCAGGTCCTCCTGGCCTTCAATGCCCGAACGAGCAGACACGGATTTTCACATCACCTTTGGCTTCGCACAGGTTTGTGGGTTAGTGGCACTTGATTTTCGGAAAGAAACGTAAAAGTTAAATGTTGAAGTTTAAAGGCTGCACATGTTGCAAGTCTGTCATGATGTGAGCTAGAGCCCGTCAAGTTGCCTAGGGTTATGTATTACGTTCTCGGCCCCGCATATGAATTTTATTGCAAAAGGTGGACTTTTGGATTTCACCAAACAACCTCACATTATTAAGTTAGTTACTTGCGCTTGCTTTCATCTTAAATTCACAGCAAGCTGAGAAGTGGAAGTGAATCCACACCGAGCATTGTGTGCAAGCTCTGAATTTAGGAGTTTCTGCTGCTAGGTTGGTCTAGATGTTCACTAACCAGGCTCATCAACTACTCCTGATTTACACTGGTAGGCAATGCTTTAAGTACTTACCAGGAGTTCTTTTGTCAAACACACCGAGTTTCGATACATAGTTTAATGAGTTTACAAGTAACCTCGTAATTAAGCGTTGCACATCAAAATGCCGGTCAATGCTCTCAAGCCCTGCCTTTATCCGTGATGCAAAATCTCCTCACTTGAATCCAAGTCCGTATTACTTGAGAGGTGTAACCTTGCACATATACCCGTCATTTTGGCACTTCTGTTGGGCTTTTAAGCTGGCATTACTCACCTAGGTTAATCGACGTGTTTGAGACTTTTATTCTGGCCTCATAAGATTGCTTCAGTGTATAATAGCTAATCCTAGGGTCAACATTCGTGGAACTGATTGACAACCATTGGTACCGAGTGACCGCTTTATACAAGTCCGCACGTACTGGCTTTAAATTAAAACCCCTTCTCAGTCGTGGCCAATTTAATAATTCCGACTGCCACTACACTTACCTGGCTCGCAGGTATCCAATTTGCTAGACAACTCTTTAAATATTTTCACAAATTCCCGAGTCATGTCTTAAAGCATCAACACCTCGGAGTAGAGTTAATAAACTCTTCCTGCATAAAGAACACTTCATTGTTACCAAATAAGTATAATGCACAGGAAGAGAGCCACGGAATGTTATTTTACCTCATATATCAAGTCTACTTCATCATGCCAATGCCCTTATTGCCAACACGAAGCTTTTATATCTAGAGGTAGCAGTATGATTCTTTTACGATGGATTCATTTCAGACATTCCTTTATGGATATCATAAGCATGGGACTTCGTGCTTCACATGTGAGTCAGGCTTTAATCCATAGAAAATTTTGCCTAACTGCCACTCCACTGCAAAAGGGAACGAGTAGAGCTGATATGGTTTGGTTTGTTTATTTCTGCAGACATTGGGTATGTGCATCATAGTGATGTGGGCACACTGGACCAGCACCATAATTCTGCAAGCATCCTGCATGAAGAGCTAATACACTTAGGACAGTGTTCGTGTTTTCTTGCCCCATAATGGGTGAATTTTTGGCTGAGTCTCCAAACTTAGACCAGGCTCTTCTTTGCCCCAACCTGTTGATGCTAGAATGGAACCAAATAGTTATGGTGAGACAGTCGATGCGCAAGCTCATGCAGATGAGTACCTTAATGAATGCTTCTCATTCCTTTCCGATGTTATCAACGACATATATTGAATGCATGTTTAATAAATTAATGTATGTTTAATAAATTAATGTTTACTTAGCGAGCTCATCTTTTAGCATGTCTATTTTGTGAAAGCCATCAAGTGTGGCTCAAAATAAGGGAGTTAGTGCAGGAATAAGGTGTTAATGTTTGCACTTACGTCGTTTGGAAATGAGGAAAGATATTTTTGTTTGAGTAGAAGGCCAACTGAAGTGGATTTGACAGTCAAGGTATATAAGTCGAATTCTCATTATCACCATTTGAGGACGGAAGGCAGAAACAACAAAAGCACACAAAAATAGAAGTGTCGAAATAACCTCATTTGCAAGCTAGCAGATGCCCAATGTGGATATTCGAGAAAGGCACAAGTGCATAGCATTCAGGGCGCCATCAATGGTTTTGCACCATTGATGGGTCATTGAATGTAGTGGTACGTAGCAAATGAGTTAGTCTGATGAATTAAAGTGTGGCCTCAAATTGTGAAACGGAATTATTCAATAGGGTGAGAAGGGCTGAATTCAAAAATGACTATTGGAATTTTCATTTTTTTTAGGAATTGTCATCTTTTCTTCTATTTCTGCTACATACTGATGCAAATTCTGCGCGGAACCTGGGTTGCATTTGCATGAATAAGAACGTTCACTTATTCAAGGCTACAAGCTTTTCCTCATGCCTTTAAACTTGGAGAAAATTAATTAAATCTTTGCCTACTTAAATACGATTAGTTAAAGCCGTGAATTGCCAGTATGCATTATTTGCACGCATTTTTAATAGATTACACACAAAGGTTTCTGATGAAAATCCCATTTTTTACACATAATTTTGCCTCCATTTCGTTATGATTGTCCCTCCTTCTTGATTGCTCTTGCTCAAGCTCGCAAACCAGATAAAAACATCACATCACCACAAAGCCTAGCCTTAATGAGGCTGATGATCCTCGGCAAAGGTGCTCAGTTTGTGCTTGATGATTTTCCAATTAGCAAGGGCCGCACATTTTACCAGATCCCTTCCAAATCTAAATTCTTAAGCGTCTCTGACAGAGCGCCACGGAAAATAATGTTTTCTGCTAAGTTTTGCCAAAGGTACGGGAAATTGCGGCTGCTTCAGCATCGTATAAGTGTTTGATGATAACCGCTTTGCGGTAGGGGACGAAGTAAGCTCACATATGTATAAGACCAAACAAATGGTTTGACCAAGGTGGCATTGCTGTGTGGTTTCGCAATTTGCTGACTGATGAATAGTGCGATGGATCGACTACAATAAAATGTAAAATGTAGTCGCTCCTGCACCTGTAAATACAGCCTGTACAGATGATATCAGCGAAGCATGTTTGCAGCTATGCTAATGTCCCTCCAGACATTATCGTTAATACTATCCACATTAGAGATTTCACTACTGCCACTTCAATCAGTGCTGCCTAATCCGATATAATGATACATTCTTAAGCTGCGCAACTAAAAGAGTGTGGACAGAAGAAAAGCAATGGTGAGGTGCGAGGTAGCAACCCCGAAGCTTCCACTACCGTCGCTCATGCATGTGCTGACTAGGACCAACGTGGCACAGCCTCGATGGTGTGGTAATGTGGTCGCCGGCGTCCATTCTCCGCCCAATGCCTACCTTCCCTCTTCCTATTTTCTAATTGAGCTATGCATTGCATAACCACATTAAATAAGTCTTGGTCTATCAGAGTACAATAAAATCTGAGTTAGTATCCGGGTCAGGCAAAGGCTGGTACAATCCTCCACACTTACACATTTTGTTGGATATCGTGATAGCGGCAATTAAATGTACGCAAAGCCGATTGCGCAACTTGCTTGTTTCACACCAAACCTTATCATGTTGCCACGCAGCCATGCATGATTTTGATCGCACTTCGCGCACTCCGCGAACTGTCGTAACATACAAAATGCATTAAGCCTACTAATAATTGACGTAAAGGAAGTATTTACCATTGCTTTATTTTTTCACTTGCTGCAAAGCCAATAAATATTTTGACACTGTGCCTTCCCAAACCTCCACTCGAATCAAGGAGCCAGATTTTCCATGTTTTACTGAGTGGGTTGTAGTTGTGCAATTCGCGTGGTTAGAATTCCTTCTTCATCCAATACTTACGACTGCTAACTGCAAACTGCTTCAGTAACTCTGATTTGTATGTGAAGAACGAGACAGGAGGGTAGATGTGATTGTGTTTGTCAAAAAGTTAATGCATCATGAGTCCGAACATGGTGGGTGAGGGTAACGATTGATGAACATGGAGCACACGAGATACAAACAGCATTCAGTAAATGGTCACTTAAGCTTACGACACTTTGGCACAGCAAGGTTGGTGGACTTAAATCATTTGAGCATTTATCAAGTGTGCAGAAGAAGGCTTGGCTGACGATTTTTCATCGGCACATCGTAGGTGGATTTAATTTTGTTTTCTCATTCTATATTTGTTAATGAGCCATCCATTTCTGGGCATTTAATCATGCTGAAGCACATTTTAATGTGTTCTCCAGGCCAAAACTTGTAGTCACCACTGCATCTGAGTGATAACTAGCCAGTCTGCTGCCTTAGTTGAGAGAAATATTGACTTCTGTCACAGTGACCATTTAATAAAGAAATAAACAATGCACACATTTTACTACAGAAAGGGAGAAATTACTAGCCAACATGCCTCAAAGTTGCAATTGCTGCTGCAACATCGAAGCGGTTGGCCAAATGTACTGAGCTAGCAGGCGAATTTCAAATGCATTCCAAAATGCTACAAAACATGCATGGACAAATGACAAAAATGCCGGGTAAATAATGGGACTCATATTTAAAAGTTTCAAGTGTTGTAAAATCTACAAAATCAAAAATCGTGCTAAATATATTCTGTGAAATTCATCAAAATAGACCCCAAGACACGAGATTTTATGATGCCTACAAGGGGACAAAGGGCAAAGAGGATGAAACGAAGATTAGCTTCGAAGTTCGCTAATCAAATCCGAAACATAGAGATCTTAACCACTATCTTACAACAGAATGTCTCGAAAAAAATAACATTATCGCTTTCGACACTAGAGTGAAGCCATTTGATAGAAAGTACTTCTTAAAATCCACTGTCGCTGCAGTTACATGTACAAAACCAATCCGTGTACAGCGACTTTTCTTCTCTCAACTGTGCGAGGGTAAGGTAAGTAGGCGGGCGGTTGAAGTGGAGTTGAGTCAGTAGAGGAGAGTGCGCAGAAGAAGTTGGAGATGCATAAGGCAAATGCCAACAACTATATGCCACTATAATTGTGGAAATACGAATGTTAATGAAAAGTTGGTTACTAGTAAGATACAGTGATGAACCAACACAACAGCAATAACCAGTGCATTGCGCATGCATATGGAGGCTACCGGTTCATTGTCGACCATGTAGGCATGTGGATGGGGGTCAAAGGGCAAGGTGGACAAATTTTTGGTGTGTACCCGGGTCAGTGTGACTGGGTAGATGCGTATGGGGCACAACTCTGTTGAGGTGGGATTAGCTGATCTTAGCCTAAATTAAATACGAATGTCCCATGACTTCAACTTGGTGAGACTCGGTCATGGTGAATGAGAGACTCAGTGACAAGTGGCGTTGGCGGTGGCAAGCCAATGGGATGCGTAAAGTGGTTAAAGTGTTGTGCAGCCAATAAGGAGCGCGTCTTCGTTTGACATGCAGTGGGAATAAGGAAAGGTATTGCATCACATGACGAGTTCACGCTTTAAACTTAACCTTGTGCAGATGACGTTGTGCGACTTGGGGGATGATATGTAGAGAAATGGCATTTACTTAGATTTCAAGAGCTTTGAGGGAATTTGTAGGTGGTGCCACGGAAGAGTTCTTTTAACAGTAAGTTTGAGTGATTGGAGAATTGAAATGCATTTGAAAACCACTTAGTTTGTTGCCAACTACGGTGTGATTATTTGGGTGGAAGTGCCTTTTTAATGAAAGCTGTATCAATTTGGGGTAAAGCATTTGACATGATCAGATGACTGAGGGTGGTGAGGTGATAAGAAGAATCTCCACAAACGGGCCTTAAATATATTCACAAAATCTGATCAAAAATTCGCCTTCGGTGCTAATATTTTACCCATATATACATGAGACGAGTTGCTGCAGCACAAATGCCTTGGTTGCTAGTCGACTTTCTGGTCAGTGTGCGTTGAAATGATTACATTGCAATGTTCACGAGTGCATTTCAGTTATCTGATACGTCTTAAGCCGCCTAGCAAATAGACAAATTGAATTGTGGGTTATGTATTCAAGGACACGATGTGTGGTCATGTAAATGATAAGAGTGCTTTGTCTTAGTATGCGTATTAAACTTTCCAGGATTAATCGCTGTGCATAGAAAAGGGGGTTAAATAAACTAGGCTCGGCAACCGTGATATTCATTTGCCATTAAAAGGTTCCTTAGTATGAGAAGTCCAACGGCTAATCTTAAGGCCATTAATGCATAGTCTGCTACAGAAGGGAGGCCTAGGTATACAATACGGCTTAATAAAATTCTCTTGGTCTATTTCTGATTTCTGAAAGCGATTCCCCAAATACGAGAGCATTATCCAATTATTCGAACATTATAAACGGAATGGCCTAATTTATAAGTGGATTGTTCGAATTCGCACAGTGTGGCGAATTAATAAAAAACACAACTTACTGATATTTCAAACTAAATAAGTGCAACGGAAAATCAAAAAGTTAAACAAGTGAGATCCGGTGGAACAAAATGTGCAAATGCATGCATGCATGATGACTAGCGAATATTGCACTTCATTCACCGTAACAACATCAGAATTATAAATATCTTTTATGGCGCGCCTAGCGCAGCTCACTAGCAGAACTATGCTTTGAGATCTTATCGAGAATTATTGCCAATAGAGCTGACACCGTAATGGAGGCGCTAGGTAGCGCTGACTGGTAGTTAACAGGTAAATATTTTTGTATTTTAGCTTAAAAAATGACTGAGGTCGCGATTGATAAATGGCAACTGTCAACAACAAAACAATAGGCTTTTCTGCCCCTGCACCGAAATTTCTTTTTTGTTCTGTTTAAAGCATTGCATCCTTAATGGGTAGTGCCAACATGCTGCTTCTCTCTTTATGGGATGCATGTGGGTTGAAGGTTAGGGACTGATTGCCTGTTCTTTTGTGCCAAACCAACTGCTTCATATCCAAACAGGCTGTTCACCTTAGTATACACTCTGACAATTTGTTGTCATTAGTTCATGTGTAGGTGCTTAGGGCTCTCAGGGTTGAATATACTTTGAAATTTCCCACGAAGCATGCTATCACAGATATCAATTACAATGAATTTCACAGTCAAAAAAATTGACAGCGGAATGGTTTGAAAAATGTTTGTGTAATCTATCCACCGTTATACAGCACTTGCAACACCGATCCTATTTGTGATCAGTCGGTTCCCGAAAATACCCCAATCAAACACAAAATAGGTGTATTTCATATGATTTCCTATATCTTTGGTCCAGAGAGAAAAGTAGCATCAACATCATTTGCGATTACCGGGTAGCCTCTTTACCCACCGCACGCTCATGCGCCGTATACTTATTTATTAATTAACCAATCCGATTCTTCACTTCCACAATCATCGATCACTCATTCTTTACTGAACCGATTGCTTGGCTTACTGACTACACCATAACTATTTGTGCGGTCCTCGTACATCCCACGTAATTGGCGTTTGCAGTTAATCAATGCAAGAGTCACTGTTCGCGCATATTTTGCATTGTTAAGTCCGTGCGCTTTGCAATTAACAGTTGTGAAGAAGATGCGAGCGCATTGGTTTGAGCTCGAAATCGCAAAGACTTGTTAGTACTGGAATTCAATACTTTGTAAAGCAGCAATGTTGTCATTACCACCAAAAACTTTTGGGCGATGGCATAGCCGAGAACCGCAGATCGACATCGGCACATTCGTTGTTAGATTCACTGAATACAATATCAATGAAGTCGCGTAGTACCACACGACCTTGTGATCCGCTTTCACTAATTTTCGCTTCCTAAGTAATGATTCACTAGTATTGGTGTCCGAACTGTAGCGCTTCCTTGGAAAATCAGCCGTAGCATTGCATAGATGCTTATCTGCTGATAATCCAAGCCGTCTGTTAGAATACTGCAAATCCGCACTTTTTCTGTCACATATTTTATGCCACTAATAATGCATTACATGGGAAGATAACGCCTACAAAATTCCGCATTTTATGAAGGCAGCGGTGTAGAATTTGAGACCACTGTGGCAGAACGACAGATAAATCAGAGGTCAATGAGGCTTGGCTAGACCAACGATCCAACGGTCTGTGTGGAAACTTCTGCTCTCTTCCAAGGAGATCTAGAAAAGAGTACACCTTAGCTGGAAAATACCATACAACTGGAGTGAATTATAGATAACAAGTAAATATTTTGCAATGCGATACACAAGCCCCTCGAAAGAAAGGAGCTTAGTAAAAGATGGGGTTTTGGGAAGGCAGAATTTGCCACCACTACACTTTATGTTACTTGTCCCCTAGATTAAATGCAAAATGTTTCCTTTGAAAATGTGTAAGCTTACCCTCACCATTCACAAACGGAAGACAATGAAACCCTCTTCCATTTAACTGGTCAATGCTAAAATTTCACATACGCAAAGCAACGAGCCAGGCACGCGTTTCACCCAACCTAACTGCCACATCTTCGAACGGCAATTTTAATCATTGCTATAATACTTATGTTCCTGAAATCCGTTTTGTAGGTGGGAGGTGGAAGAACAATTTCAACCTGGTCGTCGACGCTCGTGGTTGCTCTTAAGCGTCTGAGGCCCTTCCGTCATAAGTACTCCACTATCCTACTTTCCCGCCTCTACCATAGAAACTGTCTGGGAACACATAGCCTTCCAATAACAAGGGTGGCAGTGTGAAGCGAACCCAAATTTATGGGATATTTACCCCGGTCTGTGCCGCTTGTGACAAACTGTAGCGGTACGAAAGAAGTGCACTTACTACGGATGGGAGAATCTCTGACATCCCATAATATATAGGCTGAGAAGGCATCTGCCACCGGCATCGCTCTCATCTCCATGTTCTGTAAGAAAGCTATTAACAAGTGAAGCGACACTAGCCGTGAACACACCTGGAAACATTTCGTTGCGGAGATTTCCCTAACACACTTGCTTAAGAAACCGATGTTTCAACGTCTCCCTATAGACAAGTCGATGCTCGGTAGAACCTTTTGCACTGAATTTAGTTTTCAAACCAAACAAACTCCAAGTCCAGTCGAAATGTCAAGAGGATCAGTGATACGGTGGTCAAACATCTCCTCTGTTTTCATCAAATCCCGATTACTGGCACGGTTAGCTTGTGAGTGTTTGCTCTGGCAATGATTATGCTGTGATGGCTGACGCGGGATATTTGGCCAAGATGAGCGTTGAGGACGAAGATCAAAAGAAGAAAGGGACTATGTACTGCTTTGTTTGTTCTGACTGCCGGTTTCGGTCACTTGGTTGACCACATTGTCCTAGTTGGTTTGGCTGGCCTTCGGGCCACTCTGGCAGTCCCAATTCCTCTGTTTGCTAAATATATGTGTATTCTGTGTATTCTCTTGCCCTCAAGGATGTATCCCATCACTACAATAGCATCGAAGAGAATATCAGCAAATTAAACATTTATTGTGATCTTCTCATTTGTTTACATCAAAGGAGTTTGTTAATGTGCTCAGCATAGTGACTCAGCAACTTGTAGGAAAATTTACAAATTCAGGACATTTTGGATGATAGCATGGGAAATATTAGCCAAAAGCGCTTCTGGTGAGTAAAAATAGGTAAAACTTGGCATTAACCACAAAGCAGAAGTGCAGTTATTCTAACTTCATTAACTGCTTAAATCTCGCATTGTAAGAAGTTGCTATTTTTATTGGGAACACATTGTAGTAGTGCAAAGATTTTACCCTTGCTGTGCTCTTTTCCAGACCTCCTTGGAAAAAAGGTCCAGGTTTCCACAAAGACTATTGGATTGCTGGTTCAGTCACGCTTCGCTGACCGGCGATTCATCTGTTTCCTAGATAAAATGCCCTCATATTCTGCAATATTACCTCCATAACATGAGGGCTTCAGAAGGCGTTATTTTCTGTGTGTTATGTTTTTCACGATCTAAAATGCGTGATGTACAAAAATTTGGAGTATCATCATTCTCATAGACGGCTTGAATTAACAATGGCTATGTATATGGAATGCCACGGCGAATTTCGCAAGTGCATGCTGCGATTTGAGGAGCCAACGTCCGTGTTTCGTCAACAATTATGCAAAAGTTCGTGAAAATGGGTCACAAATTAAGCGACACAAAACGACCTCATTATCGTTCGATTCAGTGGACCTAATAGTGAGTGTGCCGATGTTGATCCACAATGTTTGGTGGTGCCGCTGCAATTAATCACATGGTAATTTTGTTAACAGCAGGTCAAACAATTAAAGTCGTTGCGAAGTTGAACCCGAATTAGTGTGATTGAGTTCTCTACACAATTGCCAATTGCAAAGTGCAAAACGGCTTAACAAAGTGAAACCTGGTATAACAGACGCGCTATTCATCGGAGGAGTACATACCAGTCGGTGTGGCAAAAGCCGTGCGGAAACTAGATAAAAGCGAATGAACGATGGTCGCCTAAAATGCTCTGGAGCAACCTGTGAACCGACGATGTTCTTCTTAAGCTAAGTTTATAAACGGCAGAAAACGAACGCCCCAAACGATAACGCAGGTTTGCTTGAGAAGCGCTATGAAGTCATACGAGGATCTAAGCCATATTTATAACAATAACTTCGGTTTTATTAGATCGCCTGCCTCGCCTAAACAACAAATTAGATGGAACACAAATGGATTAGCAACAGCAGTTCGTGAATAACTTGCGGACACTTATTGACCGAACCATAAAAATAGTGAAATCAACCATGCATACAAACAAAATAGACGCATTTGAAGGTGCATAATTTAGTTAGCTGAATAAAGAAGCAGGTGGAGAAAGCAGTGTAAGAAATGTAGCCGAGCCACGCAGTGATGCGCTATACAAACGACAGGTGGGTTGTTTACGGTTCGCTAAATTATGCACCCACTCCACCCATCGCTGGCTTTGTTCGGATGAGTAGATGATAACGCATGTCAGTTTAGCAAATTTTTTTCCTTCTTGTCTTTAATATGCACAACTGCCTTCGGTAAGGCATTACAAGGGGAAGGATTGCATTGACAGCGCAAGCCTCAGAGCTCACGGAAGACTCAAGTCAACAAAGTGCATTCTCAGCCTCGATATGTATTGGAAACCACCAACTTTGGCATCCCCAAGATCTACAGCTTAACAGTTAGTTGTCCTTCAATCAAACCTGAAGGTTATTTGCATTGACCACCCCTTGCCGTTGTTTTGCATCCATAGAAAAATAGTGGGCAGCGTCTGAGCTACTGCGCGATGAGACAGCGGTGTTGGTGGGAACCAAGTCAAGCGATGTCTATGCGTTCGGTGAAATAATGCACGACGACTCCTATCAGCCATAACTATATAGACTAAAATGTATGCCAGTAGAGGAGATTCTATAATGCGTAATAAAAGAGGAATGACCACCTTGTTGTCCACGGGTAAGTGGTTTTCCTCACTACGGCACATCGCTACGCTGAATAGATGATATTTTGTGGGTGAGGCAGACTGAGTTAATCAAAGCCTTCACACGAAGTTGCAGAGTGCATTTAGGGGCTGAGCACTGATCACGTCAAGCGTGGGAAAAGCACAAGATGAAGTCTGTCACTAGCCATTGTCGGCTAATGTATTCCATGGCACTTTGCCAGCACTTTCTCCGTTTGGCATCGAAACTGTCAATTAGGGATATGAATATCAAAGAAGGCAGAATAAAATCAGCTACACGATGAGCTTAAGGAAAGCATGTAACATCGTGTTTTGCTACGCCCCCTACAATGGCAAACTGCAGCTGTACCCTCCTCTTCATTTAAGCTTCTTGACACAGGTATCCCACCGAATTACAGAGACATTATCCGGTGAGCATGGTCAGAAAACTACAAATGCCTTGCTTATGCCATCTAGGAATGCGTAACGACCCTTATATACAATTTACAAAATAAGTGAGGTGGAAATATTTGTGTTTACTTACACAAAAACCCCAATGCTACTCTCACTTCAGAGCACGGCTTTGTCATGCGTGGGACATTTCTCATCACATATTGTGATCAAAGTCAAAGGCTGTGCTTACGGCCTTAAAATAAAAGAGTAAATACTGCATGTGGCGGTACTCTTAAATCTCTCATTTAAAAGTACCTTAGGTTGAAAGCTCTCAGAGAACTTCCAACCCGCTAACGCATCCCGCATACCCATATGGAAAGCCCCAAAAAGAAGACTGATGTAGCTTCACGCAAACGAATCTAATCGTACATCAAGTGTTTGCAAGCGATAATTGTAAAAAATAGCAATCATTACTCGTTTAAAGTAAGACAGCAGTGGAGGAGAGCTTGTGCACTGTCAGCCAGCTCCTCCACCTCCATGGCATGCGGAGACTTTTGCGCAAGCGTCGGTGTAAGCACAACCTCGATCGTGCTTATAGTTTACCACCATTGCTGCGACCATCCCCACGGCTGTGCACATGGTGATCATTATTGCTGCTTCTGCTCAAACCACCATGCTGACCTCTGCCCACATTGTGAATCCTTCACAAACTCGCCCCACTCTGCCCACTTCCACAGATGCGAACATGGCCAACTTCCCCACTCCATGTCTTTGCCTGTCTCTGCCTCCTTTCAAACTAACTTGTGTGCTGATGTGTGCTCGCATATATACTAGTCGCCTCGTCTCTACTCGTTCTGCGTGGCGCTCGTGCTCCCTGTACTTTTAGTTCTACATTCGTGCTTGTCCATCGCCGACAATGCCCTCGTTATTCTAACTTTTTATGGTGATATTTTAAGTGATGTCTAGCCTGTGAATTGCACGCGAC
The DNA here is from genome assembly GCA_001693075.2 of Taenia saginata. Classification (NCBI taxonomy): domain Eukaryota; kingdom Metazoa; phylum Platyhelminthes; class Cestoda; order Cyclophyllidea; family Taeniidae; genus Taenia; species Taenia saginata. The sequence goes on along the minus strand of LWMK02000037.1, from coordinate 284,339 downwards.
TGACTTGCCATAGTGTGTTCCATTTAAGTTTCGTAGTTGGCGGGAAATCAAGCAAGCATCTTTTGAAAGGAGACTGCCTTTCCAACGCACGTATCGTGGGGAGCAGGCCCGCGTCAAGCTGTGCCGAACCTCCGAACCCGGTTTACGTACGTCCTGGTGGGAATAGCGTTGAAGGCGAATAACCCGTTAGCATCAAACGCTTTCTCGGCCGTTTTTCATTTGTCATACCAGTAACTGTGCAGACATTGGCCTTCACAACACTCACTGCGTGGCGGTGTGGTTACCAACCCAATAAGTGCGACCGTAAGCACAACGACATTGGTTTCCTTTCCCGCTGCACTACGTACTGGCCACATGCACGGCCTCCTAGATATTCTTTCAATGGTGTGATTCTTTGCTCCTAGTGATGAGGCCTGCGACGTTGTTACTCGTCGAGTTGGCACGAAACAAGTGATACAGTGAGATCATACCTCAAAATGATGTGGTGCATAGCACAAATCCATTTTAACTGGGTACTGACCTTTTACTCGCGCACGAATCAAGGGATTTAAAGTGCTACAACCTAGTGCACTAAGCTTTCGATAGTGTTGCAGCATGCAGTCGCACCAAAAATAGGAGAACACCCACACATTTGGAGCTATTCGGTAAGCGGAGGAAAGCCTTTGCAGTTTGAGAAACAAGCCAATTTAGATGTTTCCTTGAAAGATTCACAATCCTCTCTTAGAACGTGTTTAGATTGCTTGAGCCAATGCAACAGATATGGAGTGAAGAATTCATAGAAATTAGCGGTGGTCCTAACGAAAGCTAATACAACTTCGTTCCAAAAAGGCTGAGTTCTTTGTGCATTTGCCGTCTTGCCTGGAAGTAGAGCTTTGCTGAACAAACTGCATTTGATGTTTCTTTATTTTGCACGTAAGCAACGACCCGTATATAAGACCACTGATAATGGCTGCAGGAAAGCGCTGCCAGCCTAGCGCAGAACCACTCAAGACACAGAAACGAATCAAATTTGGTAGTGCTTAAGAGCGAGTGTAGGTGTGGGTGTGGGTGCAGAATGATGAATGCATATCATTCAGTCAGTTGCTTTAACTCTAAAATCACTTGCGGTGTGACTTGACCTGAACTGTTCCTCGATGCGTGTGCGCAGCCCGTTTATTCCAGCTGCTTTTGTGTAACACACCTATAAGTGCTTAAAATCAAGTAGTAATAAAGAGATTATTGTGTTACAAATGCTAGTTTCTTCCTGAGGCGAAGATGTGGCTGACTTCATGATTTGCTTTCCGCCTCGATCCGACCCGAATGAAGCCCGTGCATAGATTGGTCAATTCATGTATTAAGTGTTTGGCAAGCATTTCGATAGCATTTTCCTCCTTCAAGTCTGAGGCCTTTATTTGGTATCTTCCAAGAAGTAGTAAAACTTATTCACTACCAGATTTAAAGGAGCTTTATGTCTTCTTCATTCAGTTGCAAATTGATATGATGTGCAAATCACCTGAAGCTCTCTGTTGCCATTGTTCTTATTTCGGTCGTCGATTCCTTCATCAACTCTCTGCAGCTTTAACCTTATTTTTGACAATCTTCCTTACAGTAACTCTACACACAGTGACATGTAATTTATTTTCTACAGCTCTTTGCACACATTATTCGGGTTTACCAACGGTACTGAGCACTGATGTCCACCTGAAGTGTTCAAGCAGTGTCAGTGAATAATAAATGTTCCACGTTGCAGTGTCCTTAAAGCGCCATGTCTTTGCAAATGCTGAGAACCCTGCGCATTCCACTCACCTTTAGGTCATGCAGCTGACTTTGGCCAACGTAGCGTTCGCTCTGCTTCGCTATGTAAATCAAATTTTACTGCACTTAGATTTATCTTTCTCAAGGTTGGAACTGGCCTTTCTCAAAAGCTAAAAAACATTATAGGCTGTCTCTCTGCATCGGCTGATTTGGCTCTAAAATCACTTGCCGAAAGAGCCCTTCTAAGGATTACCAAATATTTCCTTAACTGATGGGGCGTGCACTAATAAGTAAGAACTGCAACATGAATCCATGTGCACTCGATTATTAACCCTAATTATAAATCAAAACCTTGGAGATATTTGCTGTGGATTGTTCTAATACGGTGATAGACCGGGTGACCGTAATTTCAGTGGATTTTTGTTCCAAGGCGCCTTTAATCACTTGGATCACCCATGACAAGCCCAAACGTTGTTTGATGAATTTGTTTACCTTGCAAATAAACAAATATGTTGCCTATCTAGTCATGATTCTGCGACAGTCTAAAAATAGGGCAGATTAGTGCTGGCGGATAATATGTCCTTTGTGTTAGGTTTATGTGTGCGATGGAAGAGACTACACAGTTATGAGTGAGTGATGTGAGGTTAGGTAGTAAGGTGAAGGCAACTACCCCTTGGTGTAAACGTACTCATATTTTCTATGTGTTTTTGTGTTGCGTCAATCACAGAAAATATCCCCAAGCTTCCTGCATGCGTGCAAACCATGGGATGTTGATGTGATGAGCACCACAGATGGCAGTACTCACGCCCTTGTTCATGGGCTACAGTCCGCGCAATTATTTCTTGCATTCAAGGCTTTCTCTAAAATAAATAATGCAGTTTCATTTCGCCCGTCACAAACCCGAACAAATGATTATCCTGGTAATCGTTTTATTGGTTTTGAGATTTTTGTGGTCCAGAACATGGGGAGTTTAGTTAAACTCATGTTTGTTAGGTGCATTGTTAAACATGTGTTCTTACAGTCCCCTTTACCTAGTCCAGACTCCTCCTTTTCTCTCTCTTCTGCACTTTAGTTAGTTCTTTTAACCAAGGTATTTTGCAACATTTTAAGCGAGTGTTTACATTTATAAATTATTTATTTAAGACCAACGTCTGCATCGTCGCAATCAGGTCCAGCAGGAGAAGCTGACCAAATTCAACTAAATTAAACGCGATTCAATCGGTTCCTCCAGTCACACAATAGTCTGCTTTACACACCTCCAGTTGCCGCAAATAATGCTAGCCATTATTCAAAAGTCACTAGCTTTAGCTGCGTTAAAGTTATTTCTGGGTCGTCTACGAGACAACACTCTCCTTTGTTACGTGACCAAACACTGCATTAAACTACTTGGCATTGCACACATTAGCGCTTGAGTCCAATGCAAATTATGCAGATCTTGTGATATGAATGAGTTTTTTGTTGTTTACTACAAGAATGCAAGCACTTGCAATGCCTCCAATTAAATTGAAGAATCTGAATGCTCAGCACTACATAAATCGGCCTCAATCCTTACCATGGGTAAGCGGATGAATTGAGAATAAAGAGCGTGAAGTGGCGAAACAGAAATATCTGCTTTATTTTTAAGCTGTTCCATCACTACGGTGTCATCACTTAGAAACACTTAGTGAGTGCATAATGCAAACAATCCTGCTAAATTTGTGAAGTGTAAGATTTGCAATTTTAAAAAAACGTATTGACTTTGGATGGCAGAAGAAAGCGAAAGTCATGCATCGTAAAACTTTTTTTCATCCGTTTGTGCTTAAACGCCTTAAGCTAGAGAGCTAAAAGTTAACCTAAACCCACCTTCTTATGCACATGACTCAACTCTCTAACCTGCCATTTAGTAACAGCGCTGATGCAGAGCTTGTTTTCCATTATCTAGAGGGCAAATCCACATGACACTTCCTAGCTAAGACCACAAGAGAGAAACGCAAATTCAGCCAACTAGTAAATGAGTTTCAATACCTCTTGGAAGATACCAAATGAAGGTCTTAGACTTGATGGGCGAAAATGCTACCAAAATGCTTGCGAAACACTTACTACGTAAACTGACCAATCTATGCATGGGCTTCATTCGGGTCGGATCGAGGCGGAAAGCAAATTATGAAGTCAGCACACACCCCAATCAGCCACATCTTCGCCTCAGGAAAAAACTAGCATTTCATAACACAATAATCTCTTTATTACCACTTGACTTTAAGCACTTATAAGTGTGTTACACAAAGGCGGCTGGAATAAACGGGCTGCACACACGCGGAGGGAGGGAATAGGCAGAAGGTGTTGCATATTTGCTGGAAGAAGTAATGTCTGAATAAGATGTTGCTATTCGCAATAAACTTAACATATCTGCAGTTAGGTTGACTGCCGAGTTGACGAGTTCAATTCTTACATTTCACTGTCTGTATCCACTGTTTGTTATGGAATTTAATTCAAAATTTGTCGCGTTGCTGCCCACCACACTTGCAAGAGTGGATTGGAAGTTGTTAAATGACCTGCCTGAACCAATGAGTTTTACCAATTAGTTGGCTGCTACCTATGCATATGAAAAATGTGACAAAGAAGAGCAACTGCCACCGGTCGCATGGTATAAATTAATGCATGCTAGGCACCAATCAGGAGGTAACGTATTAAGAAGGGGCTGACAAGGTCTCAAAAGGCAAAGACGAAGAGGAAGCGGGTTATAAATTCACCTCTGCACTGAAGCAATAGTTAATACGGTAGCACTGTTAAACTTGTGGTGACAGGCACCTATTGGTGCTTTAGGCAGATTGAGGTAGTCGCTGCTGAATAGCCTAACGCTGTCCAACGAGCAGAAGCCGAGTACTTATGCATAAAATTTGACGAAAGCAGAAAATTGGATGGTCGGACGTTCTGGATGGTGCGGAAGTGCAAAATCATGGTAGAGAAGAGGAAGAAGTTACGACTGCAGCCACTTGACGAAGTATGTAACCCAGTGCACTCAGGATTCCAAAGCAGCAGGTATTAAAGGACTGGAGAATTTCCGAGCGGCATCTTTATGTTGGATTTTAGTGCATTAAAATTTTTATTGCCAAATTGAACTTTCCTTATTGTGCGTGAAAGGGACGCTTTAATTTCGATAGGAATGAAAAAATTAAATATCATGAAGCAAACCAAACCCTACCTTTTTTCTTCAACATAAATAGGGTTAACAGGCTTGAGTATGCTAGAAGTTAGTGTCAACCAGCAACCTTCAACCAAATTTGGATAAAGGTAATTGGGAAATGAATTTCGACCTAAATGGATTCCCGCGTTCAATTTCGTGCAGCCCTTAGGCCTGCGAAGCATGTCTTGCGCCTGGATCCATTCAGAGATTAGAGCTGGGTGGATGCTCCGATGTGTTGCGTTGATGCTCATTAATTGAACAAGTTGGTGAGTTATTTTCTGCATTCATCGAAACGGCATCTTAGCGACTTTAGAATCAAGTCACTCTGTTCAAAGGCCAACGCCTGAATGGCTGCATTGGTTCGTGTGGTAGCTGGGAGCAGGAACGGCGTTTGATTCCTAAATTATTGAAGGTGTTATGCCTTCGGAAGATGCACAGTGACCAAAGAGAAACGCTGTTACGCCCCTTTATTAAAGGCTCGAGTATACTTGCTGCTTCCGTGTGTGTTAAACCACACCAGCCAGACTAAATTAAAAGTTTAGTTCATCAGTAGAATGTTATTATCATGCAACTGACTTACGGAGAAGGAGCAAGATCCTTCATTTGTGCCTCTAAGTAAATGTCATGCCTATTCAACTCTAGACCACTGCGTTTTCGGACATTCCTAACTCTGTCTGTGTGGCGCCTTTGCGTGAACGAATTGGAAGAGCTCAGCAGTTCTGTTCAGATCAATGAGTTTCGCCAATTGGTTGGCTTTTGTCAATGCGAACGGAAAATGTGACAAAGAAGAACAACTACCATTGGTCGCATGATGTGAATCAAGGTATGTTGCTCACCTATCAGGAAGCGAAATTGGGAAATGACATTGATGAGGATGCAAAATACAACAAGAGAGAAGAGGAGGAGACAGGTAATACTTCCACTTCTGCAGCTAACCAATCACCGGAGCAATATCGCGATCGAGTTTGTGGCGATAAGAATTCATTAATCCCTCAAGTAGTTTGAAGTAGTTATTGCTGAGTAGCGTAGCACCGCCCATCAGGCGGAAGCCAAACTCTTACCTTTGCAAATTGATGTAAGCAGAAGATAAGGCAGTCAGATTTTCTGCACTTCCAAGCATCGAGCAATATTCTTGTGTAGGATTTTAGTGGAGCGAAGATTGGAGTTCACGTAAGCCATCTTCGGGACAAAGTGGACAAATATGAGTTCGGTTTTGCCTGGCAAAACTGATAAAACCTTAGCTTTGCAACTTGTTTGACCTTGCTTAAAATCAAATGCGTTTCTTACTCTTTTATGGAGTTCCAAGCAACGTTTCACATACACATCACCGAAATGACAAGATTGCAATAACTTTCCTTTAGCTCCAATCAAACATCAAAGCTGCCTCTATCGAAATATAGCATAGTTGTGCGCTAGTGATTGCTGGGTGGAATCAATAGCGATAGCTACTTTCGTTTATTTGTTTCCAATTATTCTGCATCGACTTAATGTTTTGGCGGTTTCTAACACAGCATTTGTTGATCTGTTGACCTCTATTCACTATCTGCAACCATTAAATACTGACATTTTTCAAACCACTTTGTGGTCAATACACAATCGCGAGAAGGTGAGGCTTATAGAGAAGGCTAAATTAAACCCATTTGCTATAATTATTGATGAAGTGAACACTGATTGGCCTGGTGCAGATGTCTGTTCAACTTTCCGGGACTGTGACAGATCTCACTGACATATTATGCACCTACGAACGTAGTTCGGTCCCTACGACTCATATGCTGTAATTTTAAACATAAGTCTACCATCATTTGACCATTAAACAGAAGGTAGAAGGCTTTCGAAGGGGATAGCTGTAGGAATCACCCCACGACAGGAAGGATCCGAGGGACTCAAAGGTTCCTAAACGTCCCTGACATTATGCGATAATGTGCTTAGCAACTTTGAATTATTTATTTGTAGGGAAAATTTGCTTCACAATTGCATGACAAATTGCAGAAGGGGGAGGATTGCATGAATAGACATGCTACTTGCTACATGTTTTTTAGCTATCACCTAAAGTATTGTCAAAGAAGTCGGTTATAATTCTTTCCACTGCGAGTACTTCACTGGCAAACCCCGAGTTTTGAGGAGAGCTATTTATGGCCAACTGCTTGCAGATGTGTCAGTTTATTACTGATGTTGCTAAACCACAATAAGGTGGTGTGTGCTGTATGAACTTTAAACAAATGAGTTCATAACGTGCGCAACATTATGACTAGACAACTTCTTGGGAAGTTTTAAATGTTGGGAAGATTTGACCATAAATTAGGGATTATATGCTAAGGGTGCACCTGATGGATAGAAATTGGTAAAAATTAGCAGGAATTGCAAGGCAAAGTGCAGTTATTCCATTTGCATAAATTAGGCTTTCTAGTTTATTCACTCTCCAGCCAAAACATCATTTCATAAAGATGAATTTGTCCAATTTTGGATGTTAGATGCAATCCAAGTCAAAAAGACTGTTGGATCACAAAAGCTGCATTATCATGCGCCATCATTGCCACAATTAGGGTCAGACGTGGCAGTAGCGATTAACATTGCAGCCATTTATTCATTCTCCTCCCCTTCCCCTCCACTGCACCTAATACGGGAAAGTTGCCTGTTTTGAGACATCTCAACTGTACTAGAAGAGAGGGTGTATGAATTACGCATTAGAAGAAGGTTACAAGAGTGCTCTGTCGACGCCAGAGGAGTTGACTTACTCCCCGAGGGCATATTTGCATTGCACATGTAAAGAAACCCAAGTATTACATAGCCCCTCGCCCTTTAAGCACTGATTCCGGTGCTGCACTTGTGAGTTGCCCATAACTAAGTCATCGGGTAGGTATTCGTCTTCTACAAGCGTTTAGACTTCTTTGTCACTGACCAGCAAGGCACCTTTGTATGGTCGTTTCGGGTTGTGCTGCGAGGTTATTGGCTGGATTCGGAGTAGTGCGCTGCTACAAAGGTGGTAGAATTGAAGGCGAGTACCCTGTGTGTGGATTGGCCCGTACTTTGAACATGTTCACTCCCGCGACAGACGATACTTCAACTTCACTTGTCGTACTACTTCTTCAGTCTGAAATAGGAATCTGTCTGTGAGATGCTTTAATTATTTCTCACTCCTTCTTTCACACGCAGCACACATTATGGGGCATGGTCGATTGGTGTCTGCTTGTTTGGTAGGAAGATATCGGAAAAGGCTTTAAATTCGCGATCCGAAAGCATCTTAAACGACGAAACATCAATTGATGTGTGATTCGCAGCCCTCTATGCTACAGCGCATCTTAGGCTTAAGTCCCCTTCGCAAGGAAATCATCGACACAATAAATTGCATCCAAGGTTGCCTAAAATTAAGGAAAGGAAAATGAGATGCAATGATTTGCATTTTATTGCACCAGGTCTGGCAACGCTAACATGACCTAATGTTACATGTGCATAAAATAATGTAAAAATGCAATAGGTGTAATAATTGTGGTGTTTAAATGTGCTTTGTAGGTGAGAGGCCGGAGGACAATTTTAACGTGATCGCGGACACGCGTGCTTCCTCCCCGGAGTCGGGAACTCCTTCGTTGTAGATAAGCCTACATTTATTGCCCCACCACCTTACCATAAAAGAACGTCCCGCGATATTCTGCCTTCTAATAGCAGAGTGAGAAAGACGGAAGAGGAGGAACAGGAAGATACCGTTACAATAGATATTTAATGCAATAAACCGTAAACAACCCACTTGTCGTTTGTATAGCTCATCATTGCGTGGCTTAACCGCATTCCATACACTACTTTCTCCACCTGAATCTTTTACCAAGTAATTACAGCATTTACTTTTTAACCACGTCTATTTTGTTTGAGTGCATGTTTAATTTCACTACAATTATGTTTCGGTCAATAAGTATCTGCAAATTATTCATGGACTGCTGTTGCCAAGCAATTTGTGTTCCATCTAATTTGTTGTGTAGGAGAGGCAGGCGATTTAATAAACAGATGTCATTGTTATAAATATGGCTTGGCTTCTCGTACGACTTCATCGCGTCCTTTAAGCGAACCTGCATAATCGTTTGGAGCGTTCATTTCCTGCCGTTTATGAACTTGGCTTAAGAATAACACCGTCGGTTCACAGGTCACTCCAGAGCATCTTGGGCTACTACCGCTCATTCGCTTTCATATGGTTTTCGCACATTCTTTGCCATACCGATTAGCATTCGTTCCTCCGATGCATAGCGCGTCTATTAAAAAAGGTTTCACTTTGCTGAGCCGTTTTGGCCGTTGCAAATGGCAGTTATGAAGAGGACTCAGACACGCTAACCTAATTTCAGCTTCGCAACGACTTGTAATTGCTCGACCTGTTGTCAACTAAAAGAACCAATTTATTAATTGCGGTGACAACATTGAACAGTATGGATCAACACCGGCACACTCACTATTAGGTCCACTGGATCAAACTTTAATGAAGTCGCGTCGTGCCACTTAACTTGGAGACTTGTTTTCACGAAATTTTACATCGCAGTTGAAGAAACATGGACATTGGCTCCTCAAGTGACAGCAATCATTTGCAAACTTAGCCTTGGCATTCCAGATGCGTACCCATTGTTAATTTAAGCCATCTATGAGGGTGATGAAACCAGAGCTTTGTCTGTCTTGCATTTAACATCATTAATAATGTAACACACTGAAAATAACGCCTTCTGAAACCTACACGTTTTGGAGGTAATAAAGCAGAACCTGAGAGCATTTTAACTAAGTAAAGGCTAAATTGTGGGTCAGTGGGTCGTGACTAGACCAACGATTTAATGGTCTGTGTAGGAGCTTAAACCCTCCTTCCTCCAAGGCCTAGAAAAGAGCACAACAAATTTATAAACTTCACATCACTACGGTGCGTTCCTAAAAAAAACAGTAACTCTTTTGAAATGCGGTATCCGAACCCATGATGAGATTGAAAAGAAGAGAGATTTTGCCATTATCACCACTGACAATTTCTTGTATAATCGGCACAGATTGCAGCAGCACTGAGTCCACGAACATAAAAGTTAATTTAAGTTTGATACATCAGGGGGAATTGATTAAAGAACAACTGGATTCACAGTGCGCATCGAAGGGGAGAAATTTGGACATTATGGGCTATGATTGCATAAGATGATCATAGCTCGCCACGGATTCATAGCCATCCCCATAGATAGAGTGCCCATACTATGTGATCATTGCAGGTTGATGCAATTTGACATGATTGTCAACGAAGAAGAGGACGCTATCATGACAGGCAACTTAACAGTTGCCATCAGCGATGCAACCAAAACCCTGAGACGGTCCACTTAAGCATTTGCCATCTTGATACTGCGCAAAGTCATAATTTTACCTGCACAATTCATTCTCCCATCCACTCCAGTAGCCGAAGGTCCCACTGCAGAGGTCCTGCGTTGTGAGGACAGCATCACCTACCTCATACCTCCACTTCTTGCATGTGTATGCACGCGCTTTGCATGCAACCAGCCACGGTTGTGACGTCCTTGTCCTTCTCGATGCTATTTCCCTCCCTCTCGGTATTCACTGATGCGCCATTCCTCGAGGAATTGCAAGACGAGGCTAACCCTAGGCCGGAGTTGATTAAGCACGTAAGGAAAAAGCCGATGTTCTCACTAGTCTCAAAGAAGGAAGTACTTCAGAAATTAAATAGCAAAGCACCGATAATGCACATGAGCGTAACTGAGATATTCGGGAAGGAATGGTCATGTAAAGCCATCCTGTCAGATGTATGGAGGTTAATGCACTGAATACTGGAGGGACCCACTATCCACTTAGTGCTCTGGGCGCGCCAGATGCCTAACGATCAAAATAAGGAAAGAAACAGATCGCATCTGAATACAATTTCCAGATAGACGCCACATACTCTTAGAATAAGTCCGCCATCCTCAAGTGGTGTTAGCCAAACGGCAGAATTTGGAGTTTAAGTGGTTATCAATTCTTTGTGCAAGCTCCAATGCAGTTACAACAAAAGCATTTACATACGCTTATTTACTGATAATCCAAGCCATTTGTGAGAGTGAAGGAACCCACATCTTCGTCCATTAGACACTTTAAAAAAAAATAATGCGGCACACGGGAGATAACACGGTCGAGCATAAGGACATTGTGGCTGGCAAACAGGCACACCTGGCGTGACTAGGCTATGAACGAGCTCACCAAAGCCGTTGAAAATCACATCACCGCAATAAGGTAAAAAACCACCCAAGCTGTTGTGTGCGATTCTCTTCTTTCCACTACTGGTATGTTTAGCTAACTGATATTTGCCCCTGGCTAGTGGTTAAAAGAACAAAATTTTTGAGGAATAATTGTTTTATTCGGATTTATGAGCACTGATTTAGTTGGCCTAAATTAGTGGCCCCAATTGACGTCGTTACTGGGAACAATGTTACCGTCCCTTTCCAGCTGCTACATTAAGCCACGCTTTTGGGTTCTCCGGAACTATGGTACTCTTTGTCAAATCATTCTTTCATCTGCCATTGTTCCAAACTGCGGCTATCCAATGGTAGGATTAACACTAGCACTTTTTCGTGCTGAGCCACTCATTCGTTTACTTATTCACTCTGATATCCCTGGTAACTTTTGCAAAAGGCCTCGCTTCGGAAACCATGGTGCAATCGATAGGAGCAGGTGTATTTGCAGACGCCATCTGAACCCGTGGCCTGCACTTTCACCAGAATGTGACAAGGTTTTGTCAAATCAGTCAGCTGGCCACGATTGTCAAGGTGGCGTCTATAATTACAATGTCTTAAGTCATTGCACCATGGTCTCGGAAAATGTCTTCTCACAGAAGAAAAATTCACAGGGATTAGGATATTGGGCACTTAGTGAGGATGTAAGGGGAAATAAACAACAGCACAGTGACAAGCTGGCGAATGTTGCAGTTTAGCTTATCAGGACTCTAGCGCATCCCCGATGGCAATTGCTGGAAATGTCAAGATCATTATGCAACTAGGGGGACTGGCAATTTTGTCAATGTGAGATAAGCCGCTGGCACACTTCTCATCGGTTCCTTGTCCCCAGTGCGTGTCTCTTCACTACGTTTGCATTCACATTTTATTTGCTTTTTCGTCTTCCGATGACAGTGGCTCCAGTTTCTCCTGTCCAGAATCGCGATTACCGTAATTCTCAAGCCTTTGCATCAAACAACTTTCTACATCCTTCTCCTTTTACTTTCCCCTTCGTGTGAGTTATGCTGCACAAAAGCGAGGGCTTCCTTCCTGTTTGCAGCCCGCACGTAGCTCTATATCCGCATAATTATAGTGGCATAAGGCAGTTGGCATTTGCCTTCTGCGCACTCTCGTCCACTAACTCAACTCCACTTCAACCACCCTCCTACGTACCCTACCCTCGAACAGTTGAGAGAAGAAATGTCGCTGTACATGAATTGGCTTGTCCATGTAACTGCTGCGATAATGGATCGAGGGAAGTACTTTTCTATTGAATGAATTTGCTCTAATATCGGAAGCAAGACTAGAATCTCTTGAGATGTTCTGTTGTAGAATAACCTTTAAGAACTATCTAGATTGGGATTCAAATAGATATCCTCGAAGATACTTTTCAATTCATCCTCTGTCCTCTTTGTCCCTTTGTATGTACGGTGTAAACAAATGTCTTTGGATTAATTTTGGTGCATTTTCAAGAATATACTTAGCACGATATTTGATTTTGTAAGTTTAACAACACTTGTAATTTTTAAATGTGAACCCATTATTTAGCGCAATGTTTTTGTCATTTGTCCACAAATGGTTTCTTGTATTTTCGAATGTACTTGAAATTCGCCTATTAGCTCAGTACATTTCACCAACCGCTTCGATGCTGCGGCAGTAATTGTAATTTTGAGCCATGTTGGACGGTAATTTCCCCTTTTCTATAGTTAAATCCATGCATTGTTTAATTCCTTATTAAATGGTTGCTGTGACAGAAGTCAACATTTCTCTTATCTAAGGCATCAAGCTGGCTCGTTACCACTCAGATGTAATGGAAACTGCAAGCTTTGGTCTGGAGAACATCCTAAAATGTGTTTCAGCATAATCAAATGGGGATCAATGGGTGACTCATTAACAAATACGGAGTGGCGAGACAAAATCAGGTCCTGCTTACATTTAAAAGGGGTAAATCAGCTATGCCTTCTTTTGGACACTTGATAAATGCCTAAATGATTTAAGTCCACCAACCTTGCTGTGCTAAAGTGTCGTAAGCGTAATTGACCACTTACTGAATGCTGTTTGTATCTTGTGTGCTCCATGTTCCTCAATCGTTGCCCTCATCCACCATATTCGAACTCATGATGCATTAACTTTTAGACAAACACAATCACATCTTCCCCCTCTCTCGTTCTTTACATACAAATCAGATTTACCGAAGCAGTTTGCTGTTAGCAGTTGTAAGCATTGGATGAAGAAGGAATTCTAGCCATGTGAATTGCACAACTACAACCCACTTAGTAAAACATGGGAAATTTGGCTCCTTGATTCGAGTGGAGGTTTGGGGAAGGCACAGTGTCAAAATATTTATTGGCTTTACAATTAGTGAAAAAATAAAGCGATGGTAAATACTTCCTTTGCTTAACTTAGTTACGCGCTTAATGCATTTTGTACATTACAACAGTGCGCTCAAAATTATGCGTGATTACGTGGCAACCATGATAAGGTTTGGTGCGAAACAAGCAAGATGCGCAATCGGCTTTGCGCACTTTTAGTTGTCTTTATCACGATATCCAACAAAATGTGTAAGTGTGGAGGATTGTACCAGCCTTTGCCTGACCCGGATACTAACTCAGATTTTATTGTACTCGAATAGGCCAACACTTATTTAATGCGGCGATGCAATACATAGCTCAATTAGAAAGTAGAAAGAGGGAAGGTAGGCAATGGATGAAGAATGGACGCCGGCGACCACATTACCACACCATCAAGGCTGTGCTACGTTGGTCCGAGTCAGCACATGCATGAGCAACGGTAGTGGAAGCTTCGGGGTTTCTGCCTCGCACCTCACTATGCCTTTTCTTATATCCACACTCATTCCTACATTGCATTCAGTTGCGCAGCTTAAGAATGTATCATTACATCGGATTGGACAGCACTGATTGAAGTGACAGTAGTGAAATCTCTAAGATCGAGAGTGTGAGGAAAAGGTGGTGGTCTTGAATAAGTGAATGTTTTTATTCATGCAAGTGCAACCCAGGTCACGCGCAGAATCTACATCGCCATATAGCAGATGTAGAAGGAAAGATGGCAATTCCTAAATTAAGGGGAGCTACAAAAAGTAATTTCGGAATTTAGCTCCTTCTAACCGATTGAGTAAATCAGTACAAGGGTTTAATCCACCAGACTGACTCATTTGCTACGCACCACTACATCCAATGACCTATCAATGAGGCACAACTGATGATGGCACCTTGAAAGCTGTGCACTTGTGTCCCTCTCAGCTATCCACACTGGACATCTGCTAGCTTGCAGATGCGGGTATTTTTACACTTCTATTTTTGTGTGCTTTTGTTCTTTCCACCTTCCGCCCTTAAACGGTGACGATGAGGATTCCACTACTATGCCTTGACTGTCAAACCCACTTCATTTGGTCTTTCACTCAAACAAAAGTATCTTCTCTCTTTTCCAAACGACGTAAGTGCAACCACCAACACCTTTGATTTCTGCACTGAGTAAATCAGCTTATTTTGAGCTACACCTGATGACTTTTACAAGATAGACATACATTAAGATGGGTTCGCTAAGTGAAAGTAAATTTATTAAGCATGTGGTCAATGAGACATTTAGTACATGTCGTTGTAAACAACGGAAAGGAATGAGAAGCATTCATAAAGGCACTCATTTGCATGAGCTTGCGCATCGACTGGCTCACCACAACTATTTGGTTCCATTCTAGCATCAACAGTTTTGGGCGGAGAAGAAGCCTGGTGTAAGTTTGGAGGCTCAGTCGAAAATTCACTCATTATGGGGCAAGGAAACATGAAGAGTGTCCTAAGTGTATTAGCTCTTCATGTAGGATACTTGCAGAATTATGGTGCTGATCCAATGTTTCCACATCACTATGATGCACATGCATAATGTCAGCAGAAATAAAAAAACCAAACCTAATCAGCTTTACTCGTTCCCTTTGTAGTCGAATGGCAGTTAGGCACAATTTTCTGTGGGTTAAAGCCTAACTCACATGTGAGGCACGAACTCTAGTGCCTCTGATAACCGTAAAGGAATGTCTGAAATGAATCCATCATGAGGAATTTCTGATGCTACCTCTTGATATAAAGGCTTCGTGTTAGCAATAAAGGCATTGACACAATGAAGGAGACTTGATATGGGAGGTCAAGTAACTTTCGGTGGCTTTCTTTCTGTGCATTACACTTTTTTGATAACAATAAAGTGCTCCTTATGCTGGAAAAGTTTATCAACGCTACTTCTAGATGTTGATGCTTTTGAAAATGCCTCGGGTTTTTATAAAATCGATGTAAAGAATTGCCTGGTAAATTGGATACCTGTGAGTCAGGTAAGTGCAGTGGCAGTCGGAATTATTAAAATTACCAAAACTGAAAAGGATTATTTTGCTTAAAGCCAGCACTCGCGGCCTTGTATAAAGTGGTCACCTAATGCTAATGGCTGTGGATTGGTTCCGCGATTGTTGACTGTGGGATTAGCAATTATACACTGAAGCAATTCTGTGCGGTTGGAATAAAAGTCTCAAATGCGTCGGTTGGTCTAAGTGAGTAAAGCCGACTTAAAGCCCAATTGAGGTACCAAAAGAGGGGTATTTGTGCAAGGCCATATCCTTCAAGTAATATAGACTTGGGTTCGAGTGAGGAGATCCTGCAACAAGGATAAAGACAGGGCTTGTGAGCATTGGCCGGCATTTAGGTGTGCGACGCTGAGGTACGAAGGAGTGGATCGACTTCAAATGAGGTCCCTTGCAAACTTACCAAAGTGTGTATCAAAACTCGGTGTGTTTGACAAAAGAACTCCTAGTAAGTACTAAAAGCATTGCCTGCTAGTATGGGTCAAGAGTAGTTGATGAACTTGGTTGGTGGCCAACTAGACCAACCTAGTAGCGATAACTCCCAACTTCAGAGTTTGCACACAATGCTCGGTGTGGATCCACTTCCACTTCTGGGTTGCTGCGAATCGGAGATGAAAGCAAGCGCATGTGATTAGCTTGATAACACGAGATTGTTTCGTGAAACCCAAAAATCCACCTTCTGCAATAGCGCTATGCATAAACCTAGGCAATTTGACGGACTCCAACTCACATCATTACCGACTTGTAACATACGAAGCCCTTTAGTTTCAGTATTTAACTTTTACAAATCACTCCGAAAAATCAAATGTCACTAATTCGCAAGTCCGTGTGAAACAAAAGGTCATATGGCAAACAATGTCTGCTCGTTCAGGCAATGAAGGCCAGAGGGGCTTGCATTAAGAAAGACTCAATGGGAAAACTGACTTCATTTTAGCTTAACTTGTTGGAAGATTTAGGTTTGAAATAATCTTTTAATTGCTGTGTTAGACGGACTGAAGGGTAAGGACTTAAAATTCAAAGCCTCTGCAAGCCCGCACCTACCGCCAATAAAAGGTTACTGGTATATTGAGAAAGGCTATCAAATAGTTCTCTAGCTAGGGTACTAGTCCATGCACAATTGACATGGAGCTGCACTGCATAACTCAGGTTCTTCTCACTGGATTGGAGCTCTAAGAGCAGCAAATTATTCACATGATTAGATTCCGATTAGTGTTTATCCTGTCAATGCCCACAAGCTCAGCTAAGCGTATGACATCTTCTGGTATAAATTCAAAGTAAGATTTATTTGGTGCATGGTGCGAATCCTTAGCAATATTGTGTGGGCCAGAAGAAAGCACCTTATTATTCTCCTGGGATGGAATAAATAGACAGAGAAGAGACACCTCAGGGATCAGTTTACAAGTGTTAGCGCTGAAGTAGGCCTGAAAGCGGTCGGGAAGGCTCATGTGCGGCGTTTACGGCTGCGGTAAAATTTTCCCCATCGACGTGGCTCACACATGCGGGCTCCTCTTTTTCAAACAGCTCGATTCCTGGAAGCTAAAGGAAAGCAGAATTTATGTGTTCAGATCCATTTCAACTTCACGTGCAAATCGCTTGCGATTATGTGCTTGTCAATCGCAATGTTAAGAGGATATGAAAACCCCCACTTGCAACTTCTAATCATATTGCTGAGGACATATTGGGGATAAGAGTGAGGCGTCAGGGTTCCCACTTCTCTAATGCTATCCTCAATTATAGACTCCGCTATCTAGTTTCGAGGCAGGATGCACGAGTAGGACTATCTTTGCCCTGTTCCATTAGTCCAGGCCCTCTGCAGACGAAACGCCGTATATGCACACCCTTGAGCTGTCGAGATTTTATCGGATCAAGTGTACAGCTCTTGACCATGATTAGCGTTTGACAGCTTCAAGTGAATACAAGACAGGTCTAGTCTCCTGAAAGTGAGCTAATGGGTTTCTTTGACGTGTGGGATGCATTTAATGGGCTGTTGGGGGCGATGAACACTAAGATTGCCTGATACTAGCGGGATAAGTTAAAAACCACTACTTTACCAGTTTGGAAACTTTGATCAGCTGTTAATTCACGTTTAACTTGTTTTCATAACTCTGGAATATTTTTTAAAATGTTCCGCAGCCATGAAACAGACATACTTGGCTTAGATATCTAAAGTTAATACAGCTGGCATGTAGTCCACGAGTGTTCGAAACACAGTAAAGGTAATGAGAGCAACAAAGACTGAAGCGTATTCATGCTCTGATATACATGCACTAACCCAATGGTGTGCTTCCAAAGGGGTATTGTTCGTAGTCTTTTAAGACTACCCGAGACCTCATGCCTCAAGCTTTTACTGAAATGAATTGTGAGAGGGCCACATGTGATTGCACCACATTTTTCTAGTTACACTTCTGCCCTTTCTCATTTCTGCTACTAGATTTCGACATTTGTGTGATCATAAGGGCGATCGCCAGCATGCATGGAGGTGGCTGTAGCTATGTTGCAGATCCTAGAGACAGATGATTCTATAGGCGTGGACTTCGCACCAGCTTGTGTCTGGTTGGGATGAATCACAAATAATTCTGTTGATTATTATTTTAGTTCAGTAATACTGGGAAGCCCTCCATGGCTACTTTACAGTTGTTGTGGAAACCGTGCACAGGCATTTGCCTACTCCTCACAAGCCACAAAGCACACTTTGTAGAAGCACTTGTGATTTAAAGCCATGTCTTTAAACCTGCTCGTTTACACAACAAAATCAGAAAATTTATTTGCAAGGCGAAACTAAAACAACCTTAGAAGTCTAATCATAGGTGTACGACTTTCAAGATGCACTCTGCCATCAGCATTCAGCGACCCACAGAAGAGCGTTCAAAAGTCGTTTGCATTTACTCATAATTTCCGACGTCTTGCTGTATGGAAAATGCTAGCTTTCAAAGCAATAGATGTAACAGAAACAGCAATGGGTTAAATTTTTGCCAAAACATGCTCCTTTTTAGTGATTATTAAGAGAAAAGAGGATTGTGAGTTGACATTCGAATCGATATAGAGACATTTTAAAAGGGTCGCACAAGTGAAGTGATTGTGTGACTGTTTCCTGTGGGTTGTGCCCAGTCTCCATAGGCACCAAAATTCATCCCACATATCAAGTGTCCTTGCAGTGTGGTGTTGATGCGACCCATCTGGAGTGGAAATTAGAGTTGGTACGTTGCTTTAGCTCCAGACGTACGCTGCTCCAACACACTGATAATAGCGACACAGGCAGTCGCGTAGTAAAACTGATGGCATAACTTGCGGATCGGAAATGTGTAACGCCAACCTCTGTTGTTTTCTACAGACCACTTTAATCATGTTTGTTGAGAGCAAAATAGTTATTATTAGGATGGTTTATGACCTTTCTTTTATTCTAAAACAATGGCATAGCATCTCATAAGTTGCGGAAAATTTCTTAATGAAATATTTACAGCTTTCATTTGGACGCTGATTGCTTATCTGGTAAGCCGATTGCCACACCATAGAAAGATAATGCAGTACAGTGTATCAGCAGTCTCTATATATTTGCCTTTATCCTAACTGCTCTATGAGTGTGTTGCTAGATAACTGTTACTGCATCGGTTTCAAAAAATAGGCACCGCATAGGGAATTTTGCAACTTTTTTAACGCTCCCTTGAGGTCTGCCCAACTCAACGTGACAGAATGCGATTAGTTCTACAAAACATTCGCTCAAGCGAAGTAAATTGAGGTGATCTTTAGCATAAGAATAAATGAGGTATGGAATGCCGCACATCTGTGTGATCTTCCAAGCACTTACGAATGATCTACCCATGCCCTACCACGGATGGTGCCAAATTCCTCTCCTCCATGGGAAACAGCATTAATAGAACCCTCTTCTATGTTACTTTTAAGGTTGACTTCGCTTCGCTGTGAGCTGAATCACATGTATCAAATGTTTGATCTGAGACATTTTTATTCACCAAATATATCTAACGAACTGTGTATAAAGCCCATAATCTTATGGCTACACCTGGAATCAAAAGTTTCCACACCCCAAGCGATGCACAGACGTATTTGCTTACCTTAAATTTTGCAGCCCTCCTGTGTGCGCTCGGTTATAATCAACATGTCTGCAACACCATTTTTCAGTCGTGAATTTTAACTGCACATTCAGGCACAGCCTCTATTATTATGCTCGACTGCAGGCAGTGAAGTAATGCTTCTCTATGAAGATCCTACCGATAGTCTTGGGACTGAATTGAATGCTTATGAAGGTTGGTTTGTTATTAGCTAGGGTCAGGGGGTCGTCTGCTTTGGACTAAGTAAGGTAGACATGGGTCTTTACCTGCATGTGGTGGAAACACCGAAACTACATTAAGCAATAATTTACTTAACCAGTCCTCCCACTTTTGTGTCATCATTTGCCGCCAAGTAGAGGCATGGGTGTCCTGCCTGACATCAACCGAAAGTTGTTTAGCTTGCCGTAGAGGTGCTATTTTGCGTTTTGTTAACTTGACATGGGCAGAGAGATGTACTCACGAGGATGTGATTGTGTCTAACCGTGACCTGAACAGCCCACAATAAACTGAGTCTTTGCAAAGACATGATGGTTGGTCGTTCCCTGGACTTGGTTGACCTGAGAACACACTTACGGACTCAACTGTATGTCACGAGGCACGACAATTTAGTTTGCTACGCTGACTTACTCATCACCCAGCCTGACCTCAGATAGATACAGTTCGGTGCCACTGCGGTCACGATTGCTGACAAACACGGTGTAGTGGCGCCTAGTTGGATTAGAGCACGAGCGTTAGACAGGGATGGAATTAAAGCTACCAATGTTAGCATCGAATGTTTGTCATGGAAAGTCAAGATGGGTTTCCAGTCAAAGTCTTACATCTGTAGGTATTTGAAGTTGCGATTTTTAACGGGCAGCCATCACCTCTGGCTATATGACTGGTCTTGTTGTGGCCAATAAAAGTGTGTAGTTAAACACAAGTAGCGGAGCAGATGGTGGAGTTTCAGTTAAAATGCAAGGTGAGCCACGTTGGATAGGAATTCGTTTGTTTACAAAACATTCCATACACCATCGCAAATTTTTAAGCGGAGATCCTAGCAAACAGACCGATATAGTAATAAATTCAACGCTATATCCCGTCATTAAAGCTGGTTACGAGCAAGAGTGGTGCGAGCCCTCGTAATGGTTGCTTGGAGTGGGGACAATCAGAATTCTGATATTTTTGCTTCGTTTTAAGCGAATGTATTAGGTAATAAATACTATTGAAACTATGCCTAACTGATCCTAACTTTCTTCTAGACGTTGTGGGTAGGCTCGTATGCCGAACGACTTGTCACATCATCGCAATCCATAAATCCACTCTAATGTATATGATCTCACTGCACCCTTATCTGGTCACATGGTCAGAATAGATTATTCTACACGAAAAGTTTGGATCTCACTTTACTCTCGCCGTAGTCGCATCATAGAAATTGATAGTTATTTTACAACTTTTTAATTCACAATGGCTTCACTATTTAACGATTACTCTATTTTCTCCATTCCATCAATGATTGTTTAATGTTTTTGCAAATGTTTAACAGATGAGCTGCGCATTACTGAGGAGGAAGTACTTTTGGCTGCTTTGCCTTATGATTGTTGTTTAGCTGAATAGGTTTCGTTGATATATTTTTATTTGAAAGTATTCCTATGGGTCAGAAAATGCTGAATCGACAAAAGTTTGTAGAGACCGTATGACAACCTCACTGCCTATCATGTGGTCTCTAAAAATAATATGGAGAAAGGATCTTCATGAAACTAACTAGGAGTCTCTTTGTCCGTCTTTTATTATTTTTGTCCAACTGGGGCGATTTTTTTCAAGAGATCAATCTTAATATAGTAGGGAGTGTACGGGCAGAAACTGCTGTTTGCAGCAGATGATATGCATGCGAAACAACGCACTCTTTATATGTCCTCTCCCTACGAAACACTGCCACATTGCTAAGGCAGACCTTTCTGAAACAATTGTTGTCAATACTGTGCCTCTTGATTTAGAATGCTTCAGGATGTCAACTTCCGCACCTCTGCTACCGCCGAGCACGCATCCAACTTCGCCGTTGCCACCCTAACCCTAACTTCCCAGATTTGGAATAGCGTATTCTAGGTGGGCACCAAGCTCTTTTATTCCGCATTGCATTCCCGATACACAGGTTGGCCCAACTGGAGTCTTGCACGGCAGCATTCTATGAGACACTCCCACTCTGACACCACCGACTCCCACCCCCAATCCTTGGATGGTGAGCAGATCCAGTAGTGTCTCTTATTCAGCGCAGGAGGCTTAAGGTGACTTTTATTTCTCTTTACACCATGTCGTACAAGACGGAAATCAAACAAGAGTTTCTATTTAAGCCGCCTTGTCCAACTTGGTGGTCTTGCAGACAGTCGTAACTTGACTACGATCGGTCTGTTATAGCACAAATGGCTACAAATTTCTGTCTCTTCGTAGCAATTCAGAGCACTGAGTTTGCTTGTTTGATTAAGAAAAGGCTTAACTTGATGTTTGAGTGGAATTAAGCTGTGCTGGGACATGGAAGCACCATCTGTGCTTGAGGTCGTCTGGATGTAGGCAGTGCATCTGTTTTTCTAAGCACCAGTTGACCCACTGAAATGCTACCCATAAATCTGATGGGAAGTGTACTCTGTTTTGTACAACTGCACCACGTCCAACGAAACACGATGCACCAAAGCAAATGGCGAAAGCCATTCTGGTTGCAAAATTATTGAAGTGGAAGTACGTTAGCACACTGCTACACATTAATCGATGCACAGTAATGGTGATGAAGACAGATGCCAGCAATTTTACCTTGACATCAGGACGGATGGCCTCCTTTACTTGGACAGAATTGCTTAACTTTGTTGTCCCGATTTTCATCTTCTTTATCTGCTGAAATATGGAACTTAATTACCAGAACAATGATGTCACTGACCAAGTAGCGGATTGCCTTCGAATGTTCATTCAAAAGGGAAAACTCAGTGAAGCGGGTGTGTAAAGACAAGGCCGTTAGATTTCCATCTCGGGCAAAACGTGGACGCTTTGTTTGGAATGGAGGTCGACATAAAGTTTTGCAGTACTTCCAGGCAAGTGCTGCCGATGATGGAGTAGATGGTGGAGTCTGTGCAATTTGTGTCAGCAGGAAGAGATTGGAAGTCTACCAAGAGCCAGAATGGAGACAGGCAGAAGCGTCAGTAAAGGCAGCATGCCAACGGGATGGAAAACTTGCGTGTGAGGGAAATGAAGGTCTGCTTTGCTTCAATGGTTTTAGCTTGTGTGCATACTGTTCGCCATAAGGCCGAAGTTAATTGATGAGAGGCGGTAGCACTAGACGAGACAAGGAGTGAGAGATTGCAAGTTCGCATGAGATAGCACTACAATCTTGTTTGACGTCTCGGTCCCATGGCAAATTATGTGTAGTGTCTAAGAATCCGTGTTAACTAAGGCATGACTTGCGAAGTTAAAAAGTGAAGGGAGATGATCAGTATGAAAATGTTTTAGTGATACTAGTGAATTTTTTTCTACCGAGCATAATCTTCCATGGCAAGTTTAGTCCTTGAATGCGGATAACGCCTATCAGTTCATCACCTCAGATGTGCTTGTCTGGTTCTATAGAAATCGCTGATTTGAAGTATTAGCAGAATCAGTGCGCGGTGTGACATCAGTGGATACTTACTCAAGTTTTAAGACCACTTAGATGGTGGTAGCATTTTTTGTTGATGCATTACCCAACCCATGAAATGTGTAGCAACAGGACGTGGTGTACAAAAGGCTACAAAGGGAAGTCAGTGGGACTGCCAACGAGAGTAAATTTGTGATAGAGTGTCACACAGCTTGCCAGCTATTGCGCTACAAATGGGAGGTTTTGGAAGATTGAAGCTTATCATGGAAGCCGAGGTCAGATTTAATGATAAAATGAAAGTGGGGTGCTTACTAGACGTGACCAGCGCCTTCAGAACGTGAATGATTTTTTGTCGACATTGTTCATTACTAAATGTACCCGTTAATGCAAATGGCATTAACTTCTTTTGCCCCAGCTAGAAACACTTTTCCTCTTCATCAATGCAAAACGCCGCTTAAATGACTTGTTTTAGCACAGTTTTAAGGTCCACTTGCAAAATTCTCATGAACCCGTATTTATTCATTTGACGGAGCACAGGCACTGTGTAGAGCCTCAACCGAACTAACCAAGAAATAGCATCTTGGATAAATTGTTTAGAAGTTGATAAAATTCTTGCATGTCCATACTGGTTTAATTTAATTTAAACTCATAGTGGTCAATGGCACACATCTCGTAGGCGTTTGCCAAACAGGAGGGACTACCGAGAGTGAAGCGAAGTAAAAGTCTCCACTGAAGTGGTGCCATATGTACCATAATCGAACGTAGGCGAAATTGGGCCAAATTTCATAACTCTGCCTCACGTGAGCGTAATAACTGTTTATTGCAGAGCTACACCGATCACGGTGAATAAATTTATAGGAAATGAAAACACTGCTTTCCTAATTGGTAGTTAGAGGATGATACTGGGAATGAGACACTGCTTTGTGCATAGCATCAATAATCACTCTCAGCTAGGCGAACAGTGAGGCAGAAGTTGAAGGTGTCCTGGCAGCATTTTATCATGTGGTATAGAATGACTTGCGAGTTTGTACCCCTAAGGCTAACTTTCAGTAGGTGAGGATGTGAATGATTGAGATTTGGGGTCCTAGTGCCTGAAAATAGCATAAACCCAATTCCATTTAGGCAACAACTATAATACTAGTAGCTTATGTACTACTGCGAAGGTAGTGTGGGGTTCACCAGGCCCTAGGAAGGTACTGCCGAGATAGTCGGCATAATTTGGTGACATAACAACACAATTACTAAAAATGCGAAATTTAAAACCAGCTTTCATGATGTGGTATCCGTCAGATTATGAGTTTTCATTGGAACTAAATCAAATTGCAACCAATGTCTGACATCTATTTGCTCACGATGAAAGAGTAATGAGAAGCCGCGAGTGGGATGACTGGGAGCCCACAACCTCTGCATTTGTAGATTCAGCCACTTTCTTCCCTACGCCTCCTTGTAAAACAAGGAACCTCTCGCATTATTTGTATCTTAACAACTAAAGGGTATGGGCAAGA
This sequence comes from Taenia saginata, assembly GCA_001693075.2. Classification (NCBI taxonomy): domain Eukaryota; kingdom Metazoa; phylum Platyhelminthes; class Cestoda; order Cyclophyllidea; family Taeniidae; genus Taenia; species Taenia saginata. The sequence goes on along the minus strand of LWMK02000037.1, from coordinate 259,721 downwards.
AGCAAATGTGGGTAAAGTGCTATCTAGTCTCTATGTGATGCCAATCACTGTTACAATTTCAAAGTGCACATGAGCAGATGAAAACATTGAGCAAGGTGGAGATTGCAGGCATCTATATCCTGAGAATAGGACTTAAGTCTGTCCGGTACACAAATTTCTTGAGTGAAGTGATGACGGGGACCCAATAGAGGCCGATATCCTTTCTCAGGGCTGTCTAAGCATGCGATGTCTTAGTGTGCATTCCACGACAACCGTTATATATATATGTCTTGATGTAGGAGATGACCACTGTGAGAAGGGTTATGGAGTCTACCTGAATATCTTAGCACTGTTGCGAGTACCAACGCAATTAGTATCCTCTGCTACCATCTGCAGGGCGTTTATCACTCCACGAAGCAGATTAAGGCGAAAGTAGCCGACACACATCCCGGTACTTGGTGACAGAGTTACAAAAGCATTGTACCTTCATGCCAGAGCCATGAGGTTGACGCGTATGGTGCTCGAGTTCTATCACTCTCACAACAGCAGTCATCCAAGCTGAAGATTGGCAATCTTCTGTGTGTAGCAGCCATCATTCAATGAATTTCATTTGCACTTCACCGGAAGCACGCAAGATATCATCCAGCAGTTACCCGTCTATTGCAACTGCTCATATATAAACACTGAGGCGCACTCACAGTATTTAATCACTTGATTCTGGAGTGGTGAATATTTTTAGTAGTGGTCGCACACCTTATTTTTAACCTTAAGCAATACCATCAAGTAGATCCTCTTACTGTAAAACAAACTGCGAGTTATTAGTTACACTTTAACGTCAATCAGCTCACGCTTTTCCTTTGCCCTCTAAACCAAGTATACCTAATGCACCCTAGGGAAAATGTGATATTATGCAGTTAGACTCAGTTTTAAGTTATCCGCCATACATTTTGCTATTTGCCCTGACATTGGGCATCGTGATGGAGGACTGCACATGAAATCCAAAGGCAAATAGAGGTCTAATCCTAACGAAGGCATTGAGGAGGAATGCCTTGCTTCGTCTTGTGGGAGGAATTTAGAAATCCTATCAGACCTGCCGTAGAGCAGGAGTGACTACTCTCGATCACCCAATTTTATGGAGAGCATTCCGTCAACTTAACTTTACATGCTGTTTCCGGTCTTGCTGAGGGCCTCACCAAATTTTGTAGGAGACGAAATACAAAATGGCGATATTTAAGACCTAAGCATCCCAACACAGACTCTCTTCACTGAGTGATACTCTTGATAACTAAGCCTACATTAAATCATGCAACAAAAGAAAAGTCGATGTTATGAAAATATTTTGATATTTGATGATAAACAAAAAGTGCATAAAGGGAGGCGTACAATAAAAGCTGTAATTGGGAAGTGGGTCACATGTAGTCTATTTCAGACATCTCGTCTGTTGGTGTTGAAGTAAGATCAATTATATGCGGATTGAAATCTTTGTTAAAAAGGAATAGCGTTAAGACTTTAGCTAAAATGGCTTCTTCCTCATTGCCACAATTCACTATCACTTTGACGGCTTTGCTCCTCCAAGAGGATGTCTTCCTCGAACTCGGTTATGATTTCGACGTCAACGCCTCCTGCCATATCACTGAGCATGCGAATTTGAAGGGCCTGGAAGAAGGCGAGGATGAAGAGGGCAAAGTAGAGGAAAGCGAGGAAGAGGACGTTGAGTGCGAGGATGTAGGAGACACCGATGAGGAGGCGCACTCCACCCGCCTCCCCACAAGTCACGCCTATCACTGCGCTGTAAGCCGCGTGTGCCTCCTCACACAGAAATAGACTCGCAGTTAGTTCCGCGAAGGTCGCCTCTCCATATGCTTTCATGAAGTCTCTCATATTTGTGGCTAGTTTGTCGTATTCCTTCCCCACTTCTTTTTTCAATTTATCCCCTTCTGCTGCCTGAAAATCAATCAAGTATTGAAGAGGTGGTTTTGAAAGGAAGAGGGAACACAAATGGCACGTGAGGGTGCCTTTAAAATGCACTAAATAAATGACTTCACTTCATGTCACAAAACATCACAACGCTATGCAGCGAAACTGAACCCATTTCGTATTTAGGAAAGAGCAATTAAAGTAAAACTGCACTTAAGAGGACGTAGTGTTTGACCAGAATATTTAGCAATGGGGCACACATGTATGCCATCTAAGTTTTATTACATTTAGCACACTTCAATTAAAAGGATTTTGCAAAACAGTGATGCTTTTGAACAACAGAAGAAAGGGAAGCACTTTAAAGTTGGTAGCCTAACTTCTTAAGTAGAAATGCTGTAAACTTGCATTACGAGATGCATTGAGGACCCCGATCAGATCATTCACAGAATTTAAAGTATCGGATTTTCTTGAGTCCAAATCTTGGAGAAAGTGGTGGGTTTTATTGAAGCCCGGCTTGATCTCGCGTAAGGCTTTCATTCGGTTTCTTAAAATTAGCCCCTGTAGTATTTTCAGAGGTACTAAATTGTTCGATGTCTCCAAGTGTCTTCTCAAACGATGAAGTGTTCATGCTGTCGGGATTTGTGTTATTTATTAACTCCTTGAGGGATAAGAGTAGAAACTGAATTAGTACAAGCAATGATCACAAACCGAAGTCATATTCACAGCTCTAGACCTTCCACATCCGAACTGATGGCAATAATTTGGCAACAAGTGGGGCAGAAATTTCTCGCAATCTCAGCTGTTCATGTTTCAGAATTTGCATAAAGCCTACATTCTAACAACACTGGAAAGGATTAAATGTTAGGCAATCGACAAACAGTACACTTACGGTTAACGTGAGGTTGGCGATCGTTTTATTTAGCTCCCTTACAGAAGATTCCAACTCTTCTTCACTGGGAAGTAAACCCGAAATGCCAAGAGCTCCTACTTTTGTCATAACAGTTCTATAAAAGAATATAGGCTGACGTGTATTCAAGTTATTTGTGGTAACTCTTCTACAATATCGAGGGTCTCCAGTCGCAAAGACATTCTCCCTTACCACTATGCAATAGTGAACAAGACAAAACTCTTGTGGAAATAGTTGTAGTTAGTGCATCAAACGTTATTGCTGCCTATTAAGGCAAAGCGGGGCGTTTTCCAAAACCTTGCTCTCCGTTTGAGATACAAGCTAGAGATCCTGCTTTGTTTTTAATAATAAGCTTTGCATCCTTGCTGATTTGCATCTTTTACTTCCTGACTATCGACAAGTTTGGACACGTTTATCAAGCTGTAATAACCCAGTGCGGAGAAAAGACCAACTGGACGCTGGCTTGCTTCACCACTGCAGGTCTGTGTCAGTGCAAAAATGATGTTTCTCGGAGGGGATGTATTCAGGAAATCAGCACTTCCACCAACAGCACCGCTGATGAGTGGCTTCCATTTTAGAGCCACGTAGCCATTGATAACGAAGTCCGACATTCTAACCGCACTTTTCCACTCCAGGTATATGCATCCTTCACCTACATCATGAAACAACAATGCACTCGTGCGCGATTTTCATTTCCTCAATCCGTCTTAAACCCAATTTCCCATTAATTTGTCGTTTTACGTCATAAATAGCTTAAGAACCGGAGGTTTTGAAAATGCGCTCAAATATCTACAGCGCGAGGTGAATTAAGGAATGATGAGTGGTGCACAAAGAAGGCTCGCAACTGACTGGATATTGTGGTCAGCACGAAGAGGAGGACAGCAATCGTGGCAGCGAATGCAAGCAACAATGGAATGAAGAGTGCTGAACAGCAGCACACTGAGCCTCTGCTACACACAACCTTATCCAGTTTGCTCCTTCTTGAACCTACAACCAAGTGCAATCAGTGGCATGTGAAAGCAGCCGAAGATAGTGAATGGCCTCTAACAATAAGGAGGGAGACAAACCAACGGAAGCAGTATTGGGAGGAGCGAAGAGACGGTTGCGAATGGCTTGGTAAATGAGACGCATTGCAATGAGTATTGCGATTATCAGCATGATCGTGAATACTCCACCCACAATGTAAAAGACGATTTGAATATCATAGACGTACTTGAGAACCTGATATTCTACTAATTTGACTGCCTTATTGAGCTGTTTCAGTAATTTGTCTGTTTGGGACTGTGCATCATCCCAGAACTTCTCAATTCGGTCCAATATATGCGTTAAATTGAGTTGAGATTTGAGAGAATCCAGAAAGTCGTTTATTGAGTTGCGAAGTTGGCTGATGCTGTCACGAACTTCATCTAGTGGACCATGTAATTCCTCAGTGGTATGATTGAATCCCTCGATGTAGGGATCTATTAAGCTTGCATTTAATTTGGCGGCAGAAACCGGAGAGGTTATATTTGCGATGGTCGCCTGCAAATGAGGAAATGAAGCAAGTCCATGAGTGATGAAAGATTGGAAGGTTGTACTTAACATGTACTAACTTGTGCATTATTTGCTGTCTCAAACACTACATGCATCTTAATGGCCTCTGGTCAAACACTACATGCATCTTAATGGCCTCTGGTCTTAATCACCACACAGCCGGTGGTTTCCTTTGGAGGATCAACGCCCCTTGGATTTCATGCTTATTGTTACCTTTACTAACTAAACGACTTGGCAGACGGACTTCTAAAAACAATACAGGTGGATAACCAGCTTACATTTAGCATTTTGCATAGCGGCCAATCACCGCAATTCTTGACCTTCCCGAAAGCTTGATTGTAGGCGGCGCGAACAGTGGTCAGATTAGTTTCAAGTGATGCGGTTTTATTGTGGAGATGAGTGACATTTTTGTGCGCATCATAAGCGTTGTTGGATAGTGTTTTCAATAATGATACAATCTTCTCACCCTTTTGCAGTGCATTCGTCACTCCCAAGTATTGCAGCAATCGGTCAAGTGCATCCATGACTTCCTTACGCAAATTTTCCTAAAGGAAACGAGTGGTTAGCAAGATGGAATTAAAGTGTATAATGACGAATAAGATGCACTTTTTGGTAAAAATTTCATTTACTTCATTTTTAAGTTGCTTGATTTCATTCATTTTAGTTAAGCATTATCTCCTGCTTTGGTTGCGACATTGTTCTTTTGCTGGGCATCATGGCCTCCTGACCAAGCCAGTAGCCTCTCAGGCCGACTCTAAGTTGACTAAACACACATCTTCCCCAGTACCATGACTTTGGAAGGTCTCATAGAGCTGCAACGTGTTAGAGCCCCATAGATTTGGGGGTTTATCAGGATTTGACATGAAACTCACTGGCAAATGGAGCACATTATTCTCCACCGGCTATTGCAGGTCCACCTTTAGCCCAACTTACCACAGATGAGTCCTTTTACACCCAAATCATGAGCTCCACGCTTGCATCACATTGAACTCCAAATCGAATGATCATAGGACCAATTCTGATTGACAGCGACTTTACAATCATCGACCGACTACCACTATCACCAATGACCATCCAATCGGTACAGTTCATTACAAATACAACGAATGGTTAGAAAGTGGAATCTTTGCAGACTTACAGTCGAATGCTACCTTTTACACCATCCATAGTGCCATTGGGATTGTAGTTTACAATCGCAAGTCACTTACATAAGTCCGGTCGACAAAATCATGTAGCGTCCTGTTGGTGAGGACACGACCCTCAGCGATCCCCTTGTGGAAAAATGAAGATGCATGTAATACTGTAGCGTGCAGTCCATCAAGTAAGGGAACAGGGGTCTGATTGCCCACCGATGGCTGTGGATTGGTTTGCAGGTAGGAGACAACTAACCCTGTGCTGCTGAAGTACACGATGAGGAGGATGATGGAGGTTGCCAGAAAGACAAGTGTCAGTACCAGTAGCACGATGTAGATGACACGGTAGGTGAACTGCTTGTTGATGGAGTTGGAGTGCAGCAGTGCCATTTGCAGGGCATTCATTGCATTATGCGGCTTTGGGGGAAGCAAGAGACAGCCTTAAATGCCGCCGGCAGGAACTTCATAGCACAATTAAATGGGATTGACCTTGTGAGATTGAAGTGACCTTCATCCCAAATGCAAATAATGGCACCACAGAATTGCATTCTGTGCTAAAGAAGAGCCATTTCGACACTATTAGTCCAAAAGCTAGGTTAATTCTATGTCTGTGAATGCGAGGAACTAGTTTTGTGGCATTTGCGTCAGCCAAGAATTAGATAAACGTACAGTTGAGTTTCTTTGATGTTTTTAGAGACTCAACCATCTCATGGCACACTCGTGATTGTGGTACTAGCATGTTTGCACAGAATGCTGAGCCAGTGCAAGCGCTGCCGTAAAGGAGGTCACCCACCCACCCACCCACCGAAAACATCAATAACTCACATCCTTCTCCCTGTAACAACAACAGCAGCCGTTGATGACCTGTATTATGACGATAAGCACAACGGCGAGGAGGAAGGCGAAGACAGTGATCCAAAAGATGTATGGACCACGATTGGGGTTGGCATGGGCATTGTCAACCGCCGCCTGACCGCCACCCAATGACGCGGGTATAACTTGGAGAATAGGTAGTGGCAGGGGCCGTAATAAGAGCATATCTGTAAAAAAATGGACAATAGACTCATCCGCTTTGAGAACTAGGTCAAACTCCAAGTCATGGCCTGTGGAAGGCCGGACGATGCGGAAGAGCACATTAAGGAGACCTCCGTTCTCCGTTTGGATTACCCATGCCACTATAGCCGCTACGGAGGCAAGCAATGAGAAGTGAAGGCCCATGTCTCAAAGAATCCTCCCTAAAATGAGACGGTTCTATGGTGAGGTCATGATGCAATGTCCGCATATCTGTGAACACAATCTGTAACCACAAACACACAGGAGTGTAACGCGTTGATGGAAAGGCACCATTGATAGTCTCCCCTATATATGAAGGATTCCTAACAGAGGCACGGATGAAGGTCGGATAGATCTCATTGGTTGGTGGACTCCACAAGTTAGAAATCATGTCGATCTTTCACATAGCCTCATCCACCCACCCACTCAAGTCACGTGCATGGGGAAAGACAGATATGTGGATGAATGAGGTGATGGAGGGATGATCAATTTAGTTTTCCCATTTAATGAGTTCTGTCATTAACAAGTGAAGAGTGAGCTGAAGGGGTCAGTACCCATATTCGCATTAGAAACATCAAGCGAGTTAGACTATTTCCTGATTGGAATGTAAAACTATGGCCTTTTATCCCCTCGACGGCAATGCTGAAATGGAAGTGAATGTGTGTGCGATGGTTTGATGCATTTTGGATCCATTCTATCAACAGTGCGGCAGAACTTGATTTATAAAATAGCTCAAATGCACACCCGATTGTGAGAGCAATGAAAGTTGTTTTAATGGCCATTATGCACACCAATACAGTGTGCACTGATGTAAAGTGTCTGATTTTGCCCTAAATTTGCCACTACAAATTGGAACAGACGAGGAGGTGGTGCATAGTAATAGGCAGACGCATAGTGTCTCTAGACCTACTTGAGGACTACAGACTGCATAACTTTGCTGCTGAATGCTTGCATTAGTCAAAAAAAGGGCTTAGTACTACTGTCTTGGCGAATGCATTGTGATGGAACACCTAATTGGCCTTTCTTGCCAAAACTAAGTGTTAAACGGAATATTAGCTTAAGAAATGCCAAAGGGACAAAAGTAAACTGCCATCTGGGGAATTGCAATGTCTGTGTACCTAACTATACACTGGAATCCACTGATTACGCCTATTAAAACAACCGTTTTCCCTGGAATCTGAGGCTGATTTACTTATCTGCCCACGGAGAAAGGGCGTGTTATTTCAGTAGCAGACGAAAGCAGTTTCCGCGCAGATTGCTTTGCACCTTAAATATTTGTAATTTACCTTTTTCTTCGCAGCAGGCATCGAGCAACAACAGGTATTTGTGCCTCTTAACTCAAATCTCGAAAGTGAGTTTTCACTCTGAATGCCACAAATAAAACAACTATAATGGCGAAAATTTTACCGCCGAACTATCAGTAGCAGCACCGAGTAAGGATGTAGCAGGAAGAGCTTCTGAAGCATGATGCCTAGTGTGATGCTGTTAAGCAAACGTGTTCACTGATTATTTGTGGACACTAACCCGCATAAGCTACTTTTAGCTCAGTAGGGGTGGAGCAACTGATCACAACCTCCTGACGCCCTGTGACCATTTCATTTCACCTGGATTGGCAAGTTTTTTCGGGGTTACAATTGACTTTCTATATTTTGAATTAAAAAAGCTCCTAAAATTACTGTCGCCAACAGCTAATTTATGCCTCTTGTCAGAGAGGAGTTTTATTACACTAGGAAAGCGAAAATATTTAGTGGATGAACACAATAGGAACAAGCATACACTGTCCGATGTACATGATTTTATCAAACTCACAACAGTAAATGCTTTTTCTGGAGTGTTAAAGCTACTGTTTGGTGGTTTTTAGGTGAATTTTATCGGAAGCACGACAGATAGCGCAGCTGCTAACACCAAAATACTAAGGCGCACATACGGCACTAATCTGCTTGATTCTGGAGTGGTGAATGTTTTTAGTAACGGTCACACACCTTTTTATTTCGAATCTTCGCGACGCTACTCATCTACCCTTCTTGCAAATGAAGAGGGGATGAGGAGAAGGACAGCACCAGTGACGATGATGTTCGTGATGATGGCAGTGAGGAGTCTGAGGGATCAGTCAGCACAGGTGGCGTCGGTTGGAGAAGTGACGACGAAGATGACGATGATTCGTTTGTGAATGCTCAAAGACCAACTGCACCACGAAGTTAGACAATAAACCCGATATCTCGTAAAACCACCTTGAGCATAATGCGTTGGTGGCAATCCAGGATGAGGAACTTAATTGTGCATTTGCATCCACTTCATTTGCCACATCCCAGTCATGAAGAGGGCACTCCCGCCAAAGCTGCTTCCTCTCTTCTCTGAAATGGGAGCCTGTGCACAATAGGCAATGTTACCGTGTCACTTTAAATTGTAATGTCATCGGCATGTCAATGCGTAGTCATTTACCTTGATAATCAGAATGAATAAGTTGACAGTGCTCCAAACTGGAATGTCGACCTCTTGACTTCTCAGAGGTGGTTGGTGATAGAGTAAAATGTTCAAGTTGTCCAACGGCACTGGACAGTTAGTAGCAGTAGGTTAACGATGTTTCCATTGAGCCTTAATGGCCAGCACCCACAATGCCCAAATGCTATGGCTAAAATTGCTTACCCTGTCGACGTCTGCAATGCCTGTGGTGGCAGTAATTGACAAGCTCTCAGATCTCTGAGTGGGTATCAAGTAGTCTAATGGATTTGAACGAGTAGAATCGACATGAGTTAAGGGAAATACAATCGTCCCCAGACTTTGGTTGAGCAAACGTTGGCACACGGCTGATGGTGGTGTTGTTGTTTGTGTCGTCATGAGGAACTGTTTTTGATCACGGGCAGGAGAGGAATGTGGGTGTCTGGGCTGGTAAAACGCAAATAATAGGGAGTTTGAAATGGTCGCCAACCGACTACTTCAGTCCAAGGCCTTTGTGCCGATGAGTGATTCTTCTTGTGGAAGTCACACACTCCACATTACTGCGAGTTGTTAACTTCTGACAGGTGTAACACAAATCGAACAGCTAATACTGTCCACTGAAAGTGTCGTTCAGTGCTAATGCAACCTCTTCTTAGTCCTCACCGATTAGGTTTTGAGCAGAATAAAGTCTAATACATGGTGTGTACAGACAACCCGAGTCAAGTAGCAGCAGTCGGCAAACTCAGATTACATTACATTATTACAGCTGCAAGAGGAGGCGTCGTGGACCGTAGAATCGGGGCGTGAACCCCAATGGATCCCTTTGATATTGTCTACAGTAGGATCGAGGCGTTGCCACTTTTGGTCTGGCTGTGATGCGTGCTGTAACCATTGACGGAGAGAGGCATTCTTGAATTCTGTGAGGGCTACTGCATTACCACTTTTAACGACTGACAATTTCAGCGTCCCCATTGCCTGGATATTATCGAGCTTCTACTTGCATAACCAGCAGAGAAGACTTCGAGGCTGATGTCGTCATTGCCTACGTCGTAGTGTGTTTGACGACTGGTCTTCGAACATTTCAGTTCAGTGCACTTCTAAATAATTGATACTCTTTGATCTTACAGTGATTAACAATTCCGATGACGTAGAGCCCTGTTGGATGTGGAGAAACCAGAAAGGGCGAAGTTAAAGCTTTACTTCCAAACGTGATCGACAACTAGCCATCAATTGAAATATGCAGAAGAAAAGATGCGTGCCATTTTTACGGTTTCGCAGAGATTCCAGGGACATTCTCATCAAACTTTTGACAAGTGTTTTGTGGGGATGCATCCTTAACCACACTCAACCTTCCTATCATATGTTAAACGAACTGAAGTCGCTGGAATCGCGTGTCTGTCAATTGGTGGACACCTTTGTGTGTGTCGTCTGCTACTATTTATGAGCTTGAGCTTCGTTCATGTGGAAGTCCCAGACAGCACCACTATTAGTCGAGGCTTCTTCGTGCATCAGCACGTATGAACAAGCAAGAGAGTGCTGTCTTCGCAGAGAGAGTAAGCGGCTGGTCGTTGGAGTACTCAAGACAAAGACGAAGAATATTTATTGAGTCTGGAGACCTCTCTAGCCCTGTTGCAAAAATTCCACACAGAAGAGGACCGCCAATCTTCCACCTACCCAAAGAGGGTGCAGCGAGGATGTGTATTTTATTTTCACGACAGGATGGGTAGATAAGTGTCTACTTTGCCCCATTTAATTACAACTCCTCTAATTAATCCCCTATAATTATTCTCACTGCTTCGGCTTAGCATGGCCACCTATTAAGCTGTATTTACTCCTCTATGCTATGTAGCTTCCTTTAAATATCAACTAATTCTTATAAAGAGGCGATGTGCTTATTAGTGAACTATTGTAGGTAAAACAGTGTAGGTCAGAATAACTCTCTCTATCCTCATTTATAAAATTATTTGGAAAGTCTAACACAAATTGTGAAATATTTTACCTTCAATTTTACTGAAGTAAAGATAGGTTACATTAAATCACCCATAAATGACATGCCACACATCAGGTGCCACGTCGTCAAGTCAACGTGATTGGGTATACACACAACAAGGTGCTAAGGAAGATGTGTGAAATATAAAAAAGATCTATGTGCCGTAGTTTGCAATGCTGGCAAAAAAAGAATCCAACTTGCCTGCTATTTTAAATGCGAATCGAGGTACTGTCCTCTTCCTCCCACTCTTCAGTCGCTAGATAACTTTGGAACCCAATAAATGAGTAAAATGAATGAGTCGTATTTGCCAAGCAGTTTTCTACTTATCCGTTTGTCCACCGATCCGCCTCTTGTCGTTTGAAGGTTCTTTTCTACTTACTGTGATATGAGTGGGTACGTGTATGGGGTTACGTGAAAGACTGGTGCGATTTCTCAACTGTGATGTCCACCATTCAATGGGAGCTCTCCGGCCTGCATTCGTGGCTACGTTGAAAATTTTCCTGCATGGAGGAGAGTCGAATCATGGCCCCTTTCCAGTAACGCGTTACACCTCTGTACGTTTGTGGTTGCAGATAGTATTCACAGCTGTGCGGATGTTGAAATATGACTTCACCATACAACAGTCTCATTTTAGGGGGAATTCCTTGAGTCATGGGATTTCACTTCCCTTTGCTTGTCTCCGCAGCGGCTATAATGGTATGGGTTATACAAACACAGAATTGAGATCTTCTCAATGTACTCTTTCTCATCGTTTTGCCTCCAAGAGTCCATGAGCCGGAGTTGGATTTAATCACCAAATTGGATAGATCTGTTGCTGAGTTCTTCAAACACATGCTCATCTTTCAGCCTCTGCCACTACCCATTCTCCAAGTTATGCCCTAGTCATTCGGTGGGTGTCAGGTGTGTGCTGATAATGCCTGCGCCAATCCTAATCACTGTCTTTAACTTTCTGTTCTCCTTCGTACTCATCATCCTAACACAAACACCAGCTGCTGCTGTTGTTGCTTCAAGGAGAAAGATGTGAGTTGTTGATGTTTACGGAGGGCAGGTGACCTCCTTTTCGACATCGCTTGCATTAGTTCTTCATTCCACGTAAACATACCAGAACTACAATCACGTGTGTGCCATGGGATAATTGAGTCTCCCGAAATATCAATGAAGCTTATATGCATGTTTACTTAACTCTTGGCTGATACCCACACAAAAACTGCATTACTGGCTTCACAGACACAGAAATAAACGAGATTTTCATCTGTTAACATTGCAATGGCCGTTGTATTGGCCGCATTGAAAATCTGTGGTGCCGCGATTCGCCCTAACTTGGAGTTCGCCCGTACTCACACGATCGGTCAATCAGTGTTATGTGGCTTCTCCCACCAACAACATTTAAGTTTGTCTCTTGCTTCCCCAAAGTCGCATGGTTCAATGCTTGCCCTATAAATGACGATATTGTGCTCCAGATTCGTTAACAAACAGCTCATCCTCCATATCTTATCCACCACGCTACCTATGCTGGCACAGCCACAAACACTGTTGTTTCATTTTCTCCCACAATACATCTAACAATGCAAAGGCAATTCGTGCTTTCATTTTTTCCATTGCTGCCATTCCTCGACTTACTCGTCTTAGAGTAGATCAACACTGGAGATGTCAGTCATTTGGTAGATATGCTAACAGTCCCTCATGTTACCAATGAAACTTCGAACAAAGACGACTTCTACGTGGCAATAGAGTCGTTTGATGGAGTGGCCAGAATTATGGACAAAACTTATAATTATCGCAAATGAGACGCAGGAATCCCTTCTCAGCATGAATGGAGGGTTGGACGAATCGATCACCACATCAGTTCCCTTTGGTTTCCCTGACGTGAGCAGTCTTTACAACTTCTTAATAATTGTGCACCGTCAACTAAACCAGCATTTGCTTAATGCTATACAATTCCGTTATTCGTTAAATTGGATGTTCAAATAAGACCAGTGCAAGGTAGAAAACCCCAAAGAAACCGAGGTCATGCATGCAGTACTTACACCATTCTTGATTCCACACACCAGTTTGAAAGAGATGAGTCTGCATTGATGACAGAGGTGGAAAAGTAGTGCGATTTAATAGAAACTAACGGTGATGATCTCTTCACACAGCTGACGCAGGACCTACTACCCTGCAGCAAATCCCGTGCGGCATACACTGTGGTGACGGAAGTGACTTGCGTCAAGTTCTGGGGAGCGACTCGTCTCCTTGGCCTCATATGCCTACTTATCTCTAAAAATGTCTTTCCTGCCCTCCTCCACTTTGGCATTTTCAGCCTTGCCCACATCCACACCCTCGAGGCTCGTCTTCTTGTAGGTGACGCTGCCAGCAGAGGTGGCTAGAGTGATGGAGAGACTTCAGCTGCCATAACCAGCAGCTAGAATTACTGGAATCTACTGCAGAAAATCGTCACAAATAATCTCATTGTCTGGAATTATTTGATGTAAACTAGCATGCATCATCACGGCATATTACCATTTATGACACATCGTTTATGAAACAGCACTTTTGTTCTCGCAATAAATTACAACAGCGAATCATTACTTCTGTTTGATGAATTGCACTTGAACACTAAATCAACTGGATTATTGTCAAGATGAAAGTTATATATGTCACTGATCATGTTGTAATGGTGCAAATGGTAATGCCTAGCTTCAGGGTCAATTCTGCAGGTACATCATTTGTCTCCAACCGTACTCATGTCAAGTGGCAGTGCAGCAGGATAGGTGGCCACAAATGTGCTATAATTTGGTACTGGATACGGCAGCTGATGTAGCTCGCTGATTTTCTTGATCAACACGCGACATGCATCATCCAAAACCACAATGGCTAGTAGGCAAGAATGAAAGTGAATGCTACTCGCACTTCGGTTGGCTAACTGCATCTATTATTTGAGTAGACGACTCAATTTAGTGTTCCTTTGCTATTAGCAGTCTTGGATGCTAATTTATCTTCGTATGGAAGGTCAGGTGGTTTAATCACATATTTTCGTGAGGCTGAAATCTGCACACAATCCTCTAAAGGTGAGGTGAGTGAAAGAGAATGTCACTCGAATTCTCCCAAAGCGCCAGAGATGGGCACGTGAACAGCACTACGGTAATAAGAATCACATTGGGTAATAAATATGACTTAAATCACCACACATTAAACGGAATCACAGGCTTATGGGGGGGAAGTGTGTGGCAACTGGGTGCAGTAGCGTATTAAGAGCTCCATCCATCACAACTCTTCTCATTTGGACATTTCTACGACCTGAACCGAGTGGAGTGAGCAGTTGGTTGTCATTAAATTCCACTGGCATCTGTAAATGGGTGACATGCGACTCCCATCGGCTTAGCAGCCCTCACAGTAATCGCAATCATTCTATCATTGTTCGAGTTAAGTACTATTAAGGTCTGTCCTTCACCCTTCCGATTCCAGTTATTTGGTAGTTAGCGCGCACAACTCTTCTTCATGAATGATAGAGTGTTCGCTGAGCATGATGCAGCTACCCTTGGCGACACATCGTCAGAACCGCATTTGGCTGCAGCACCTTTCCTAACTGCTCTAGAGAAGAAACAGCACCAGCATTTGGAAGACCGAGTCTTTTTCGATTCGTCGAAATGCGAACAAGCTTGAGTTGAGCTCATGAGGTTTAAAAAGCATTTGGTGATACGAGAGTTTAAATTGCAAAAAAGGTGGTGTGGAACACTACGAAGCGCCCTCTTCCTGATGCAGTATAAGAGTTGTTTACAAATTCCTACAAGTTTAAACAAGTGGCTGTAGGAGGCCATAACGAAGAGGCGTCAAATTAATCCTCTCAAAAGTCCGGGACCGGGCTCAATGGTGAGGATGGATGACAACAGTGAGTAACCACTACACAGAGGGTAAATGAGAGCAGTATGTTGGATGGAAACAATAAGCATCAGAAATTCAAAACGATGCCATTTATTGTTCTCTTTCCAGGTTTGGCGACTTAACATCTTGGCAAGTAGAATTGCAAATGTTTTATTCTTTATTCCCACGAAAGTCTGATGAAAGAGTTAAGTGGTGAAGTGCTACTGGGCCGAGTTTCTCATGCAGAAAGTTAAGGAGAAACTCCACAATCCGATTTGCGATACTTCGGTCTGGGCTTGATATCGCATCGTAGGACAGGTACAGAGAAAAGGTACCGTTGATTGTAGACGATCGCGGCGCCTTCGTTAATTGGGGTTATTTTGCAGGCAAAAGGTGGGCGTTTAGCACATGAAATTAAATCCAACGCAGTTTTGCTAGCTTACCCCTAGAGACCAAGCTTTGGGCGCAATCGGAACCGTGGCAGCTTTAGCCCAATTTTTTGTTCTCATCCCTCAAAAGTGTTACAGTAGAGCATATTTTACCCTTATACATAATGTTGCTTTGAGTTGTGGCAAAAGAGGGTGACAAATGATGGGCAATGCTAATGTATAACTCCATAAGGTCAGAGGCCTTTGGTGGTTGGTTTTGGAATTTTTCATTGAGATTAAATGACAAACTGAGATTACTGAATGATTTCAGCTGAAGTAGTAGGATTCAATCGCAGCCCTAGCTTGATTAACCCCGACATTCGATTTGGAACAACGTTTTAACAATTATCGTAGTGTTGGTCAATTATTGAATCGAATCTGCAAAATTCCTGTCAAACAACATGCGGTAGTCAAGTCCTTTGAGCGTCATTCCTTGAAATAAAATTTTGATGATATATTCAGTTGGTCACTTTCCACATCCACCTGCTATGCAGCAATGGAAAGCATAAGATTATGTAGCTTACCAGAGTGTTCATTGCACTAGTGTGTTTTTTTGTTATTCGCAGCTTTTTTTATTGGCCAAAGCATCATGTAAACTTTTAAATCGTTAAGTTAGTCGCAGCTTGTGCGACAATGAATTTTAAGCTCGACATTCAGATACGCTATGGATTCTTTCATTTTTATCCTCGTGCTACCCAAATTGCAGTTTGATATGCTTGTGTGTATTTCAACAAAGATTTTGCATCCTGAACCATGACCACATTATTTCGAAGTAGGCGGATCCTTTTTTGCGATCATTTTATTTCAGAGATTTTGGGACGCGTCTACTGTGTTGTAGCGCTTTAGTATTTTATTCAACCTGTCGTTTGATCATGCTACATGTGATGGACCACAGATTGTACTTCCGCTCGTCGGCATAGCTTTAGTGGAATGCCACCAGTCTCGAGTCATCTCATCGGCAAGTGCCCTTCTCAGCTGGTGTATAGCGCTTTGTCAGTGTACTCTGTGTTTAGGGTGGCTCGCATTTGTGCATAGCATCTGCGGATGATGCAGTTGTACGTGGGAATCATTTTTAATGTCAGTAGCCAAAGTGGCTAAAGGAGTGAGGTCGCGGGACTGAGTTTTGAGGTCGCCAAAAGGTTCTCTTTATTGTGGCGACGAGTTCTCTGCACTCATTACACTGCAAGTGAGGTCGATCGGAATGGATTATGTATTATTGTTTGTCAACAAAGCCTAAAAGAGGCTATTTTACCCTAACTATGGAGTGATAGGCATTTGGTGCTTCTTGACTCTCTAACGCTTGACAAATACAAGTATCTTGACAACCCTTGAAGATTGCATGTATTTTAGCTCATCTAGTTATTAAATTCATGACGGTATGTGAGACGTTGCATTTCTAGCGGGCTTTTATAAGCTCTGCAAATGCTTTAGGCTTATCCTTGTGCTACTCAAATGGTAGTTTAATGGCTCTTGCTAACTAGTATTATTCTTAGTCGTTATGAGGAATGCTGAAAAATAGGAAACTACTTGGCGCTACCAAGATCTGAGCATCCTAACAAGGACTCGCTCCATGCAGTGATTCTCAAGAAAACCTGCTGTGCTTCAAATCACCTAACAAACGAAATGCGAATGCTGTAAACATGTCTTGCTATTTAGTGAAAAATACGATGATTATAAAGAGGAGGGCAGGCAAGTGAAAAGCTGTAGAAGGTGAACAGGTAGCCTCTAATTAATTTCAGGGGTCTCGCATTTTGGTGCAGAATAAGATCACTTTTACAATGGTCAAAGCATTTGTTTTGCAGAAGTTGCATAACAATCTTGGTTCAAACAGTTCTCTCCTCATAGGCCTTTTACTCCATCCCTTTGACAGCAATGCTACTCCAAGAGGCGTCACTTCAACATTTGGAGAAGGAGTCGTCGTCATCGTCCCTAGCCACATCATTGAGCATACGAATCTGAAGGGCCTGGAAGAAGGCAAGGATGAAGAGGACAAAGTAGAGGAAAGTGAGAAAGAGGACGTTGAGTGCGAGGATGTAGGAGAGACCGATGAGGAGGTGCACTCCACCCGTCTCGCCACAAGTCACGCCTATCGCCAAGCTGTACGCCGTGTGTGCCTCCTGACATGGAAATAGACTCGCAGTTAGCTTCGCGGAAGTCTCCTCTCCATCCACTTTCATGTAGTCTATCATGTTGGCGGCTAGATTGTCATATTCCTTCTCTAACTCGTTTGCCAATTTATCCCCTTCTGCTGCCTGAAATGCAATTAAGCATGGAAGATGTGGGTTCAAAATGGAGAGAAAACACGAGTTGTCACATGAGAATGCCTTCAAATGAAACTACATCAATGAACTGTCTGTAGGTCACGCAATGCCATAATGTCATGCAGTGTAAATGCAAACGCCTCTGATTTTGGATTTCACATTTCCTGAGCAATTGAAACAACATTAAATGCTGGAGAATGCAGATATCTATCCAGAATGTATTTAAACAAACAGACGTTTCCGTAGGAACGCAATTAGTCAAGGCGACAGATTTTTAAGTTGTAAAGAAAAAGGAGCAAGTTTGGGTTAGTAGCAACAGTTTGTTAAGTGGATGATGTTGCATGCTTACATTGCGGGACACATTGAGTGCGCTTATTAGTTCATCCAGAGGACCCAAAACATCCCACTTTCTAGAGTCCAACTGTTTGAGAGATTGGTGGGTTTGCTCCAAGCCCGACTTGATCTTGCGCACTGACTCAAGAGCTTTTGCAAGGACTTCATTTGGCTTTGAGAAAGTCCAGTTTGAAACGTCAGCATAGCCAGTGAGATTTTTTATGTCTTCAAGTATTTGCTCCAACATTGAGGTGATAGTAATGGCAGGATTTATGTCACTAATTAACTCCTTGGAGGATTAAGAATAGAGAACTGAATTAACGCCAACGATGAGCATAAGCCGAATTCTTATTCACCGCTCTAGAAACCTAGCACACAAATTTAAAAAAATTCCCAAAAAATCGGAATGGATTTTTCGAATCTCTACTATCCATTCAACTACAATTCGTCCACATTCATTTAAGACACCACTTTGTTTTGGTTTTCGAAAATTCCCTATTCTGACAAAATTAGAGAACTCACGGCTAGCGAGAATTTGGCAATTTTTTCATTTAGTTCCCTTCTCAGTTCTCCAGTCTTCGCGCCATTGGGTAGTGATCCCGAAACATTAAGACCTCTCACTTGTTCCATGACGGCTCTGGAAAAGAATGAAAACTAATGTGTAATCAAGTCATTTTTGGTTACTCTCTTCTGCAATATCGAGGGTTCCCAGTCGTATGTACATTTCCTCTATTTACCATGTAACATTTTACTAAAATGTGATATTTGTAGCTGGTGCATCGAAAATTCGTGTTACTCATAGATGTCCATAATATTCTGTTATTTAACTGAAAAAAATGAGTATATTCTAAAACCCCTTTCTCTGTCTCAAATACCAGCCAGACACTTTGTTACACTTCCATTGCTAGCTGTAACATTCCCAATCAACCACAATATGGCGCAGAGAGACGTAGTCGCTGACACTGAAAGGAAATGTTAAAGCATACTCTTTTCCTCGCTTGATGGCTTGTGTTAATTCTGGGCTGTTGACAAGTTTGGGCACGTCTATCAAGTTGTGATATCCTAGTGCGGAAAGGAGACCAACTGGATGCTGACTTGCTTCACCGCTGCAGGTCTGTGTCAGAGCATGAATTATGTTTCTCGGAGGGGAGGTATTCAGGAAATCGGCACCTCTACCAACAGCACTACTGATGAATGGCTTCCATTGTCGAGCCACGTAACCATTCACAACGAAGTCCGACATTCCCACAGCACTTCTCCGCCTCAAGTATGTGCAGCCCTCACCTACATCGAAACGCATCAGTACATTCTTTTAGTCCTCTCTCCATTAACTCGATTTTCGAGTCGTTTGTCGGTTCGTGTCATGTATAACTTCAAAATATTACGCAATATTTTAAAAATGTGCTCAAGTGTCTGCAACGGGGACTGTATAAAGAATTGATAAAATGGTGCACAATAAAGCCTCGCAACTGACTGGATATTGTGGTCAGCACGAAGAGGAGGCAAGCAATCAGGGCAGCGAATACAAGCAACAATGGAATGAAGAGTGCTGAACAGCAGCACACCGAGCTTCTGCCACATGTAACCTTATCCAGTTTGCTCCTTCTTAGACCTACAACCAAATACATTCAGTGGATTTCTAGAATGGTCGGTCTCCAACCATAAAGAAGGTAACGAACCAACAAAAGCGGTGTTGGGAGGAGCGAAGAGACGGTCGTGAATGGCTCTGTAAAAGAGGCGCATTGCAATGAGTGTTGCGATTGTCAGCATGACCATGAACACTCCACCCACAACAAAGTAGCCGATTCGAATATCGTGGACGTACTTGCGAATCTGAGTTTCCACTGACTTGACTGTGTCATTCAGTTGTTTCAGTAATTTATCTGCTCGAGACTGAGCATCATCCCAGAACGCTTTAATCTGCTCCAAAATACGCGTCAAATGGAGTCGAGATTTGAGTGAATCCAGAACGTCGTTTGTTGAGTTGCGAAGTTGGTTGATGCTTTCACGAACTTTTTGTATCGAAGTGGATAAGTTTGCAATGGTTTGATTTAGTCCCTCAATGTAGGGTGTAATCAACTTGGGATTGAGTTCGGTTGAAGGAATCGGAGAGGTTATGCTTGCGATGGTAGCCTGAAAATAAGGAAATGAAGCAAGATGATTCAGCTTAGCATGCACTAACCTATGCATTATTTGCTATCTCCAACATTGCATGCATCATAATTGTCTCTAGCCATAATTACCACAAAGTCGGTAGTGGCCTTTGGCCTAACCGACATCCTTTTGAAGATGTACGGATTACTGCATGTACCTATTTAAATAGCTCAGTATAAGGATTAGCAAAACCATGCTGGTGGATAATGAACCTACATTTAGCCTTTTGCAGAGGTCCCAATGACTGCAGTTGCTGACACTTCCAAGAGCTTGAGTGATGGTGATGCGAGCAGCGTCCAGTTTAGTTTCAAGTGATGTAATTTCATTGTAAAGAAGAGTGACATCTCCATAGATATCAAGTAATAGGGTTAATAAGCTTCTCATGACTTCTACAAATTTCTCACCCTTTTCCAGTGCATTAATCACTCCCAGGTATGCCAGCAATCGCTCAAATGCATCCAAGACTTCCCCACGAGTTTTCGCCTAAGGGAAGTATGAGATTGGCTAAATAAATTTAAAGTGGCACAGGCGACTCATATGCGTCTTGTGGCTTGGTTCAAAAAGCTTTTTCTATTTGCATGACTTCATGCTTCCATCGATATGGCGATGCTCTCTCTCTCACAGTTACACCTTTGCTGCTCCACTAGGCAGCATGGCCTCTCGATCATATTAGTAGTAACTCAGACCAAATCTAATTTGTCAAAACACCACTTTCCTAGAATTATTACTTGGAGATAACTCATAAGACCATAATGCGTCAAAGCCCCGTGGATTTGGAGAATCAAAGGGCGTTAGCAGAGAAATCACTGATAAATACCGTACATTAATATCCACTAGCTACTCTCGTCTCGCCTTTAGCCTAACATACCATAAATAAACCACTCACTTTAAAAAGTATGCAACTCTTGCGCTTTACTACAATAAACTCCACAATGTGCGGGCGTTAAACAAGCTTTGAATAGCAGTGGCTTCGTAATTACTGAACAATCTTCAGTGTCCCTGACGAACCTCCAATTGGTAAATTTCGCTACAAATATAAGCCTATGAGTGAAGTGAGCGTAATGAATGGGAAGGGGATGCAATGTATGTAGAGCCTCATTAGAGTTCTTACTTTACACACAATCCAAAGTGTTAATGAGATTGTAAGTCACAATTGCAAGACCCTCACATAAATCCGGTCGAGAAAATCATGGATCGTTGTGCTGGTGAGTGCACGACCCCCGGAGATCCCCTTATGGACAAAAGAAGACGCGAGAGCTACTGTGGCACGCAGTCCATCGGGTAGGGAGACAGGAGTTTGATTGCCCACTGATGGCTGTGGATTGGTCTCGAGGTAAGCGACAACTAGCCCTGTGCTACTAAAGTACACGATGAGGAGAATGATGGAGGCTGCCAGGAAGACCAGCGTAAGTATCAGTACCACGGTGTAGACGACGCGGAGGATGAACTGCTTGTTGGCGAAATTGGAGCGCAGCAGTACCATTTGCAGGGCATTCATTGAATTATGCGGCTTTGGGGTGAGCAAGAAACAGCCTTGAATGTTGTTGGCAAGTGTTTCATGACACTTTGAAAATGAACTGATCCTGTGAGTAGGGGTGACCTATGCCTTGGATACAATTCACAACACCACAGATTTTCATTCTATGCAAAGGGAAATCCTCTGTGACTGCTAGTCTAAGAGCTGTGTTTACTTTCTACCTGAGAATGCAATAAAGTGGTACTTGATGCAAGTGTCAGCCAAGCATTGACTAAACGTGAGTTTGAGTTCCTTTGATGTTTATGGCGACTCAACCATCTCATGGTACACTCGTGATTGTGGTCCTGGTGTGTTTGCGCAGAATGATGAGCCAATGCAAGCGATGTTGTAAAGCAGGTCACCCACCTATCGAAAACATCAACAACTCACATCTTTCTCCTTGTAGCAACAACAGCAGCAGTTGATAACCTGTAGTAGAATAATGAGCACAATAGAGAGCAGAAAAGCAAAGACAGTGGTCCAGAAGATGTGTGGACCACGATTGGGATTGGCGTGGGCATTGTTAACCGCCGCCTGACTCCCGCCCAATGACCTGGGCATAGCTTGGAGAACAGGTAGTGGAAGAGGCTGAAATAAGAGCATTTTTCTGAAGAACTCAACAGTAGGTGCATCCACTTCGGAGATTAAATCAAACTCCAGGTCATGGTCTGTTGGGAGCGAAACGATGTGGAAGAGCACATTAAGGAGACCTCCATTCTCCGTTCGGATTACCCATGCCATTATAGCCGCTACGGAGGCAAGCAATGAGAAGTGAAATCCCATGGCTCGTAGACTTCTCCCTGTAATGAGACGGTATATGTTGAGGTTTTAATGCGCGATTCGCATAACTGGGAGCGCACTCTGTAACCATAAACGTACAGGAGTGCAACTTGTTGATGGAAAGGCACCACGGATCGACTATCCCTTATATAGGGGATTTTCTAACAGCCACAGATGAAGGTCGAAGTGCTCTCATTGGTTGGTGAGTATCACAAGTGTGGATCCATGTCAATCTCCCACACAAACTCATACTCCCATCCACTCAGGTAACAGCGAAATTGAAAGCACCTGAATAGGAGGGAAGACAGATTGGTAGACACATAAATGGATGAAGAAATAACTGGCGCAGTAAAATGACTAGTATATTTAGCTAATTTATTTTGCTGCAGTGTTATCAAGTGAGTGAAGAGTGTGTTGAGGAGAACGGTGCCTTGATTCGCATTGGAAATATTAAGCAAGCTAGAGTATTTCTTGAGTAAATTGTAAGTCCTGAAATAAATGAGTTCCTTTATTTTTGACTGCATCTCCGAGTGTGCATTTCGGATCACATGCCTTTGATAATCAGGCACCTGGTGAGTTAAATGTTACCGAGAAGGCAAAATAATGCAGCCTCCTTTTCCTTCAGTAAAATTAAAGGTGAAGTCTCTGACCATCTGCTTTTAATTTTTTCTTCATTTCTTCTTTCCATTTTATCAGATGTAGTCTACTCACGCTAATTTGACTGTAATATGATGTGCCACGATTTATCATGTTCACTTCCCTGTAAGCAGTATCGCCTCAAAAAGATTTCGCCAACACTTAAGAGAAGCCCTTTTTTCCTCCGCACTTCTGCAACATAGCTAGAGCTAGAGTTAAACCGGTACCATGTTAGCCCCACGCCACTGTCAGACCAAAAGAACCAGTTTTTCGATTCTGTTGTTGACAATATCACAGGGTCCACTGCTGTTCACACTCCTGTTCTGCATTTCACGGCGACTCTTCCAGCAGCTGTGATGATGTCATCCTATCTGAGTTCTCCAACTCCCACTACACGGGCTCGAAACTGCCAACACAACTATTTACTTAGCATAAGTCTACTAAAAGCCCGATTGATCTGGACTTTGAAGAATGTATTGCCACTGAAGGACAAACACTGGTGCCTTTCAACAACTTGAACGTGTCAACCAATCAAAAATCACCCTTGAGATGTCAATGGGGAGACAGTTTTGTTTTGATAGCTGCCACCTATCCCACTCTGAGCGCCAAAATAATTGGCGACTTTGTGACATGCTCATGACATTAAACATTAATCGCACATGATACCGCTCACCTTTGTATGTTATGCTGGCTCATGATTCCGTTTTGAGAGAAATGTTGGAACAGCTTTTGCGGGAGTACTTCTCTCATGGTTGAGATGCAGTAGCTAAAATGGAAGTGAATGCCCGATTTAGTTCTTTACCGTGCTCACGAAGGTAACAGATGGTTTAAGGCACCATGTGGCGTCATTTCCTATATTTTCACAAAGTGAAAATCAAATTGATGAAGAGTTTATGAGTTATCGGTGTTAATTTTCAGATTTGCGATGCAATTTGCCCTCAAAAAATCACAACCGGATCATTATCACCATCCCCATCGCTCCGAACGGCATTACCTGTGCTGCATGAAGTTTTGGACCCCCCAGCCATCATTATCAACATAATCAGAATTTCCACTAGCAGCAGCATCACTGCTGATGTTCCTCTCCTCCGCTATCTGCTCCTCTTCTTCACTTGTTTGTTTAGGAGAACAAAGGGAATGCGTGAGTGAATTAGCGCTGGAACGTGGCTGATAACTGACCTCTTCTTTTTCAGTAAGTGGGGACACTTAGTGGTATTGTAGAAGGTTAAAATAGAGAGTTGTGTGACAGTTGCTATAAATATTGACCGGTTCGGAATCAAGTAGTTAAGCTCCAAGGGTTATCTCAGTGCTTCCGAGCTAACAATTGCGATAGATAGGTACATTGTGGACTACATCTTCAGTGCTTTTGGTAAAATGCACACAAAAGCCATGAAACAATGTCTTTGGCACGGAAGATTGCCAATTCTTGGCTACAGATGGGAGGGTTCTGGGCTTCCTTTGGTTTTAATCACAGCCTCTCCTCATGAGTTTATTGTAAGCAAGCTATTGTTAATCTTTGGTGGTCTCATGATTGCCGCTTGATGAGAAAAAGTGGGGATTCAATGGGAGTGGTTTTTGCAAAAATGTGCCATTATTATGCGGTGGATGGATTCATAGCTGACACTTCCATGCATCCAACACTTTTTCAAGTCCTTCTAAAATTTGCCTAACAGGGGAAAACAAATCATTTTTTAATGTTATCAATTGCGGCCATTCCACAATGTAGTAGACTTAGCGTGAATCAACTTTTCGGAGGTCACTCATTTGATAACCGCACAAGCAACCAAACAGCCAAATAAATAAAGACTATATCCACGCTTGCAAATGGGATCAAGGAACCTATTCTCAGAATTAGTAGAGGTAGAGACGAATCGATCACCTCATTTGATGCAGCTACTACAGCTCGCTTTCCAAACTTTTAAGAAAGAATTGTGCATTACTATACAAACTAGCACTCAATAACCGATAAAAGATTCGTATGTTGATTGAACCTTATGCAACCATTATTTTGAGTAGGTCCGAATCAGTAAGGAATGCTGCCAACAGCAAGTGTGGAATCGTAATCACATAATTGTGGTTGTTTTATATTTGCAGCATTCTAATTGAGATACATAGACACACATGTCACTGTCTTTAAAATAAGCGTTCTCCTCCCCTTTATGTGAGAGCGCAGAAATACAAGGTTCCTCCAAACACAACGCGAAGCAATTTGCTACCACATTAGTCTTAATTAAGCTTTATAGTTCTAATTCCATAATGTGGTACTTCAGGACTTTAATAAAAGCCTGAGATGGCACAGACCTCGAGGACAATCCCGATGATCGTACTTTAGTGGTGAAAATGGCGCTGTCTGGATTTAGAGTCAATTCTGAAGGTACGCAATTTGTCTTCATCAGTACTCTTATTAAGTGCCAGGGCAAATAGGAGGGTGACCACACCTGCATCATAATTTTGTACTGAAAAGGGGAGTTTATGTAGGTCAGGCAGTCGTTCCTTGCTTGCTAAATCCTCCACCACATTTTAAAAAGCTGGTAAACTTTGAAAGCATGCTTTTCTCGCACGTTGTTTGACTGACCGCTTCTATTATTAAAGAGGTTGATCCTATTTGTTACGGGAAAACACAGGGGTTAACCTAACATCATCATGCGACCAAAATCCCACACACGCTCATCGTCAAGGTGAGATGGGTGATAGAGATATTTGCTTGAATGCTCTCAAAGCACCAGAGGGAGGCAAATGAATAACAATGTGAAAATTGGAATCTCATTATTTGGCATCATCAATAAGGATCATGTTGAAGAATTAAAACGCCTTTGCAAGAGAGGGTAGTCATCAAGCAACATCAGAAAAACATTTACCAAAACAACAGACTACACCACTAAATATTGCTAGTGAATCGATGGGGTTTTCTACTATTGTTTACAACAGAAAAACACAAAACGCAGTGTGCCACTAGTCATCTGACATATCCTTTGAGACTTCACAAAAACAGCAACCAAGTCTCTGTTGTTTTCAAATTCTGTTCCAGCACTTGGCCATTTCCTACAAAAATGAACGTTTGCTTCACGGTACTGTTCTGTCACTATAACTGCGGGTACATCGGAAGACAATACGAATGGAAGCCTGTGTTTGTTTAGCAGCAATTCTGTAGTGATCACAGGTAGTGTTGGTAAAAGAAGTGACACTACCATTAGTGATGAAGATGACCATGATTTGATTGTGAATGTTTGAGGACTAACTGCATCGGAAATTTTTAAAATAACCACTGACGCCTCTTAAAATCACAGTCACTTTGGTTTTCCCTTTGTAAAATAAAGGAAATGGTGCTGCATGGTGCCTTGAACTATCCATTACTATAGGGACCAAAATGTGCTAATTCTAGTTCAAGTTGAGGAACATTATTGTGCATCAATTTCTATTTTGGCTACCGTGTCTCAGCCATTACGAAAGTACTTTCGCCAAAGCGGCTTCCTCCTTTCTCTCAACATGAAGTCATTTTCCAGTCAAACATACAAAACTAAAGGTCACCAGGCTAGGTTACTGCTTAATGTCATAAGCATGTCACAGAGTAGTGATATAATTTGATACTCAGAATGGGAATGTTGATAGGGTTCAAAACAGGAATGTCGACCTACTGACTTCTCAGAGGTGGTAGGTAGTTGGATGACATGTTCAAGGTGTTCAAAGGCACCAGAGATTCGGCAGCGAATTGATGGCTAGGGCCAGACGGTCGGCGGTTGAAAATGCTCACGCCAATCCCAATCGTGGTCCACACATCTTTTGGGTCACTGTCTTCACCCTTCTGCTCTCCGTCGTGCTCATCATCCTAATACAGGTCATCAACTGCTGCTGTTGTTGCGACAAGGAGAAAGATGTGAGTTGTTGATGTTTTTGATAGGTGGTTGACCTGCTTTACGACATCGCTTGGATTGGTTCTACATTCTGTGTAAACATGAAAGACCTACAATCACGAGTGTGCCATGAGATGGTTGGGTCTCTAGAAACATCAAGGAAACTCAAATGCACTTTAATTCAACTCGTAACAGGCACTCACACTGAAAACTAGATCATCACCATTCCAGGCAAAGATTAAACCTGGCTTTCAGACTGATGATGTTACAATGTTTTTTATTTTACGTAGAATGTAATTATTTGGTGCTATCATTTGTATTTGAAGTATGATGCCACCCAGTCCTCACAGGATCAGTTTGATTTCATAGGGCTACGAAATAATTACTACTCACCTTTGACTTTGTTGTGTTTGCCTTCGTCCAGATGGTTTTGTAAACTCAACCTGTGTTTCTAAATCTACCTTACCGCTTCGCTGGACCCTTACAAACAAATGCGGACTAGAAGAGTTGACATCACGACTCGGGAACTAACCATCCCTATGGGTATTCCAACAGACCCAGTCTAGGCGGAACGAGTGTTATTCAAAGCGAGCATTGGAATGCTGCAAGATTGCCTCTTTTCCATAAGCATTTAAGAGATTAGCAGTTGTCAACATAGAAAAATGTTTTGCAGAAACCAAATTCATTTTATAGGACCATGGACACGACCACCCAATTTTAGGAACAGCATTTCATCGGGTTGATTTAGGATGCAATTTTCCGGCTTGCCGAACAAGGATTCGCTTCATGGAGTACCTCACAAGATAACTGGTCATACTTTAAATCACACAACAAATTAAAAGTTGAACTGCAAAAGTGTTTTTTATTTGATGATAAAACACGATGAACAAAACGAGGAAGGTATGCAATCAAAAAGTTGTTGTCGGTGAGCAGGTAGTTTTATCTTGCATTTGGCGTCAAAATAAAAATAATTTTACAAAGATTGAAGTGTTTTTTTTAAGGAAGCTGCATAGCAATTTCAGTTTAAGTAGCTCCCTTCCCGCAGATATTTGCCACCATCACGTTGACAGCAATGCTGCTCCAAGATTGCGTCGCTTCAACATTTGGAGATGGAGTCGTCGTCATCGCCCCTAGCCATATCGCAGAGCATGCAAATCTGAAGGGCCTGGAAGAAGGCAAGGATGAAGAGGACAAAGTAGAGGAAAGTGAGGAAGAGGACGTTGAGTGCGAGGACGTAGAAGAGACCAATGAGGAGGCGCACTCCACCCGCCTCTTCAAAAGCCACGTCTATCGCCACGCTGTAAGCCGCGTGTGCCTCCTGACATGGAAATAGACTCGCTGTTAGTTTCGTAAAAGTCTCCTCTCCATCCACTTTCTTGTAGTTTGGCAGGTTAGCAGCTGGATTGTTGCATTCCTTCTCCAATTCTTTTGTCAATTTAGTCCCTTCTGCCACCTGAATTTCAACTGGACACTAAAGAAGTGGCTTTGAAAGGAAGGGGAAACAAAAGTGGGCTGTTGAGGATGCTTTTAAATAAAACTACACCAATGCCCTCTCTTCATGTTACAAAATGTTGCAACGCTATGCAGTAAATTTGACTTTATTTCATTTTTGAAAAGAGCGACTAAATTTAAAATCACCCTCGAGAGGATGCAGTGGTTATCCAGGTTGTTGAATATTGTGGTGCACATTTACATCGTCGAGGCTATGTTACACATGGCACACTTCAGCTAAAAGCCTTTTTAAAAGCCAGTAGTGCTTTTGAACGGATGAAGAGAAGGAGGCATTTTGGGTTTAGCAGCAACAATTTGTTAAATGGGAAATGCCGTAAAACTACACTATAAAATGCACTGATAGCCCTGATTAGTTCCTTGAAGAATCTAGATCGTACGACTTTCTGGAGTCAAAAACTTGGAGAGATTTATGAAATTCCTCCAATCATGACTTGATCTTACGCATTGGCCTAACGGCTCGTGCAAGGGCTTCATTCGGCTTTGAAAAGGTTTCGTTTGCAATGTTTTATAGGCCCCAAGTTGTTTGGTGTCTTCAAGAATTTTTTTAAAAGATGAAAGGTTCATTTTGTCGGGATTTGTGTCACTTATTAACTCTTTAAAGGAATGAGAGTGGGAGATGGAATCACTAATAACAGAGAGCATAAACCGAAGTCCTGTTCAAAGCTTTAGACCTGTCACATCTGAACTGCCTTTTAGCCTACTTCATTTAAGGCATAGCTTTGGGATTATGCTAGGAAAATCAGCTTCCTGACAAAGTCATCAAGTATCAAATCCTTCATTCTGCCAGCATCGCAGAAGATTAAAACCTGAGTGACCGACGCACAGTAAAATCACAGTTAACGGAAGGCTGGCGATTGTTCCATTCAGCATTGCTCTCAGTTCTTCTAGCTTCCGATTCCTAAATATTAAGACCCCTTAGCTGTTCCATAAAGATCTTAAAAGAATAAGACATTGACGCCTACTAAAGTCATTTTCGGATACTCTTCCGTAAAATCGAGGGTCTCTGGTTGTAAAGGCAGTCTCTCTCACCACTATATAGCAGTGACCAATGCGCACCTCCTGCAGAAATGGTTGTGACTTGTGCGAAAATTAGTGCTGCCCAAAGATGCTTCACAATATATTAGTAATTTACTGACGAAGCGGAGTAGGTATAAAACTTCCCCCTCTGTCTTAGATTCAGGCCCGAGATTTTGCTTTACTCCAGTACTAGATCTAACATCCTACATCAACCCCAACATGGCGCTGAGGCACATAGTTGCTGACACTGAGGAAGAGATGTGAGTACATACGCTTTACCTTGTTGAATGGCATCTGTTTCTCCTCAACTGTTGACAACTTTGGGCGCGTATATCAAGTTGTGCCAACCCAATGCGGAGAAAAGACAAAATAAATGCTTGGCTTGCTTCACCACTTCAGGTCTACCTCAGAGCAAGGAAGATGTTCTCTAAGGAAGAAGTGTTCAGAAAACCGGCACTTCTACCAACAGCACCACTGATGAGTTGCTTCCGTTTTCGAGTCACGTAACTGTTGACAAAGAAGTCCGACATTCTGACAGCACTTTTCTGCTCCAAAGAATATGCATCTTTCGCTTGCATCACAAAAGATCAATGCACTCATTCACGATTTTCATCTCCTTAACCCCTCTTAAACATCATTACCCAATAATTTGTCGATTTACACCAGATATAGCCAAAAAGCTGGAGGTTTCAAAAGAAAAGTGGTTTACAAAAGAAGCCTTGCAACTGACTGGATGTTGCGCTCAGCACGAAGAGGAGGGCAGCAATCATGGCAGCGAATGTGAGCCACACACAACCCTATCAAATTTACTCCTTCTTGAACCCACAATCAAATGTAATCGGTGGAATTTGAGAACAGTTGGGGGAATGCATGGTCTCTAACCATAAGGAGAAAACGTACGAACCAAAGCGGTGTTTGGAGGAGTGAAGAGACGGTCGTGAACGGCTAGGTAAATGAGACGCACTGCAATGAGTGTTGCGATTGTCAGCATGACCATGAACACTCCACCCACAACAAAGAAGCCGATTCAAATGTCGTTGGTATGCCCATGACTCTGGGCTTTTACTGAGTTGACTGTGTCATTCAATTGTTTCAGCAATTTGTCTGCTAGGAACTGGACATCAGCCCAAAACGGCTTGATCTGCTCTACTATATGTGTTAAGTGGAGTTCAGATTTGAGGGGATTTAGAACGTCATTTGTTAAGTTGCGAAGTTCGTTTTTGCTGCCTCCAATTTTGCCTAGTAGACTGGATAGATTCGCAGTTATTTGATTCAAAGCCTAGATGCAAGGCTTTATCAATGTTGCATTGACTTTGATTAAAGTATCGTTGCGGCTATACTTGAGATGACTGCCTAAAAGTAAGGAAAAGAAGTACATTTATGGTCAGGAGGATTAAAATGGAGTAATTTTTTGAATTTTATTACTTAATAAGAATTTATCACCAGTCCCAATCACCATTCGAATTATTACCAGCAGGCGGATTACTAAAGCCATGCCGGTGAACAACTAACTTACATAGATCTTGCATAGGCCTTATTGACTGCGGTTACTGACAATGCGAAGAGAGACCAGTTTAGTTCCAAGTGATGTGGTTTTGTAGTGGAGAAGAGTACCATTTCCATAGGCATCGTAAACATAGTTAGATAAAGTTTTATGACTTCCACAATCTTCTCCCCCTATTCCAATGAATTTTGTATCCCCAAGTATGATAAGAATCTTTCAAATGCATCCATGACTTCCGTATGCATTTTCGTTTAAAGGAAACAGGAGGGTATCAAGATAAATTGAAGACTTCCCATGACTTCACAGATGCATTTCTTGGCAGACTTTATTTGCGCTTTCTTAAGTTGCTATACTTTTTTACAGGTATGGCAATCCTCCTTTCTTATGGTTATACCCTTGTCTCTCCGCTGGGCAACGTGGCTTCCTGGCCAAGCCAACAGTCTCTCAGGCTGACTATAAGTTGACTCCACACCTTCTGTCCTAGTGTCGTGACTTTGGAAGATCTTATAAAGCCACATCATTTTATAGTCTCGTAGATTTAGGGCTTCATCAGGGTCTGACCTTCATCCCACCACGTAAATGACGCCACTAAAGAATTGCATTCTGTGTAAAAAAGCGCCATTGCGACATTACTAGTCTAAAAGCTAGGCTTATTTTATGTATGTAAGTGTATTTAATTAATTTTATACGTACCTGTCTGCCACGAATCGAAAAAAACTGTATCTGAGTTTCTTTAATGTTTCTAGAAACTCAGCCACCTCACGCTTCTGCTATGCTCATACAGAATGATGGAGCAATTCAAGCGATGTCGTAAAGCAGGTCACTTACCTACTGAGAACATCAGTGACTCACATCTTTTTCCTTGTAGCAACAACAGCAGGAGTTGGCAAACTTTGTCAGGATTACGAGCATAACGGAGAGCAGAAAGGTAAAGACAGTGATCCAAAAGATGTTTGGACCACGATTTGGATTGGCGTGGTCATTGTCAACAGTCGCCTGACCCCCCCTTAATGACTCAGAGAATGGGCATTGATAAAGAATTCAAAAGAGGTTTCGTTTGAAGAACTCTATGGTAGGTGAATCCACTTCTGAGATCGAATCAAACTCCGGTTCATGGTCTGTGAGAGCCGTTAAGAAGACCTTTAATCTCCATCCGGATAACTCATACCATTGTAGCTGCTACGAAGGCAAGCACTGAGAAGCGAAGTCCCATTTCTCGAGAAATTTCCCTTAAAATGAGACGGTGGTATGTTGAGGTCATAATTCGACATCTGCATAGCTGTCAACCCAATCTGTATCCACAGCCGTAAAGGAGTGTAACGCATTTATGGAAAGGCACCGTGGATCGTCCCTCCTATGTATAGAGAATTTGCAACACAGCCACGGGTGAAGGTCGGGGTGCTCTCAT
The DNA here is from genome assembly GCA_001693075.2 of Taenia saginata. Taxonomy (NCBI): domain Eukaryota; kingdom Metazoa; phylum Platyhelminthes; class Cestoda; order Cyclophyllidea; family Taeniidae; genus Taenia; species Taenia saginata. The sequence continues at coordinate 227,527 of LWMK02000037.1, read as the reverse complement.
TGGTTGGTGAGCATCACAAATGAGGACTCACGCCAATCCTTCAAATAACCTCATCCTTTACCCACTCAAGTCAAACGCACGGAGAAAGACAGATTGGCAGATGAATGGGCTGGTAGAGAAACAGCTGGTGAAGAAAAATGATCAATTTCCTTTAGTGTTATTAGAAGTGAAATATTTAACTACCCATTTTTTTGGTTTATACTTAATTTTATCAGTAGCGTTGAACAGAGATATTATGATCTAATCCATTCCACCTACTCTAGTTCGGCTGTGATATGAAGTGTAACTATATGGTCTTGTTCACTTCATTGTGGGTAGCATCACCGCTTTAATAAAATTTTGTTAGTATTTGAATGAAGCCCTATTTTTTTCAGCCACCCTTCTGTAACCTAGAGGAGTGGATGGAGCTAAATCGGTCACCATTTTAAGCTAAAACATTGGGGTTAGGTCGAGGTGATAAATGTCAATCAACTGGTGCTCTAACTGGATAAGACAAATTGCGCACGTATCTATCCGCCCACCCAATTTGCTGTCTTTTTTCGAGAAAATAAGAATATCTGTACTCGGTGTGCCCCTTTGGGTGGGTGGCAGATTTATAGTGCTTTTCTCCCTAAAATTCTTATAATAGGGCTAGGGAGGTCTGCAGCCTCGATAAGCATTCTCCTTTCAATTCTTTGGTACTCCAACGACCAGCCGTTTACTCTCTGTACGGAGGCGGCACTCTCTTGCTTATTCATACGTGCTGTTGCACGAAGAAGCCTCGGTTGATAATGGCGCTGTCTGGAACCTCTACATGAACGAGGCTCAAGCTCATAAACAGCGGAAGACAACATACACTAGGGTGTCCACCAATTGACAGACACGCGATTCCAGCGACTTCAGTTCGTTTAACATGGGTTTGAAGGGTTGAATGTGGTTAATGATGCAGCCCCTATAAAGCGTTTGCCAAGTGGTTTGATGGAAATGCTCCTGGAATAGCTGCAATTCCAAAGCAATGGCTTCTTTCTTTTCTTCTGCATGTTTCAGTTGATGGCTAATCGTCGACTGTATTTAAAATTAGATTTTGACTCCGCCCTTTCTGGTTTCTCCACATCTAACAGAGCTCTACGTCATCGGAACTGTTAGTCATTTAAAGAGCGTAGAATACCATTTATCAGAAGTACGCTGAATTGAAGCATCCGAAGTCTAGTCGTCAAGCATACTACGACGTAGGTGATAACAACACCAACCTCGAAGTCTTCTCTGCAATTAGGAGCTCAATACGATCCAGGCTACGGCGACGCAAAAATTGTCAGTCGTTAAAAGTGGTAATGCAGTAGCCCTCACAGAATTCAAGAATGCCTCTCTCCGTCAATGGTTACAGCACGCATCACAGCCAGACCAAAAGTGGCAATGCCTCGATCCTCTTGTAAACAATATCAAAGGGATCCACTGAGGTTCAGACTCCGACTCTACGTCCTACGCGCCTCCTCTTGCAGCTGTAATGATGTGATGTAATCTGAGTTTGCCGACTGCTGCTACTTGACTCGGGTTGTCTGAACACACCATGCATTAGACTTCATTCTGCTCAAAGCCTAATCGGTGAGGACTAAGAAGAGATTGCATTACCACTGAACGACACTTTCAGTGGACAGTCTTAGCTGTTTGATTTGTGTTACACCTGTCAGAAGTTAACAACTCACAGCAATGTGGATTGTGTGACCTTCACAAGGAGATTCACTCATCAGAACAAAGGCCTTGGACTGAAGCAATGGGTTGGCAACCATTTCAAACTCCCTATTAATTGCAGTTTACCAGCCCAGACATCCACATTCCTCTCCTGCCCGTGATCAAAAACAGTTCCTCATGACGACACAAACAACAACACCACCATCAGCCGTGTGCCAACGTTTGCTCAACCAAAGTCTGGAGATGATTGTATTTCCCTCAACTCATGTCGATTCTACTCGTTCAAATCCATTAGACTACTTGATATCCACTCAGAGACCTGAGAGCTTGTCAATTATTGCCACCACAAACATTGCAGACGTCGACAGGGTCAGCAATTTTGGTCATAGCATTTGGGCATTGGTGGTGCTGGCCATTCAGATCCACTGGAAAAATCGTCATCAACTTGCTGCTGCTAACTGTCTGGTGCCCTTAAACAACTTGAACATTTTACTCTATCACCAACCACCTCTGAGAAGTCAAGAGGTCGACGTTCCTGTTTCGAGCACTGTCAACTTACTCATTCTGATTATCAAGGTAAATGACTACGCATTGACATGCCGATGACATTACAATTTAAAGTGACACGGTAACATTGCCTATTGTGCACAGGCTCCCATTTGAGAGAAGAGAGGAAGAAGCTTTGGTGAAAGTGCTCTCTTCATGACTAAGATGTGGCAGCTGAAGCAGTTGTAAATACTCGATAGATTTCCTCGTCTTGGATTGCCACCAACGCATTGTGCTCAAGGTGGTTTCACGAGATATCGGGTTTATTGTCTAACTTCGTGGTGTAGTTGGTCTTCAAGCATTCACAAACGAATCATCGTCATCTTCGTCGTCACTTCTCCAACCGACGCTACTTGTGCTGACTGACCCCTTGGACTCCTCACTGTCATCACCACAAACATCATCATCACTGGTGCCATCCTCTTTCTCATCCTCCTCTTCAATTGCAGGAAGAAGGGCTTAGTAGTGTTGTTAAAGATTAGAAATAAAAAGGTGTGAACACTGCTAAAACATTCACCACTCCAGAATCAAGCGGTTAAGTGCCGTGTGTGCGCCTCAGTATTTATGTGTTAACGGTCGAGCTCTCTGTCGCGCTTTCGATAAAATGTACTTAGAAAACCATTAAACAATGATTTTGACGACTCGAAAAATGCCATTGTTCTGCTTCGATGACTGAACTCACTATTATGAGAGTGATGAACTCGTGTAAAAGCCTCGTCGATCTCATGACCCTAGCATGCAGGTACAATGCTGCTGCAATCCTGCCACCAAGTATTGGGAGTCTGGTTGGCCATTTTTGCTTTCCGTGCCTTCATGGAGTAGCAAATGTTCTGCAGATGGCAGCAGAATGGCTTTACTTGCATTGGTACTCAAGGCAGCTGAGGGATATTCTGTTAACTTCCATTAGCCTTCCCATCGTGATCCTCTCTTATCTCAAGATGCATCCACAACAACTCAAATGCACTCCACGCCATGACATCGCATGCGTCAACCGCCTTTTGGAGAGGTGTTTGGCACCGATCGTGTTCCCGTCATCACTTCACTCAAGACATGTGTGCATCAAGCGCATTTGGGTCCATTTCTCAGGATACAGGTTTATTCACTTTGATGGTTAAATCCAACCCTGGTTCATGGCTTCTTGAAAGCAAATCGATGCAAAAGAGTACATTAAGAAGTCCTGCATTCTCTGTTCGGATAATTCATGCCATTTTAGCCGCTACGGAGGCAAGCAATGAGAAGTAGATCGCTATGGCTTGAAGAATTCTCCCTAAAATGAGATGGCGGTATGATGAGGTCATATTTCAATAACTTCATGGCTGTGAACACAATCCGCAAGCGCAAACGAACAGAAGTGTAATGTGTTAATTGAAATGCACCATTAATAGTTTCTTTTTCTAGAGATTTTACAACAGACCCACGGATGAAATTCAGAGTGCTCTCATTGGTTGGTGGGCATCACAAGTGAGAAATCTCACCAGTCTTTCCCATAGCCTCAAACCTTTACCCACTCAACTCAAAGTAAGTAGAAAAGAACCTTCAAATGCTGAAAGGCAGACTAATGGACGAACGGATGGCAAACCCGTAGCTGGCAAATATTATCGATTTTATTTCACTCATTTATTGGGTTCCATTGTTATCAGGAGACTAAAGAGTGGGATGAAGAGGACAGTACCTCAATTCGCATTGGAAACATTGGGCAAGTTTGATTATTTTTATTAGCATAGCAAGCCGCGACATATAAATCTATCTTTTTTATTTTGCATGCATCATTTTGTACCTCCCAATGCGTATACCCAATCAAGTTGCCTTGATGACGTGGCGCCTGTTGTGTGGCATGCCATTTATAGGGCAAAATGATGCAACCTGATTTTGCCTCAGTAAACTTTGAGGTAAAATATTTTACAATTTGATCCGGGCTTTCCACTTTATTTTATAACCAAGGTTAAATAGAGGTACTCTGACCTAAATTGTTCCACCTACCCTAGCTCAACTGTGACATTTAAAGGAAGCTGTATAACACGTAGGGATAAACACGGCTTAATCGGCAACCATGTCAAACCGAAGTAGTGCGATTAATTTAATGGGAAAATGCCATTCAGTTGGGAGTTAATTGAGTGAGACAAAGTGTGCACCTACTCGTCCACCTGCCTCGCTGTCTCCTGTCGTGAAAATGAAACACTTGTGTACACATTGTGCCCTCTTTGGGTAGATGGAAGATTGGCAGTGCTCTTCCGTGCGCTTTTTTCACCATAGGTCTAGGGAGTTCTGCAACCTCGATAAACATTTTTTTTCGTGTCTTGAATACTTCACCGACCAGCCGCTTACTCAATGAGCAGCCTGTTTTAGCTCATGTTTGCTCATACATGCAGGTGCACGGAGAAACCTTGGTTGATGCTTGGTTGGTACTTCACAGGAACCAAGGACACGCTCATGAATTGCAGAATGACAACAGCCACATAAATTTTCACCAAGGGACAAACACACTATTTCAGCGAATTCAACTTGTCTAACCTTAAATAGAAAGATGGAGTGTGATTAGTGATGAAATGGCATAAAACAATGCCCATGGTTTTGACAGCAATGCTTTTTGGAATGTCTGCAACTTCATAACAATAGCTTCTGTCTGATCTTTTACATGGTTAAAATGATGACTAATCGCCAAGCACATTTGGAAGTGGGGCTTTGACTTAGCCCACTCAAATTTGTCCACATTCAAGAGAGCTCTACATCAACGGTGCTGTTGGCTACTCAAAGTCTGTGGCATGTTAATTATGAAGAATGCAGTGAACTGAAGTCTTTGAAATCTGTTGGTGACGAAGACAATAGCCTCGAAGTCATCTCCATCGACCACCCAATCAAGAGGTTGATAAGATGCAGGCAACTGTTAGTCGTTGAAATGATGAGTATTAACCTTGACAGAATTCAAGGATGCCTGTCTCCGTAGATGAATCCAGTACACACCACCACCAGACCAAAAGTGCCATCCCTTCAATCCTGTTGTCCACTGTGGTACGGACTGCGGTTCTACATTTCATGACGCCTTCTTCAGCAGTCTCTAGAAGTTGGACTTAGAAGACATCTTTGGTAAAAAATAGTCTCCTCTTTTTAATCTGCTATGCGGCCAATGAAGCGCAGAGATTAAGAATACGTGACCTATGCAGTTTTTAGCACGATCGCCTTAAAATAAAGCAGTCGGCTTACAACCAATTCGATTCTTTCATCCGCTGCGGTTTACCAACCCAGACATCCACACCCGTCTCCTACCCCTGATCGAGAACATGCCCTCCGTGACGACACAACTAGCAACAACCGAGCGCCAACGCTTGTTCAGCCTTTTTAAAGAATAAGTACACATCTTGATCCCTACTGAGGGACCTGACGCATTGCCAATCACTGCCCCACAAACATTGCAGGTATCGCAAGGGCAGGTACGTTGGTCATAAGAATTGGGCATTGTTGATTCTGGCCATCCAGATCTAATAGGAACATTTACAAGTACTGTAAACGTGGCCATCGACTTGCTACTACCGGCAATCTGGTGCCTGTGAACAACCTGAACATGCTATCCAGTTGATAACCACCTCTGGGAAATCAGCAGGTCAAAATTCCTGCTCTGAAAGCTGTCACTTTTCCCATTCTGAATGTCAAGCTAAATGACAACTCTGTGACACGCTTAAGACACTTATGCTTGCATGGTAACGCTGGCCGTAATGTATTATACTGGCACATGCATCCTTTTTGAGAGAAAAGAGGAAGCAGCTTTGGCAGATGTGTCTTCTTCATGGCTTGGATGCAGCAGTCGAGGTAGAGGTAGATGCACAACAAAGTTCTTCATCTTGTATTAACTTTAACACAGTATGCTCACGACAGCAGTAGACAATTCAAGGCACCATGCGAAGTCCTTTTCTTCATTTTCAAAAAATTAAATTAACTCTACATCTAAAAGACATCGGTGCTTGATATCAAGCTGCGCGATAGAGTTGAACCGCTGGCAATCACAAAAGAATTGTTGTCCTCTTCATCACTGGTGGCAGCATTACTGATCCAACTGAATGACTGGCTGACTCCTCTCCTTTCTTCTCCTTCTCCTTCTCCTCCTCGTCAAATTCCACACGAATGCTCGATTGAAGGTAGCGAAGTGGATAAAGACTGAGAAGAAGACACTGAGTGCAAGGACGTAGACAAAACCGGAGAGGCAATTCACGCCATCTCAAATGCTTCCCATCACCTAGCTGTAGATATCGTGAGCCTTGCGACAGAGCAGCAGTTCGTGGACCAGCTGTGCGAACAAGTGACCACCTTTACGCCCCATAAAACTCGTCAACTCCTTGGCCAGACTGTCCTACTGGTTATTCACCTCCGCTCCCATTGCACATTTATCCCTTACTAACTGTACGGGAGAAAACGTTTCCTACATTATCGTGCTTTACTATTGCTTGCTCAGTAGCGTTGCGGAGCTTTATGCCTTTGCTTTTCGAAATAGCGTCTTTGGTTAGGTAGGCTATTCTTGCTAGTTGATACATTGCCTTATTATGGCCAGTAATGTTAGAGAATCTGATCAAGCGGATTTATCCTGAGTAGGTAAAGTGTGACATTTTGCAAACTTCCCTACACACGGGGGCAATAGACCAGGATTTAAGGATGAGATCAAGTAGCAAAATAGGGGAAAAAGCGTAAACTCACAGCAATAGTTGCCTTCAGGACTCTTATCACAAAGTCAACTGGAGGCAACATTTCGTGCATGTTCTAATTTACGGCTTTAACAGCCGAGTGGAGGTCCTCAAATTGGGGCTCAAGACTGTCCATTGACTTAATCACCTTCTTCAATTTTTTAGTTTGTACGGCGAAGTCGACATTAGACTGAGGCTGAGCAGAGCATCCGAAGGCTTGCAGTTGGGAAAGAAGTTTGCTGAGTGATTTGGTTTCCAACAACCCTGGCACTGTTTTAGCTGACAGGTGTTTCGGAGCGATGCTCTTTTAATTTACTTCCATTCTAGTGAATTATTCTTAACTGAAGGAGATAAGGAAAGCCTAACACAGCTTACCGGCGATGACCGACCTGATGGACTGAGTTCACATGATTTAACCCAAGTTTACTATCTTCCAGTTCATCTGTATTCATAGTACTTGAGGACTTGGCGACCTACATCTCACCACTTTTCAATTCTAAATGTCATGCGGTTGCTGCTTGACTGTTTTTCGATTGAGTTAGCACACCTCATGGTTAAAGCGGTCTTTGCAGTTCTCTTTTGCCTCCACTTTATCATTTAGCAGCATTTTAACAGAGGCAAATATGAAAACGTACGTCTGGATTGATCGCGTTCATTGCAACAGCTAACCCTTAAGTCGACCTCATCCGACACTTTGGTCGCAATTTCGAGGCCTTTTATCTCCTCTACAAAAACGCTGTAATAGATGCAAATGTGTGTTTATGTGTGTGCAAGCGTTCTATGCATTTGGGATCCATCCCATTAACAGTATGGTAGCACTTGATTTCTAAAAGGGCTTCTTTCGAACTTGCCACTAATGACACAGAGTTCCACTTAGAATGTGAATCCGGACATCATAAAAGATAGATGAAATAAACTAAGAACAAGAGGATACGACGCTCTCATGTGAGCAAGCTTATGCATCATTCCTATTTATCTGGTTCTGGATTTTGACAAAAGGAAAATCCTACTATTTACATGCCTTGCTGATGTCAAATGCATGTGATCTGCTCGTGTCCTCGTGTGAATAAAGAGAAAATTTAAGTTTTGTCTGACATCAAAATCAACGAATCGATATTGAGAAGGTAAACACTTCATAAAATGGTCATAAAATGCCTAATAGGGATGCTACCATGATGAGACTGCTGCAAGTCCCTTGTGGACATTGTTAATCAAGATGACGAATTTACAGCTCCTATGTATCGGTTCAGTGAAGCCAAGTAGGCCACTAAGTTCCAAGAGTATTTACCATGGGAGGTGAGAGTTCGCTCGATTTCTAAATTTGGGGTATCAGGATTGCAAAGTGGTGTCAGCGCCGATGACAAAGGGAAGCGCACTCCCCTCTAATGTCTCGCTTTTGCTACCTATAGTCAAAACTGCCTCCCATGCATCAGTGCACATAGAGTTATGTGAATATTCAGGTGACGGTACTTATCTACGTTTCTCATCTTGTCACTTTCAACCACAAGCTCCGCAAACACTTCCAGACACCTTTGAATTACTGGAAAGGGCTGAGTGAGAGGTGTCCTTACCGTAAATAGTCAATTAAAATTAATTATTACTATCCACTATAGGATGGTAGATATTAAATCCTGTGAAATCACTGTGATTCCTCATGATCTACCTGCTCTAGTATCTTCGAAACGTACAGCTTACCTGTGACGCTTCTGAGGAGAAGACGAGTGCAAATAAGTATTTTGATCAGCACAGTGCATGCGAAACATGCACCAATGGAATTGAAGTAACTATGAGCGATTTTAGTACCCTGTAAAATTCGCGTCATCACAGGATTAATCGTATTTTGTGTGCTCTGCAATGCCTCTTGTGAGTGTGTCCCAACTTTTGACCAATAGTCATTGACTGCTTCCAAAAATTGCTGCAAGCTGAGTATTTCCTTCAGCGAAACCATGATTGCGTCTGCCTAGCCTTGGATCTCATCGAGTGTGGTTCGAAGTTTTTCTTGCTGTGGGTTGCTAAATTATAGTGAACGCCATCCAAATCCGAAGTAAGCTTAACCACAAAGACGCTGTTTACTTTGTTCAAGTTAGTAGGACTTTGTAAATGATCTGCTTTTAGATTGGACCGTGCAATTTTTCGCCTTTTTACACCTTCAGGCCTACTTGCCTTATCCTCCACCTTTTTAATCTTTTCTCATACGTGATTCCTGTCCACTTTTTCTTCCTGATAAGTAGTACTGGCAAACAATAACTGAATCACATAACGATAGTTAAGCTCTTCTTCATTTAACTCTCACATTGTGTTTGCGTTCTTCCATTTAAACAAATAAGGGAAACATACTTTCATGGCTTCGCATGTTACATCGCAATTTGTAGCTTTCGTGAATTCCCCTTCATGAAGTCTTTGTGTATGAGGAATTGGATCTTTAAGAGCATTGATATGTATTTTCAAACCTTTCATCATCGAACTTGAGGATATTGCGTTGTCACTGCATTCGGCGACAACTGGAAGCTTTAAATAATTCACCAGGTTGGAAAGGATTATACGGAGATTGGCAGATGTCTTCCCCTAAAAGACCAAATGACTTGACCGGTGCACCAACTTCTTTTGCTAAAACCCCTTTTCAACTGTCAAATTTGCACACAAACAATTGACACAATAATGGAAATAACGTCTACTACTTTAGAAAAATAGCATGTGGCCTATGGCAGCGCTGGTGATCAGATGTGCAAAGTTTGTCCAAAAAAGAGCGGACTTCTAGTGTTTCATTCCAACAAAAGTAGTAGAAAGTCGAGTAACGTGATTTGTGTACCGGTGTAGCTAAGCATTTTGCCATCAGGTATCGGTAATAGGCAAAGTGGGTGGTCTACCATTGCTTAATTGCCGAATAGGCTGGCATCCGAGCAATTCAGTGGTACCATGCCATATTCTAGATCGAATGTACGCATTCTTTCACACGAAAAGAAGTATCGGGATGCTACCTTTATAGGGCTTGAGTACCAACCGTACACGGATAAAAGGTGATGGCATTAACTTCTTCTGGACGCTCAGGCAATGCTCTTAGTAGAACTTGTTTTACCAAAATTTTATGGTGCACATTCAAATTTTTCATGGACTGGTGTTTATTTGCCTGGACATAGGGACGATAGAAGGCTCAACCAGAGTAATAGAGAAGTAAAATTAATATTGAAAACGGGATTTTTAATGCTGACATCGTTTGTTCAGTTGAACACCACGTTCACTCTAACATTTGGCTGCTGATGTGCTGAATCCTGGATTATTTAAATTCCTTTGCATCTAAGACAGTCTGATTTGATTTTACTTCACAGTGGTCATGGGAAAACACTTCCGTGTGCGCATTTACTGAACAGGAGGGATCGCCGACAGCACCGCCTTTTAAGCATCCCAAAATTCTGCAGAAAAGAAACTTACTATCAATTCTGGAGCTTAAAAGCAAACACAATACCTCTGAAGTCACGGTCAGTAACCTTGTATTGTGCGATGGGGTGAAACGTCCTTATCACAATGGCGCTATATGCAGGATTATGGAACGTGGGCAACACACCGTCTCATCGTGTGCTTCAAGGTGGGCTGCTTCCTCTGCCTTGCCTCATTCAAGCACATTATCCGATTTTTTGCATAGATAACCAATATCACGGAAAGCGGTAGCCAAAATAAAAATAACTGTTCCTCAATGAGAGGCTTGAAGAAAATAGGTGGAATGAGACAATGCACTATCAACTGGCTGACAGCCAACCTGTGTCTGACATCGATAGTCCTCGTGAAATTGCATTATGCAATGTGAATTGGCTTGCGAATCAGTGATTTAAGGTTCAATTGTGGTAGACAAACATGCGAAGGTAGTGTGGAATTCACCAGCTACCACAGAGAAGGCACCGCCTAAACGGCTGACCTAGATATTTACTGAACTGCTTAAGAAAATTGGGGCCAAAATCGACTGCCCTGTCATGATACCCGTCAGACTGGCTAGTGTCTTTCTTTCCTAATCAACTTGCAATCATGGGACCATCAAAGATTGGGTCATAGGGAGCACACAGCCTTCCCATCTGTAAGCTCAACCAATTGGTTCCAAATGCCTACAATAAGAATAAGGAAACTTCTTGCATAAACTTTGTCGTAACAATGAAATTGCGTGGTAGGATGCAAATGCGGGTAAAGCCCACATCCTCCATAAAAATCTATCACTTGCCACTTAGTCGTCATGTGATGTCAAGCAAAATTGCAATTTCGTAATACGCATGAGCTGATGGGTCATAGGACGAGCAAGACGCAGAATAAGGGTAGATGTACCCTGAGAATAGTTTTGTAAGTTATATTTCAGTTGTTTGGTAAACCTGACTTTACTATTGCAAGGGTCAATAGAAGCAATAGTGTTATAGCAAATGAGAGAATCCTGCCTGAATTATGGAAGAATGAATACAATTCTCAGAACAAGCCAATGCAATATCTGGCAAACTGTTTGATTTTCCTAGCCTATTTACACATTGAATGGTTCTTGGATAGCAAAACGGTTAATCTGCCGGTGCAGTTAAGAAACTTACAATCGGAGTGGAGAAATGTTGAAACTTCACTACACAGGAAGGGCTACAGGGAGCGTTGCCTTATCAAATGCTCCAAAACTTCGGCGAGAAGAAATTTGCGATGGATTTTGCATCTCAAATCCAAACGACTGCTTATGAAGTCACGGTCAGTAGTCTCGAATTGTGTAGGTGGGTGAAACTCCCCCATCAGAATGGCACCATACGTATGATCATAGAACGTGGCTGACAAGCCGCCCCATCACATTTTAAGGTAGGTTGCACTTCTAAACCTTGCTTAACCTAAACTTCTTAGTTGCTTTTTGCGAAAAAACCATCAATCTTGGGGAGGGTAGTTGCAAAAAAGGATAACGCTCTCTTATTTTGAGATTTGAAGAGAATAGCGGAACTGAGGCACTGCATTGTCAAATGGCTTCAATCAGTTTGCGGCTAGCACCGACAATCACTCCTAATTCAGAAAACACTAAGACAGAATTCGAAAAGCATTTATCGACTGGTAGCAGCGATTTGTTGAGCGGGCGATACTGTAAAAATATATTACGAGATGTACAGTGTGTCGTTATCACTTCATCTAGAGGAATTAAATCATCCTACTTTTTAGAGTCCAACAGTTAGAGAGATTGGTGAGTTTCCCTCAATTGCGACTAGATCTTGCACAGTGACTTGATAGCTCGTGAAGAAGCTTTATATGCTTAATTTGTTAGCCTTTGTGGCATTTGCCTGCGCACTTACTTGTTCCATTTCATATAAGTATTTTCTCTAACAACGAATTTATCCTTTTGACAGGAGTGGTGTCCTTCAGTGAGAGCTTAAAGGAATGCGAGTGGAGAATTGAACTACCACTACCGATGAGAATAAGTTGATGTTCTATTCACAGCTCTAGACCTCCCGCATGCAAGCCTTTGAAAAGAATTTCGCAGCAAAACCAAGGAGATTATTAAAAATCTCACTCACCCATTTGCATTTTCTCAAACCTTTTTTAATGTAGAGCTTTGAGACTATTTTTGCAAACCCTGCATTCTGACACCATTGGAGGAGAGTAAATCCTGGGCGGCCGGCAAATAACAAACTTACGGCTAACGTAGATCTGGCGACTGATTAGCTTAGTTTCCTTTTCAGTATTTCCTTCTCTGTTCCTCTAATCAGTAATCCCGTAATGTTAAGACTTCTTACTTGCTTCATGATAGCTCTTAAAAAGAAAAATGTGTGAACGGTCAGGTGATTTTAGCTATTATCCTGCCATCCATTACCTCTAATTACTAAGGAACAGTAAACAAGACGCGACACTTGTCGATGAAATTGTTACCGGTGCGTCAAGAGTTCGTGCTACCTTTGAGCCCCCTGTGATATTTTTGTAATTAACTGACAAGACATAATACTTTTAAGTTCCCCTTGTCTACCTCAGACACAAGCCAGATATGCGACCTGTCTTCCAGCACCCTTCATCAACCCCAGCATGGCACTAATGTACATAGCCCCTGATATCGAAAACGAAAAGTGAAACGTGAGCTATTCCTTATTGAGTGGCATTTGTTACTTCGCGACTTTTGACGGGTTTTGGACACATCTGTCAGATTGTAGTAATCAAGTATTGGGAGAAGTCATTAGACTTGGACCATCTCATTAGCAAGTGCGCTTCTCGACTGATACAGAGTGCTTTGCTGGTGTACTCGTGTGTTTAGGGTGTTTCGCACTTGTGCATAGCACCTGCAGATGGTGCAGTCGTACGTAGGAATCATTTTATTGTCAGTAGCTAAAGTGGCTGAAGGGGTGAGGTCGAGAAATTGAGTTTCGTGGTCGCTAAGGGGTTCTTTTTATTGTGGTGACGAGTTCTTAGCACTCATTACACTGCAAGTGAAGGCGATCAGGATGGATTGTGTATTACTGTTTGTCGACAAAGTCTAAAAGAGGCCATCTTGCCCTAACTATGGAGCGGTAGGCATTTGTTGCCTCTTGACTCCCTATCGCTTGAAATATAAGTCTACTGTCAACTCTTGAAGACTGTTTGTATTTTGGCTCATCAAGCCATTAAATTCGTGACCATTTGTGAAGCGTTGCATTTCAAGCGGGCTTTTTTAAACTCTGCAAGTGCTTTAATTTCATCCTTGTGTTGTTCAAATGGTAGTTTAATGGCTCTTGTTAATTCGTATTATTCTTAGTCGTTATGAGAAAGATTGAAAAATGAAAAACCACATAGCGCTACGTAGGATCTGAGTATCCCAACAAGGACTCGTTCCATGCAGTGATTTTCAAGAAAACCTGCTGTGCTTCGAATCACATAACAAACGAAAGTAAATGCTGTAAACGTATCTTGCTATTTGGTGATAAAACACGATGACTAAAAAGAGGAAGGCGGGCAATAGAAAAGTTGTGGATGCTGAGCCGGTAGCCTCTGGTCGAATTCGGAGATCTCGCATTTCGGTGATAAAAGACGATCAATTTTACAAAGATCAAACGGTTCTCTCCTCATAGACATTTTTCGCCATCACTTTGACAGCAATGCTACTCCAGGTAGACGTCAATTCGATGTTTGGAGATGGAGTCGTCGTCATCGCCCCCAGCTATATCAATGAGCATACGAATTTGAAGGGCCTGGAAGAAGGCGAGGGTGAAGAGTGCAAAGAAGAGGAAAGTGAGGAAGAGGACGTTGAGCGCGAGGATATAGGAGAGACCGATGAGGAGGTGCACTCCACCCGTCTCGCCACAAGTCACGCCTATCGCCAAGCTGTACGCCGTGTGTGCCTCCCGACACGGAAATAGACTCGCTGTTAGTTGCGCAAAAGTCGCTTCTCCATCCGCTCTCATGTAATCCATCAGGTTAGCGGCTAGATTGTCGTATTCCTTCTCCACTTCCTGTGTAAATTCATCCCCTTCTGCTGCCTGAAATGCAATTGAGCATGGAAGAAGCGGTTTCAAAAGGAAGAGGAAACACGAGTTTTCACATGTGAATGCCTCCAAATAAAACTACATCAATGAATTTTCTGTAGGTCACAAAATGCCATGATGTCATGCAGTGTAAATGCAAACACTTTCGACTTTGGAAGAGAACATGCTGAATGGAAGGGCTTTGCATTCGCCCAGTACTTAACACTACCTTTCAGGGGATACAATAGTCGCATTGAATGCTAGAGATTAAATCTGTGCCACGCAGGATGCATTTGAACTAACAAACATTTTCCGCAGGAATTGCAATTCATCAAAGCAGCAGATTTCGAAAGAGGTAAAGAAAGGGGAGCAAGTTTGGGTTAGTGGCAACGAGTTATCAAGTGGATGATGCTGCATACTTACGTTGCTGGACACATTGAGTGCACTGATTAGATCATCCAGAGGACCCAAAATATCCCACTTTCTAGAGTCCAACTGCTTAAGAGATTGGTGGGTTTGCTCAAAGCCTAACTTGATCTTGCGTGCTGACTCAAGAGCTTCTGCAAGGACTTCATTTGGCCTTGAGGAAGTCCCGTTTGTAATGCTAGCATAAGTAGTGAGATTTTGGATGCCTTCAAGTATTTGCTCGACCAATGAAGCGATCATGTTGGTGGGATTTGTGTCGCTAACTAACTCCTTAAATGATTAGGAAAAGAGGATTAAATTAGCGCCAACGATGAGTATTAGCCGAATCCTTATTCACCGCTCTAGACCTCTCGCCCACAAATTGTTAAAAAGAATTTCCCAACAATTCGGAATGGACTTTTTAAATCTCTCCTATCCATTCAACTACAATTCGTCCTCATTCATTTAAGACACCACTTTGTTTTGGTTTTCGAAAATTCCCTATTCTGACAAAATTAGAGAACTCACAGCTAACGAGAATTTTGCAATTTTTTCATTTAGTTCCCTTCTCAGTTCTCCAGTCTTCGCGCCATTGGGTAGTGATCCCGAAACATTAAGACCTCTCACTTGTTCCATGACGGCTCTGGAAAAGAATGAAAACTAATGTGTAATCAAGTCATTTTTGGCTACTCTCTTCTGCAATATCGAGGGTTCCCAGTCGTATGTACATTTCCTCTATTTACCATGTAACAATTTACTAAAACGAGATATTTGTAGCTAGTGCATAGAAAATTCGTGTTGTTCATGGATTTTCATAATGTACTGTTATTTAGCTGAAAAAGGAGTACATTCTAAAACCCCTTTCCCTGTCTCAAATGCAAGACAGAGATTTCGCTTTACATCCAGTGCTATCTGTAGCATCCCAAATCAACCACAATATGGCACAGAGAGACGTAGTCGCTGACATCGATTAGGGAAGGCAAAGGCATACTGTCTTCCTCGTTCAATGGCTTGTGTCAAATCTGGGCTGTTGACAAGTTTGGACACATTCACCAAGTTGCGGTAACCCAGTGCGGAGAGAAGACCAACTGGATGCTGACTTGTTCCACCAATGCAGGTCTGCGTCAGGGCGAGGAGGATGTTCTTTGGAGGAGGGGTGTTGAGGAAATCGGCACTTCCACCCACAGCATCACCGATGAGTGTCCTCCATTGTCGAGCCATGTAACCGTTGACAACGAAGTCCGACATTTTGACAGCACTTTCCCGCTCCAGGTATATGCACTCCTCACCTACATCGAAACACATCAATGCATCCGATTATTTCTTTCTCCTTAAACCAGATTTTGGAGTATTTTGTCGGTTCATATCATGTATGACTTCAAAACATCAAGTATCTTTGAAAAATTGCTCCCAAGTTTCTGCGACGGGGACCGAATAAAGAATTTATTAATGGTTCACAGAAAAAGCCTCGCAACTGACTGGATATTGTGGTGAGCACGAAGAGGAGAACGGCAATTATGGCAGCGAAAACGAGCAGCAATGGAATGAAGAGTACTGAACAGCATCACGCCGAGCTCTTGCCACACATAACGCTACTCCACTTGCTCTTTCTTGAACTTACAATCAAGTGCATTGAGGCGAGTTTATGACCGGTCAGGGGTTCATGGTCTCTAATCTTAGGGAGGGAAACGAACCAATGGACACGGTGTTAGGATGAGCGTGGAGATGGTTGTGAATGGCTCGGTAAACGAGGCGCATTGCAATGAGTGTTGTGATTATCAATATGACCATGAATACTGCACCCACGATAATGAAGCCCACTCGAATATTGTGCACATGCTTGGGAAGCTGAGCCTCCACTGAGTTGACCGTGTTGTTCAGTTGATTCAGTGATTTGCCTGCTCGGGACTGGACAGCATCCCAAAACGCCTCGATCTGGTCCAATATATGTGTTATATCGAGTTCGGATTTCAGGGAGTTCAGAATGTCATTTGTTGAGTTGCGAAGTTCGTTGATGCTGCCTCTAACTTCTTCCATCGGACTGAATAAGCTTACAGTGATTTGATTCAATCCCTCGATGTAAGATGCAATCAACTTGGGATTAAGTTTGCCTGAGGAAATTGGGAAGGCTATGCTTGCGATGGTCGCCTGAAAATGATGAAATGATACAAGTCCGTGGGTCATGGAAGGTTAGAAGATTCTATCTATGCATCACTAGCTATTTCAAACATTGCATATATCATAACTGCCTCTAGTCATGGTCAGCACAGAGCTAGTAGTTCCCTTTGGTGTAATCAACATCCTTTTGAAGATGTGCGGATTACTACTTGCACTTATTTAAATAGTTCAGCAGGCGAATTACTAAACCATGCTGGTGGATAATAAACCCACATTTAGCCCTTTGCAGAGGTCCCAATGGCTGCAGTTGCTGACACTTCCAAGGACTTGAGTGAAGGTGATGCGGTTTCATTGTAAAGAAGGGTAACGTATCCGTAGATATCAAACAACAAGTTTAATAAACCTCTCATGACTTTTCCAGTGTATTTTGCACTCCCAGGTGTACTAGCAATCGTTCGAATGCATCCAGGACTCCTTCACGAGTTTCCGCCTAAAGGAAACACGGGATTGGCAAGATGAATATAAAGTGTTACATAACGACTCAGACGCGTCTTGTGATTCAATTTAATAAAGTCGTTTTCTGTTTGCTCGACTTTATTCTTTCAAACACATGGCAATGCTCCCTGCTATGGTTACACCTTTGCTGCTCCGCTAGGCAACATGGCCTCTCCATCAGGCCAGTAGTATCTCAGACCAAATCTAAGTTGACAGAACACCTTCTATTCAAGCGTCATTGCTTAGAGATAACTCACAAAGCCACAATTCGTCACAGCCCCGTACATTCGGGCACTCATAAGGCTTTAGCAGAGAACTCACTGATAAATGACGTACATTAATATCCACTGGCTACTCTCGTCCCACCTTTAGCCTAACACACCATAAATAAACTACTTACTCCAAAAATAATGTAAGTTTTGCGCCTAAACTACCATAATCTCCGCACTGTGTGAGCGTAAAACAAACTTTGAATAACAGCGATTTCATAATTACTGACCCATTTTTTAGTGTCACTGGCGGCCTTCCAATGGGTGAATTTCACTATTAATTTGGGCCGGTGAGCAAAGTGAGCGTAATGAATGGGGAGGGGTAAGATATATGCTGAATCCCATTAGAGTCCTTACCTTACACTCAATATAAAGTGTCAATAGGACGGTAAGTTACAATCGCAAGAGACTTGCATAAATCTGGTTGGCGAAGTCATGGAGCGTTCTGCTGGTGAGAACACGACCCTCCGCGACCCTCTTGCCGACGAAAGAAGACGCATGTAATACTGTGGCGCGCAGTCCATCGGGCAGGGAGACAGGAGTTTGATTGCCCACCGAAGGCTGTGGATTCGTCGCGAGGTAGGCGACAACTAGCCCTGTACTGCTGAAGTACACCATGAGGAGGCTGATGGAGACTGCCAGAAAGACTAGCGTCAGTACCAGTACCACGACGTAGATCATGCGGAGGATGTACTGCTTATTGATGAAATTGGAGCGAAGCAGCGCCATTTGCAGGGCATTCATTGAACCTTGCATCTTCGGGAAAGTAAGAGTCAGCCTTAGCTGCTGTTTGTAGGAGCTTCATGGCACTATGCGATTGAACTGATTTTATGAGCAGGGGTGACCTTTACCTTGGCGCAATTTACAACACCACAGAATTTCATCCCATGCAAAAGGTAATCCTTTGTGGCAATGCTAGTCTGAAAGCCAGGTCTATTCTCCACCAGTGCATGCTATAGAATATTATTTGATACAAGTGTCAGCCACGCATTGACTAAGCGTGTGTTTGGGGCTCTTTGATGTTTCAAGCGGCTCAATCATCCTCATGGGACACTCGTGAATGTAATTCTGTTAATTTTGCGAGGGATGATGAACCAATGCAAGGAGGCCACATCAATAACTCACATCTTTCTCTTTGCAGCAACAACGGCAGCAGTTGATAGTCTGTATCAGGATGATGAGCACGACGGAGAGGAGAAAGGAGGAGACGGTGATCCAAAAGATGTCTGGACCACGATTGGGATTGGCGTAGGCATTGTCAACAGCCACCTGACCCCCACCCAATGACTCTGGTATAACTTGGAGAATGGGCACCGGCGGAGGCTGTAATAAGAGCATTTTTCTGAAGAACTCGACAACAGTTGCATCCACATTTGCGATTAAATCAAACTCCGGTTCACGGCCCTTGGGAAGCAAAACGATGCGAAAGAGCACATTAAGAAGACCTCCATTCTCTGTTCGGATAACCCATGCTGTTATAGCTGCTACGGAGGCAAGCAATGAGAAGTGAAGTCCCATGTCTAGAAGAATTCAACCTGAAATGAGACGGTGGCATGCTGATTTTATAGGGCAACACTCACATAAATGGGAACGCAATCAGTAATCACAAGCGCATGGGCCTTTGACGCGTCGATGGAAAGGTACCATAGATCGACTCCTCATTGCCTAGGGAATTCCCAACAGAGCCACGAATGAGAATTGGAGCTCTCCCATTGGTTAGTGAGCATCACAAGTGAGAATTCTTGCCCATCTCCCACATGCCCCCATCCACCTATCCACTCAGGTAACAACGAATTTAAAGCACTTACATGCGAGGAAAGACGGATTAGTAGACAAATAAGCAGATGGAGAGCTAGATGCCATAGGAAAATGACCAATTTATTTTTTTATTTATTATGTTTAATGTTATCAGTTGATTGTGGTGCGTGTTGAGGAGGAGCGCACTTCTAATCGCATTGAAAATATCAGGCAAGTTGAATTAATTCCTGAAATTCATCCTCATATTTTTTCATTGCATCTCCCAGCGTGCATTTGAAGCACGTGCCCACAATGACCCGAAATAATGCGAACTTCTTTTAGTTCAGTAAAAATGAAGGTGAGACCTTTCACCATCTCCTTTTGATTTCACAGCTTATTTTGTCACTGAGGTAAAATGCAGGTAGCCCTGTCAAAAATATTTTACTTATTTTAGTTTGAATGAGATATGCTATGCATTACCTTCATCAGGTTCACTTCAGTATAAGCAGTACCGCCTCAAAAAGATTTAGCTAGCACTTGAGAGAAGCCTTATTTTCCATCACAATCCCGCAGCATAGCTACAGCTATACCAGTAACCATGTTAAGCCTACGCCACTGTCAGACCAAAAGAACCAGTTTTTCGATCCTGTTATGGACACAGGGATCCACTGCGGTTCACACTCCGGTTCTACATTCCACGGCGACTCCTCCAACAAATGTGCTAATGTCATCCAATCTGAGTTTTCAGACACCCACTACAGGGACTCGAGGCTGCCAACACAACAATTTACGAAAAATAATCCTACTAAAAGCTTGATTGATCTGGACCTAGAAAAGATTGCGTTGTCACTGAAAAACAAGCACTGGGGCCTTTCAACAACATGAACGTATCAGCCAATCAGCGACCGTCTTCGAGAAGTCAATAGGTAGACATTCCTGCTTTGATCGCTGCCAATTATCCCTTTCTGAGCGTCAAAATAATTGACTACTCTGTGACATGTCCATGACATTAAACACTAACCTCGCATGATACCGCTCACCTTTCTATATTTTACTAACGCATGATTCCGTTTGGAGAGAAAAGTGGGAGCAGCTTTGGCGGAAGTATCTCCCTCGTGGCTGAGGTGCGGCAGCTGAATTGGAAGTAAATGCCCAATTTATTTCTTCATCTTGGGTTAACTTCAACACATTATGCTCACGAAGGTAGCAGATAGTTGAAAACACCATGTGGCGTCATTTTCTACATTTTCACAAAATGAAAATTAAATTGATGGGAATTTTATGAGGTATCGGTGTTAATTTCCAAACTTCGCGATGCAGTTCGTCTTTGAAAATCACAACTGGATCATCATTGTCTTGAGCGCCAGTGGTAGTCGCACTGCTCCTACCAGCACCACCTGTGCTGAATGAAGGTAGAGACTCCCAACTGTCATCGTCAACATCATCGGAATTATCAGTAGCAACAGCATCACTGGTGTTCTTCTCCTCCTCCACTGCCTGCTCCTCCTCCTCACTTGTTTATATAGGAGAACGAAGGGAATGCGTGGGTGAAATAGCGCAGAAGCGTGACTAATAACCGTCGGTTTCTTTTGCAGTAAAGGGAGAAATTTAGTGGCATTGTAGAAGGTTAAAATAAAAAGTTGTGTGACAGCTGCCATAAGCGTTCACCCTTTCAGAATCAAGTGGCTAAGCTCCGAGGATGCGCCTCAGTGTTTCTGTGCTAACAATTGAAGTAAATGGGCGCATTGTAGACTCCATTTTTCGTGCTTTCGGTAAACCGCACACGAAGAACCATTAAACAATGCCCTTGACATGGGAGATTGCCAAACCTTGGCCTGGATGACCGCATCACTGTTGTGACAGTGATAAACTTCGTTAATTTATGGAAAATTCTCCCATTTTACTGCAAGCGATTGGAACAAAGTGACCGCGCTTACAGATGGGAGATTTCTAGGCCTCCTGTGGACCCAGTCACAGCTTCTCATCGTGAGTTTGTTGCAGGCAAATTGTTGTCATTCATTGGCGATCTCATGATTGCAATTGGGTTCGCATTTAAAGACACCCAGCATTCAGACAAGTATAATGACAAGGCAGTCGGAGTTGGCCCAAATATTTTCAGTAATTGTGTCACCAAATTATGTCTGCTATTTTGACTCACATTCAAAAAGCCCGGTGGATTTCACACTATCATCGCACCAGTGCATGAAACTGGTTTATGTTTATTGTCAAAACAGATGGAGGCAGAAGTTATTTGCGGGTACCAAGACCCCAGACCTCGGACATTTGCTTCTTTGCCTACGAACGTAGCCTCAACCGCACAGACTGGCAATTGCATCCCTCCATCCCAGGTGCATTTAGCAGTGAATCCACACAAATGTAGTGCTTCGAGCCTTTGCAAAAATTGGAGGTTTACAAAACCTGCTCAACTTAGTTGCTGGTGTTCCTGCTACTACTTCTGCTTATAATCCTACTTCTGGCCTCCTCTTCTCCTATTCGCTTACCTCCTTTGCCGAAGTGTCGATGTCACTGCAAGCCATGCCCTATCTAGCTTGTTTAACTGCCCAAAGCCGTGGTGCGGATCCATGAATAGAAGCAGCTGAAATGAATCTCTTGAGAATACATGAACTGATGATTGCCAAAAAGCAAGGATGCAGCAACAAGTTTTACGCTGCAATCGGCAGTTTCAAGTGAGCAAAGAGGTGAGTGGGCGAGAAAACAACCATACAGAGGCAAGAATTAGGTACCTTAAATTCCACATTTTCACACTTCGCCAGATGGATGGACTAAAGTTCAAAGAAGATCCGTGAGGTTAGCGTTTAGCCTCAATCCAGCCTTACCATTGTGTCTACTCTTCATTGCTGTCTAGCCATGCCTATCGGGTCTGTGTTCAGCTGGTTGTGGGGTGGAGGGACCATCTCATGTTCACATAGATAGTGTCTCTGTAAGGATAGTTGATGGTTGGCAGACAGGAATATTGTTCCTTTAGCTGTTAAGGCTCTCCTGAAGAACAGAGCAGTGAGGAAGTTGCCGAAAGGAGACATTCCTCTCGGCCCTCCAATTAGGAGCTGTCTAAATTTTCTCATCCACAGCTAACATTTTGATTACATCACGCCGAGACTTATCACTCATCGGTAGAAATCAGGATGATTGTCCTTTGAGACCACATTGAGACATTCCTTTCGCCTCTGCCCCTTAGCCAAATGCCATTTAAAAGCAACTGAATCAGCTAACCCCAACTCTACCAACAATGCAGTAAAACCATGGCATTTCCAAACCACTTGATGAAAAGCAACCGCAAATCGAAATGGTCCTGTTGGCCTTGAGTCACTTGAAATAACAGTGGATGGGAAAATCATACGGACGTTGAACAACACAAGACTACAACTCCATTCTCTCCTACATCAAGTCAGCCGTCATTGACCTTATCCACAGCTAAACAAGTGACATTCTTCCTTCACTGGAAAATGGAAATCGACTTTGATCAGCTCTTCAGTTCTCCTGACATCTTTTAAACGGATGTTCAAGAACAATCAAATGACATCAACCATTGGCTGCGCCTCACCATCAGTTCCTTTAAAAAGCAGCTTGATGGTACGGGTGGGCCAATTAAAATTGCACTGCTCTGTACTGTTAAGTGTCTCACCTTCATCATACTCATCGCAATAAAGGCAAGCATTTGTATGACTTATCAAGTAACCCAGAATCACATTTTAGCCGATGCCGGGAACTCAAGCAAGAATTCGCCTCGCCTTTCATTTATATTCCTTGTTTAGGTTCCAAAGGTTGTAACTATGTATCTATTCGGCCTTGTTTGAGATTTAAACCATGAATAACCTTTAATTTTTTTAATAGCCTAATAAACTTAAGTACTTTATTCCATACAGAGGTAAGAACTGAAAGCATAGCGTGTGGCAAGTGCTAATTTGCTGCCGTTCAATGTTAATCCCCCTGATACTGCCTGCCTCCTATGCTGTCATTGTGTTTTCTCTCTTTGCACTGACCACTGCTTCCGGTACGTTTGCCTTTGATTCCGAGGAAATGCAACAATGATCTGCAGATTGTAATTTTGTAAGGGACACTAAGTCGGTGGATGTAGTGGTTCCAAAAGTTGGGAAAAAGGCTTACAGTGTCAAATGTAATTGCGATTCAGGTGCTCTTGGTATTATTTGAGTAGCTGATTTTATTTGGCGGCTCCTTCTTACCAAAACTTTCAGTGTTAAGTTTGCATTGTTCAGGGAAGCAGGAGAGTTAATCTCACGTTGTCACGTAACAACGATGCCACATACTGCCAGCTTTAATGTGAGGTGAGTAAAAGAGATAGTAGTTCTAACGCTCTCAAAGCACCAGATAGAAACAAGTGGATACTAATGCAGTAGTAGTAATGGCATTGGGAGAAATCATAAAAAAGCATCATACTAATGAGGTGGATTGGTTTTACAAGGTAGGCTGGATATCAGGCAGCGTAAGAAATGCACTCATTAACGCAAACAACCAAGCGCTTGTACATTGCTGGAGAAAAGATGAGGTTTCCATTTGCCATCTACAAGAGAAATATACAAACCGCACTGTGCCACTAGTCATCTCACAAATCATTTGTGGTTTCACAAATAAAGGCAACCGAGCCTAAGTCTTCCCAATATCAGTTTCAACACTTGGTCATGATGGGAGGTGCATCAGGGGGCAGCACGAATGCTAGTCTTCAATTGCTTGGAGAATATAGAGCTTGCATCAGGATTTTGAGCTTATCATAGATGGCACCTTATGGTTCATAGGAAGATCATTCTTATAAATGCAGATTTTTGAGGAACCAAAGCATTATAGTAGATGAGTGAATGGGTACAACTATTAGGACGATTACCTGCGACATCTAGCAATCTGTTTAATTTATTGCCTAATTAAACTTGGCCCCGTTTCTGACGAGCACAACGGTTTTTGCTATGGTTAAGCATCCCACAATCAGGATGGATGGATCTTGCCGCTGTGAATCCTATAGATGGACTGAATGCAAAGCCATACCAGTAGTCCTATGCCCCACTGTATATAGATCATACGTATTCTACTTCAGTGCTTGCTCTGCTTTGATACTTAGTTAAGTCTTACAACATTCCATTTCCGCAGATTCAGTACTAAATGCACTCAGAAAAAGCGAATGCTGTCAGCATCCCTTGGGCTCCCGCGCATTACCCTAGGTAGAGACATTTTCCGCTTCCTCAAAACAAAGCGCCGTTTGAAGAGCTTGTTCCAGCACTGTGTTGAGGCTCATTAGCAGCATTCCATGAAGTGATATTTATTTGTCAGAGCACAGGCACTGTCTTGAACCTCAACCGAAGCAATGGAAAATAAAGTTTCTAGGAGAACAAAACCAAATCAGTTCACTGCACTAGCGTTAGCGAACAGCGGGTGAAGCGCGGAGTTCTAAGTTAATCGTACTCACGCGTACCTATAATGGTTCGATTTGAGTTCACCCTTTTGTGGCGTTGCTTACACCCATAGAAGCATTCACAAAACAGGAGCAAATATCGGCAGTAACTCCTTCTTCTATGCTTCTGGATTTGGCACCAAAGAAAGTTACTGTGGGGTTAAATGCTCTCATTAACGTGGCACCATATGAACGACCACTGAACGCAGGCGATAATCCGCCTCATCGTGCATTCAAGGTGGGTTGTATTTCCTTGCCTTGCTTGACTCAAGCTCATTAAGCGACTTTTGCAAAAACATATTAGTTTTACAGAGTGCTCGTATAAATAGACAATGGCGTCTCAATTGGCGGTTTGAAGAGAATGCCAGAAATGAGACACTGCATTGTCAAATGGCTGACAATCAACATGTGCTTAGCATCACCAGTCACTCTCTTAGCACCGGGCAATAAATCCAGCCTTATCCTATATTGACGACAAACATAGCTGTGCCTTGACTACGGTCAGTTTATCATAGCACAAATGCATGCCGACTTCCATTGCTTCGCACCAAATCAGGGCACCACGTTTGCTCGTTTGATTCAAAAATTGCCCAAATTGAGGTACGAGGGGAATCGATGCGTGCTGTGGCATGGAAGCACCACCAATACTTGAGTTCATCTGGATGGAGGCAGTGCTTTAAATGCTCTATGCACCAATTCATTCATGAAAACACTACTTTTGCATCTTTCTGGGACGGGCACCTTATTTTGCACTTATGTAACACTTCTAGCAAAACGTGATGGAGCAAGGAAATGGTGAAAGCCATTTGGGTCGTAGGCATTATTAAAGTGGGGGTACAGTGATGCACTGTTGGGTATTCATCGATGTACAATGATGGGACTGAAGATGAGTGGAATGGAAGAGAGGATGAGATAGATGGAAGTGAAGACGCGATTGGAACTTACGTGCAATGTTTTACCCCAAAGCTAACAATGAAAGTTCAAATTTCAAGCTCATGCCTTTTGCATGATGAGCTACAAAAGAATAACTACGAGTCTTTGTCATAGATGTCATTGAAAACGAGCTACGACAAATCCACTTTGCCCTTAGATGGATGGCTTTCCTTACTTTTAAAGAAGTGTTCAACATCTTTCTCCCGATTTCTACTTTATATATAGGCTCATATATGGAAATCAATGGTCAGAACAATGCTATGACTGACTGGCTACCGAAATGCCTTCAAAATCCATTCAAAAGCTAAAACTCAATTTAGGGGTTGCGCGAAAACACGGTCGTTAGAGCCTCATCCTCAGAAAAGTTTGGACACTTTGGTGTGGAGAAGGGAAGGAAGGGCGGTAAGACTAAAGTTTTGAAGTGTAAAGCATGAATGCTTACCCGATTGGGAGGGGTTAATGCTAAGCCGGTCGCATTGATACAAATGCGGAGGGTGTAGCAAGGTCTCGTAAAACTAACGACGCTTTCAACAGACTCTACATGGAATTTCGCAGCATTTGCAGTCGAGTATTACAGTGCCTCAGTGCGAATGTTATCAATGATGGTTGTGTCAGCAGGAGGAGATTAGAAGCCTACTATGAGCCAGAATGGTGACTCGCAGAAGCGCCTGGTCCTAATCACCACACAGTCAGTGGATACCTTTGCGGTAGAAAACACCTTAAGTTCATGCAAGACATTGCTTCTACATAGTTAAATAACTCAGTGGGCGGATTACTAATACCATGGCATTTCACAGAGAACTCACACTCAGCGTTTCGCATAGGTTTCATTGAAAGCTGTCGCTGACAGTTCCAAGATCTTGAACGTAGGCGGTGCGAAGTGCGCCCAGTTTGGTTTCAAGTGATGCGTTGCCACTGCAGAGTTGAGTGAAAATTTCATATATGTCAATCAAAAAGTTTAATAGAGTTTTCGTGGCTTCTACAGTCTTCCCACCATTTTCCAATGCGTTTTGAGCTCATGACTTCCTTGTGCACTTTTCCTTAAAGAAAAGCTGTGGTTGAAAGCATGAGTTGAAAGTGTTTATTGACGGCTCAAATGCACATTTGATTCATTTTATATGCGTTATTTTGATACGCTTGAATACATTCTTTTATGTATAACTGCGCCATTGTTCCGCCGCTAGCCAACATGGTGCCGGACCAAGCCAGTAGACTCTCAGACTAACTCTAATTCGACCAATCTATTCCTTTCCCAGTAAGATAACCTAGGAAGAACTCGTAAATCTACAACGTGTTGCAACTTAATAAATTTGAGAAATTATGAGGATTTGACACAGCTCTCACTGATAAATGGAGTACAATACTCTTCAGTAGCTATAATCGCACCATCTTTATCCTAACTTACCACATAAAGGCCATTTGCACCAAAAATGTGGGTTTTACTCTCGCATCACAATGAACTCCAAGTAGTACAGACGTGAAACAAACTTTGAATAATGGCAAGTTCATAAACATTGACTGATTTCCGGTGTCACCGACAAGCATCCTATGGGTGGCTTTCATAACAGATATGGATAGGCAATCGAACTAAGTGTAATTATTGGCGAGGAAGTTGAAATTAAGCAGGCACTCGGTTGAACCACCACTTTTCACACATTCGCTGGTGTCACTGGGACTGTGAGGTACAATTGTCAAACTGATAGAGCGTCCTGTTGGTGAGGACACGACCCTCTGTGATGCCCTTGTTGACTAAAGAAAGCGCATGCGATATCGTGGCGTGCAGTCCATCGGGTAGGGAGACAGGAGTTTGATTGCCTACTGATGGCTGTGAATTGGTCGCGAGGTAGGAGGCAACTAGCCCTGTACTGCTAAAGTACACGATAAGGAGGATGACGGGGGTTGTCAGGAAGACTAGTGTTAGTGCCAGTGCTACGATGTTGACGATGTGGAGGCGCTATGGAACTGCACGCATTTTTTGACCTTTGTCTCAACTGCAAAATACAATAACACAGAATTTCATTCTAAGCAAAAGAGAAGCATTGCGACCCTATCAGTCTGAAAACCAGGCTTAATTGCCAACACTTGATTCATTACCTGCATTTCCAGAGATTAAGCCGTCTAATTGCACACCCGTGATTGTAGTTCAGTTAAGTTTACACGTGCCACGCTGTAAAGCAGGAGGAGGATGAACTGCTTAATGGTGAATTTGGAGTGCAGCAGCGCCATTTGCAGGGCATTCATCGAACCTTGCAATTTTGAAGGAAGCAGTAGACAGCCTTAACTGCTGTTTAGAGGAGCTTCGTGGCACTATGAAATTGAACTGATTTTGTGAGAAAGGGGGAACCTTCGTCCCAAATACAAATTGCAATAACACATAATTTCATTCTGTGCAAAAGAAAAACATTATGCCACTATCAATAAAAAAACTGGGTTTATTCTAACCTCTGGATTTAATCTCTAGTTATGTACGTGAGCTGACTTTCTTTGATATTTCTAGAGACCAAACCATCTCGTGGCCCGCTCGTTATAGTGGTTCTTTTAAGTTATTGCGGCATGATAAATCAATGCAAGCAATGTCGTGAAGGAGGCCACTCTCCTGCCGAAAACACCAGTATCTCACGTCTTTTGCCTCCTAGCAACAGCAGTAGTTGGTAACATGTATCAGGATGATGAGCACAACCGGGAGAATGGGTGGTGGTGGGACTGTGATAACAGAATTCGTTTGAAGAACACGACAACAGGTGCGTCCACTTTGGTGCTTATACCAAACTCCGGGTAATGCGGAAGAGTACGTAAATAAGTCCTTCGTTCTTTGTGCGGAAATCCATACCATTATAGCCACTTCGAGGCAAGCAATGGGAAGCGAAGTCTCATCACTCGATGAATTCGCCCGAAAATGAGACAGTGGTATGTTGATGTTGTAATGCAACATTTACAAATCTGTAAGCGCAATCAATATCAAGGAACTTGTTGCTGGTGAGCCACCATGGATCATCTCTATTACACATAGGGAATTTCCAACAGAGCCACGGATGAAGGTCGGGGTGCTCTCATTGGTTGGCGAGCATCACAGGTGAGAAAAAATTCCCATCTCCGAAATAACCTCATCCTCTCACTTAGTCGGGTGAATGCGGGTTTGAAAGATGGAACTATGGCTGGCAAAGGAAAAAAATTATCAATCTGGTTAGCTCATTCTTTGCTGTATTGTTAGCAAGTGATTGAAGAGTGTGTTATGGAGGGCAGTGCTTCGATTCGCATTGGAACACACTTAACCTATTCTTACTAATCAAACCGTCGCATCAGAACTTTTGGGCATGTTGGATTAGTTTTTGACTAATGTGAAAAATCATGGCACAGAAATCAACTCCTAATTTTTCACGCACCATTCTTTGCACCTCTGAGTGTGCATATCGAATCACACGCCTTCGACGACATGGTACCTGATGCCTGGAATGCCAATGAGAAGTCAAGATGATGCAACCTACCTTTCCTCCAGTTAAATTGGAGACAATGTCTTTGACAATCTGGTTTAAATTACCCACGTTCCTTCATCTACGAAGTTAAGTGAAGGTATTCTGATCCAAGTCACTCCACCTCTATAGTTAGACTGTGATATGAAGTGCCACGATTTAATCGCGTTCAATTTAGCATGAACCGTATCGCCTTTTACAACAATTCCGTTAGCACTTAAAAGAAGCCTTATATTCGACCGCACTTCTGTGACACAGGAGAGTAGGTGGAACTAAACCAGTGACCAAGTTAAGCCAGAATAGTGGAATTAAGTTGAGGGGGGAAAATGTCATTCAGCTGCTGGTGTAATTCAATGAGACGAGCTGTAAACGCAACCACCCACCCATCTACCTTGCTGTCTCATATCACGAAAATAAGTATCCCTGTACTCGGTGTGCTCCCTGTGAGTGGAAGGGTGTGTTCAGTACTCCACTGACAAGCCGCTTACTTAGTGTGCGCAGACAGTACTCTCTCATTTGGCCATACGTACTGGTATACGAAGAAGCCTTGGTTGCTAATGGCGCTGTCTGGGGTCTTCCACAGGAACGAAGCTCACGCTCTTAAATAGCAGATCGATTACGTCCACCGAGGTATATTTATTCTACAGGCGCACGAGTTTGGCGATTTTAACTCTGATATTGGATAGGAGGGTTGAATGTGATTAATGATGCATCGACATGAAACAGTTGTCAAAAGGTTTGGTTAAAATGTTCCTGGAATATCTGCGGCTTCACACCATCGGCTTCTGTCTGACCTTCTGCATGTTTCACTTGATGGCTAATCTCTCCATCGGTGAATTTAACCCACACTACTGTCAGACCAAAAGTGCCAATCATTCGGCCCTGTTATAGGCAGCTGTGATAATGTTATCTCATCTGAGTTCTCCCACTTCTACTACAGGCACCCGAAAGTGCTATACACAACAAGATTTTAACATCATTCCACTCAAAGCTCAAAGGATCTAGACTTTAAAGAGATTGCGTCGCTACTGAAAGGCATTTTTGGTGAAGAATCTTTGCTGCCTAACATGCATTAAAACTGTTGCGAGTTGACAAAGTGCAGTGAACTTTACAGAAGAGGTCAGTTACCAGTATGACCAACTTAGATCGAAGGAAACGGCTAATAACCGATTTGAGCGCCTCATCATTTGCGGTTTGCCGATCGTGCCATTCCCTCTGTGACGATACAAATGGCTCATGAGGCCTGTCATCCCCTATGTACCACGGAAAATTCGATCTGACGCTAAGGTAGGCGCCTTACTAGTTCTGAAAAGGTAGATACCCCAGATTTCACTTCTCATTAAGGTAATTTTTCAGGAGATAATGTTGGTAAGCTTGCGAATGATTATCGGAGAAATTGTTGGCTACACGTTGCGACAGCACAACAATGCCTCAGCTTCCCTCCACCGGGACTCTAGAAGCTGCACTTTCCTAAAAATGCTTTGCAGTGGAAGAAGGCGCAATCGCCACTGCTCTCACTGGAGCTGATAACACGGTGTCTTAGGGGAATCGACTGCAGGTCTACGAGTGGATTTCTACGGTCAACAACAATGAAACCATGTGCATTACTTGTATGGTCTAGTACCGTGCTAAATGAGAATGACTTTGGTTTTTCAACGAATCGCTAGTATCTTGTGCCATAATAGGAAAGCACATCCTAATCTGCTGTCACCGCTGGAGAAATGTAAAGTGTTTGTTGTCTAATTAGCTCTGCGTTTAAGGACCTGCTCATGCTCTATTTTGAAAGTGAGTGGCGTAGATCGCCAGGATGGCGAAAATATTATATTTACGAAGTCCTCCACATTAGTCCTTTATGATACCGATGCACTCCCATCTCCACATTCAAGTTGGAAGTCCCTGTAAACCATACTATGTGGTCACTTTCTTCTTCCAGTGTTTTCGAGTTGCGGGACAACAGAAAACGACACGAAGCCACAAAATCACTCCACTTGACCACCACCAGTGACTAGTAATGTACCATAAGTAATAAAGATTTCTAGAGGGAAAATTTAAAGAACCAAACGTGCATGGTATGCGGTAGCAAGTTTTGCTAGTTATAATAAAGCTATCACAAGAAATTCTCTGCCAATATGGAGACAGGTAACTGCAGGAAATGATATGCTTATGTGTTTCAGGAACTATCCAAGCAAAGCACCATACCAGCCGAGTCGCTTCAGTGACGCCTCACTTCAAGACTTCATTAGTGCTCTGTAGGCAGCCATGGCCAATCTGCATGGTGATACTTCAGTTCTCAAGTTAAAAAATTGGTAAAATGAATCGGTGCAGCCAGCTGCGTCAATGTGCAGAGACTAAGCACACGGTATACACCCTTCTGGCAGGTCAACCACAGCATCCATCAAAGATTTGTTTGCCTGCTATTGCGCAATTAACGAAGGAGGTCGTTATTGTTAGAAGCAGTCTGCTATGTCTCGTAGGATTAGGGCGGACCTGATCTCAGTTTTGCGAGTTATTACTCCGTATCAAATAGAGGCAGCATTTCACGAGATTGGGGTTGATTGGACTTGCTATGTAGAAATGGGTTGGATTTCGCGTCTTGGGATTGGATTGCTTCCTGACCGAATTGAATCAGCGGCAGATATTGCTGCATGCCTGTGAGGATCTAATGTAGCGTTTACCTGCTCAATCCCCATTGCTGAGGTAGCACTCACAAGTTAAAGCACTTGTAATGACCAAAATAAAGTTTTTTGTTTCCTAGCTTGGGAGGTCATCTGATGTTGGCTTCCTTGCCTTCGGTTTATAGCAAAATACCGACTACTATGACCATTTGAGGGAGTATTTACGCAGTGATTCTGGTGCTCTTTAGATTGTGGTAGGTGGGAGAGCGGATGAAAGAAAATTTTGGGCAACCATTCATCACAGCCTCCAACATGTGTGATCCATTCAAAGTGACATTATACTAGAACTGCACACGATGTAATTACTCTCAATAGAATGATGACCCACACCCACCTTAGCGTTTTCATATCATTCAGCCTGATTTTGTTACTGTTTCGGGCAATCGCTCGTCCGCTCGTTTACCCTACATGAAGTGGCAATAATTACAGAAAAGTTGTGACGTTCGGACTTGACTGATGTGGGCAGAGTGGCTTCTCAATTCTCAAATTACTATGCAAGTAGCAGCTTGTAATACCTCACCATTGCATCAGCTTTTTCCCTCTAGCGTTTGGCATTGGAAGTGCCCTAACCAACACCTAAACCATTCACTTCACAGATCTCTCTTTCTGCACTGGCTATAACGTCATAGAGGATGTGGGTGGGGGAAATGGCTAGTATGTGGCAAGTAGGCCGAAGAAGCGTGACCTTGGCTTGTCCTTCCTTAGTCTTTGTAGTGCTGTGTGCAGATTAAATTGAGCACCATAATGTTAAATTCGTTGAGAGAAATAATTCGCTGAAGAGCAAGCCCAAATTAGTTCTCCCACATTTACGACTCACCTAAGGCAGTTCGTAATAATAATAGACTAGGGCAGACGAAAGTCTATGGGTTAGAGTACCTTGTGCTCCGCAAGTTATTTAGCAAGGCAGGCGTTTACAAGCAATCGCTTCGTGTTAGCGAGTTTCTGTTTGGAATAGAAGTCCTTTCTTGCCCGTCACCTACTTTCTATAGGTTCGTTTTATTCATTCGTGCTAAGCTGATTACAGCTGTCACCACTTTTAATGCAACAGTTTCGTATCCGCCCACTAATGTGGATCACATAAGGAGGGTCATAGATCTTGTGGCCCTGATATTCGATAGCATATGTGGGAGATGCGTGTATCCGATGCGAGAAAATGCTACAAGTAAGACGGATTTAATTTTGAACGGTCAGGTGACGCATCACTGGAACTCGATTTTCGGCTGTGCTATTGGTGATGCGGCCGAAGTTATTTTCATGACTCCACCGAGGAATCTGCTTTTCGCACTGACAAAGACCTGTGACACCAAGAGCGAGTCAATGCGAAGTAGATTTACTGTCTGATATTGGCAACTCGTATACTGTGAACACATTGCGAGTCGTCAGTAGGCCAACAGTGAATAAAGGGATCGCTCAATCACGAATCGCTTTCAATCAAAACGATTTTATCATCTGTTCTGGGATTGTAGAACAAGGATTGGGAAAAACAAACCTATCCTGAAGTCTGCCTGGCGTGACTCTGATAGTCCAAGCGAAGGCAGGACTTGTAAAATGCAACCGAAGACTTGAGTCCAGCCGCAATATAAATATGTGACACAAAAATTTTACTGCTGTTTGACTGAAAAACCTAGGAATCGGTAGAAGTGGTATTTGATGACATGTGCCATTATTATGTGGTGGATAGATTCAACGGTTGGTACCCCATGTACCAAACGTATTTAAGCGCCAACGCTGCTGTTTCAAGCACTTCTATAATTTGCCCGAAAAGGCGAAAGTGACTCATGTTTGCATGTTATCCATTGCAGCGAGTTTTCAATTTACTCGACTTAGCGTGAATCAACACTACAGATGCCGACCATTTGATGGGTATGTTAACAGTCATCGTTGGTGACAATAAACTTCAAACAAAGACGAACTCTGTCACTGAAAATGAGATCCAGAAACCCATTCTCAGTATTGATGAAGGAACAGACGAATTGATCCTTCCCTGGATTCTCTTGATGTGAGTATTCTTTCTACACTTTCTAGAAAAATTTGTGCATTGATATTCAAACCAGCATTCTATAGCTGCTAAAAGAATCGAGGGTTGGTCAAACCGAAAGTGGCCATTATTCTGAGCGGGTCCAATTCAGCAAGAAATGCTGTCGACAGCAAATTTGGAAATGCAGTGACACAGCTGTGTTTGTTTTACCTTTGCAACAATCGAATTGTGGTATATGTGAACACGTTTCGTTGTTTTTACAATGAGCGTTCTCCTGCTCTTTATGCAGGAACGCAAAAATACAAAGTTCCTCTTAGCATAACATGAGGTGATTTGCTGTCACATTAGTTTTAAGTGAACTTTGTAGCTCTGCAGGACTTTCCTGAATGCTGAAGAAGGCATAGCACTCGAGCAGGATGTCATTGATCATATTTAACTGGTAAAATTGCACTGTCTGGCTTGCTGAATCCTTTACCATCATGAGACATGTGCTCACCAAAACCACAATGGCTTTTGCGCTAGATGAGCACCTATTCACCAACCAGAAAAGCTGACAAATTTTGAAGGCATGCATTACTCGCACATTGGGTGATTGACTGCTGCTATTATTAAAGTAGCTGCTTTATTTGGCAAGGGAAAGCAGGTTTAGTCTCACGCTTTTACCCAGCTAAAATCCCACACATGACCAGCTCTAGGGTGAGACGAGTGAAAGAGATTGTGGCTTCAATGCTCTCAAAGCACCAGAGAGGAGCAAATGAATGATAATGCGACAATAGGAAGCTCACTTGTTAGGCTCGAAGAGAATCATATTAACGAAGTGGAATGCTTTTAGCAAGAGGAAGTATTCGTCAAGCAACACCAGAGAGGCATTCACCAACACAGCAGACCGAACCATTGCACGCTGTTAGTGAATCGGTGAGGTTTTCTATTGCCATCTACAGCAGAAATACACAAAGCGCAGTGTGTCTGCGGCCAAATAACAAGTCATTTGTTGTTTTACAAATAATGGCAATCAAGCCTATTGTTTACTAAATTCATTTTCAGATCTTGGTCATGTCCTCTAAAACTGAACGTTTTCTCCA
Source organism: Taenia saginata (assembly GCA_001693075.2). NCBI lineage: Eukaryota > Metazoa > Platyhelminthes > Cestoda > Cyclophyllidea > Taeniidae > Taenia > Taenia saginata. Next base: position 192,641 of record LWMK02000037.1, on the reverse strand, counting down.
CGGTGCCGTTCTGTCACTATGCCTGCAGGCATATCGAAAGCCAAAACAAATGTGAACCTTTGGTTGGCTAGATGCTATTTTTAAATTGGTAAACATTTGCAGTAGTGGTCGCGCGCCTTTATATTTTAATCTTTAGCAGTACTACAAAGCATCAATTCGTGCAAATGAAGAGGAGGAAGAGGAGGTGGGGAAGGAGGAGGTGGAGAATGAGGAGGATGGTTCCAGTGATTATGGTGCTGCTGAAAAATCTGACGACAATGATGACAATGAAGAGTCCGGGGGGTCAGCCAGCATAGGCAGTGGCAGTTGGAGCAGTGACACTGCCATTAGCGATGAGGATGACGATGATTCAGTTGTGAGCGCTTAGAGACTAGCTCTGTTGCGAAGTTTGAAAATAACCACCGGAACCTCGTCAAACCACAGTCATGGAATTAAAGCATACGGCGCTGCATGATGCCTTGAATTATCCATTTCTATTGTAATCAAAATGTGCTGATGTTAATTTAATTCAATTTATTGCGCAGCTACTTCCACTTCAGTTACCGCATCTCATCCATGAAGTAGGTACTTCTGCCAAAGCTGTTTCCTCTCTGCTCTTGAGACGGAATTCTATGCCGGTAAAGTGCACAAAAGTCAGAGTCACCAGGCCAGGTTGCCATTGAATGTCGTAAGCATGTCACAGGGCAGTGGTATGGTTTGATGCTCATAATGGGAAAGTTGACAGGGCTCAAAGTAGGACTGTCGACCTGCTGGCTTCTGAGAGGTGATTGGTAACTGGATAACATGTCTGGGTTAGCAGAAAATTGATAGTTAGGGGTTGACAATGCCCACGTCAATCTCAATTCTAGTCCAGGCGCTTTTTGGATCACTATCTCCACCTATCTGCTTTTTGCTGTGCTCGTCAGCCTGACATGGGTCATCAAATACTGCTGCCGTGGCGACAAGGAGAATGCTTTGAGTTATTGATGTTCTTGGTAGGTGGGTGACCTCCTTTTCAAATCACTTGCATTGGTTCAACATTCTGTGTGAGAAAAACAGAACCACAATCACGATTGTGCCATAAGACGGTTAGTCTCCAGAAACATCAAAGAGGCTCAAACGCACGTTCATGAACTCTTGGCTGATACTTACTCCACAAACCAGATCATTGCATTCATAGGCACAGAATTAACCTAGAATTCAGACTGGTAGTGTCATAATTGCTGTTCTTTAACACAGAATGAAATTCTGTGGTGTTGTCCTTTGTATGTAAGGATAAAGGTCACTCTATCCTTACAAAGTCAGCCCAATTTCATGATGCCATGAAGCATTTACTACTTTTCATTAATTTTGACCTATTCATCTCTGTCTGAGTTGTCCTTATAAGCTCGAGTTGTTTTGTCAAATCTACCTTACTGATTTGTCGGACCCTCACAGAATGAAGGCGGGTTAGAACAGCTGACCTTACGACGCCGATTCTACCCATCCATATGGATGTTACATTATTTTCCAGTCTGAAAGAACCAATTGGTTTTCGAGGGGGGTATCGGGATGCCGCAAGATTGCCCCATTGCTATACGCATATGAGAGTACTAAAGACAATGGAGAATAACGTTTACTGAGGTTGCAGACCCCTCCAGCCTAAATACCAAAATTTTACAGCGAAAAAACCCTGCCAATCTTCCACCCACCTACAGAGGGCACAGCGGGTACAGATATGCTTATTTTCTTGAGGAGACAGCAAGGCATGTGGGTGTCTCATTCAATCACATTATCAGCTGACTGGTATTTTCTCCCCTCAACCTAACCCCAATATTGTGGCTTAAATCGGTTACCGGCTTAGTTCAATCTCCTCCTTTATGTTATGGAAGTGTGGTGAAAAATAAGGCTTCTGTGTGATGTTAACAAAACTATATTGTAGAGGCGATACTATTCACATCGATGTGATCAAGATTAAATTGTGGCACTGCATATCGCAGTCGATCTGCAGTGGGTGGAGCGGTTTGGACCAGAATATCTGCACTCAACCCAATGAATAAAATAAAGTAAGTAATATGAGTCAAATGGTCAGATGTGTCGCCTACAATTTTACTGGAGGAAAAGCAGGTTGCATAATTTCGGCCTTTTAATAGCCAATCACTCATCGGGTGCCACGGCGTCGAGGGCACGTGATTTAAATTGAACACTCGGAGATGCAAAAAAAGATGTGTGCAAAATAAAAAGGGGCTTCCATGCCGTGACTTGTCGTATTAACAAAAAGTAATATAACCTGCTTAATGTTTCCAATGCGACTCTAGGTGCTGCCCTCTTCATCTTACTGATCAAACACTTGATAACAGTGGGACCCAATAGATAAGTAAAATGAATTGGCCACTTCTACCAGCTATTCTGCTGCCTATCCACTCACTGATCAGTCTGCCTTTCCTTGTGTGTAGTTTCTTTCCTGCTTGCTGTGAGCTGAGTGGGTAGGCAAATGAGTTGGCGTGGAAGATTGACGTGATCTCTCACTTGTGATGCTCAATAACCAATGAGGGCATCCCGACCTTCATCAATGGCTCCGTTAGAAATCCCCTACATAAATGAGAGTCGACCCATGTGCCCTTCCATTAACTCATTACACTCCCGTGCGTTTGTGGTGACAGATTGCATTCACAGCTATGCGAATTTTGCATTATAACCTCAACATGCCACCGTCTCATTTTAGGAAGAATTTCTCCAGTCATGGGACTCCACTTCTCTTTGCTTGCCTCCGTAGCGGCTATAATAGCATGGGTTATCCGAACGGAGAATGGAGGTCTTCTCAATGTACTCTTTCGCATTGTTTCGCCTTTCACAGGCCATGACCCGGAATTCGAACTGATCACCAAATTGGATGATTCTGTTACCAATTTTTTCAGACAAATGCTCTTATTACAGCCCCTGCCACTACCCATTCTCCAAGTTATACCCGAGTCGTTGGGTGGGGGTCAGTCGGGCGTTGACAATGCCCACGCTAACCCCAACCGTGGTCCAGACATCTTCTGGATCACTATCTTTGTCTTTCTCCTCTCCGTTGTGCTTATCATTCTGATACAAGTTATCAACTGTTGCTGCTGTTGCGACAAGGAGAAAGATGTGAGTTATTGACGTTTTCGGTGGGTGGATGACCTCCTTTACGACATCGCTTGCACTCGTTCATCATTCTGTGTGAGAATAACAGAACCACAATCACAAGTGTGCCATGAAATGGTTCAGTCTTCTGAAAAATCAAAGCAACTCAAGTACACATTCATTCAACGCTTGGTAGCCAATTACACCAAAAACTAATTCGTTGCATTTACGGATGTAGAATTAACCTAGCTTTCAGATCAGTAGTGTCAAAATGGCTCTTCTTTAACACAAAATGCAATTCTGTGGCATTGTCATTTGTATGTTGGGACGAAGATTACTCCTTTCCCACAAAGTCACTTTGGTTTCACAGTGGCGTTAACCTCCTCCCAACAACATTTAAGACTGTCTCTTGCTTCCTCTAAAGTTGCAAGGTTCAATGAATGCCCTACAAATGGCGCTGCTGCGCTCCAAATTCACCAATAAGCAGTTCATCCTCCGCATCGTCTACATTGTGGTACTGGTACTGGCGTTGGTCTTCCTGGCAGCCTCCATCATCCTCCTCATCGTGTACTTCAGCAGTACGGGTCTAGTTGCCTCTTACCTCGAGACCAATCCACAGCCGTCGGTGGGAAATCAAACTCCTGCCTCCCTGCCCGATGGACTGCGTGCTACAATACTGCATGCGTCTTCTTTTGTCGGCAAGGGGATCACGGAGGGTCGAGTTCTCACCAATTGGACACTCCATGATTTCGTCGACCAAACTTATGTAGGTGTCTGTCGATTGTAACTTACAGCCCCAAAGGCGCATGGGATTGCGCAAAAAGTTGCGGTTTCACATAAATTTTGCGTGTAGCCAATTTTCTCGCCATAAACTACACTCAGTTCTTTTGCGTGCCTATATTTATAATGAAATTTACCATTTGAAGCTGGTCTGTGACATTGGAAATCAGTGAGTGAATATAAAGTCGCTTTTATTAAATGTTCGCTTCGCGTTAGCGCGATTGGAATTTCATTGCTGCGCAAGCACAAAACTCCCATGTTTGGTGCAAAATAACTTATTTGTGGCAAGTTGGTCTGGAGTTGGAACCGCAATGGCTAGTGGAGAGTATTGCGCCCCATTTATCAGTGAGTGCCCTGTCAATCCTAACGAATTCCTAAATCTTTGGTGTCGTGACATATTGTATCTTTATGAGATCCCCAAAGTCGTGATGCTAGGTAAGGAATTGTTTTTTTAACTTGGAGTCGTTCTGAGAGACTACTGACCTGGTCAGGAGGCCATGCTGTTCAGCATAGGAACGATTCGTAATTATAGGAGGAAGCATTGCCTTGTCTGCAAACGAATGTAGTCAAGCACATTAAAGAATATGCATGGAAATAATCACGTCATCTTAACGATCTCATGGTTTTCTTTAGGAGAAATTGCGTGAAGAAGTCATGAATGCAATTGAAAAATTGCTAGGATACTTGGGAGTGCAAAATGCACTGGAGGAGGGTGAGAATACTGCAGAAGCCATTAAAACTTTATCTAACCTCGTATTTGGTGTCTATGGAAATGTCACTCTTCTCCACAATGAAACGGCATCACTTGAAACTAAACTGGCCGCTTTTCGCACTGCCTACGCTGCAGCTCTTGGAAATGTCAGTAACTGCAGTGATTGGGACCTATGCAAAATGCTGAATGTAAGTTAAGTGTCCTCTGGCATGGTTTTAGTGACCCGTCTGCAGTGTTATTTAACAAAGTAAAAGTGATTGTTAGCAGAGATTCAAAAAGATGTCGTTCACTCCTAGATAAACCAATGTCTGTGTTGTGATTAAGACCAGAGGCCATTAAGATGCATGTAATGTTGGAGACAGCAAATAATGCACAGGGTAGGAAATGTTGAGTACAATCTTCTAAGCACTCATGACGCATAGACTTACTCTAATTCCCTCCTTTCAGGAGACCATTGCAAACATAACCTCTCCAATTCCTTCCACCAAATTTAATGCAACGTTGATAAAGCCTTACATCGAGGAATTGAATAAAACCATGGCGAATATATCCAGTCCACTGGAAGAAGTTCGAGAAAGCATAAACAATCTTCGCAACTCCACAAGTGACATCCTGAACTCCCTGAAATCAGAACTCGATTTAACACATATATTGGAGCACATCGAGCCGTTCTGGAATGATGTCCAGTCCCGAGCAGACGGATTACTGAATCAACTGAATGACACAGTCAACTCAGTAGAGGCTCAGCTTCACAAGTATGTGCATAATATTCGAGTCGGCTTCATTATCGTGGGTGGAGTGTTCATGGTCATATTGATAATCGCAACACTCATTGCAATGCGCCTCGTCTATCGAGCCATTCACAACCGTCTCTTCGCTAATCCCAACACCGTTTTCATTGGTTCGTTTCCCTCATTATGATTGAAGGTCATGTACACTTCCCGACTGTTCCAACATTCCACTAATTGCAATTGGTTGTAGGTTCAAGAACCAGCAAGTGGGATGACGTTGTGTGTGGCAGAAATTCGGTGTGCTGCTGCTCAGCACTCTTCATTCCATTTTTGCTCATCTTCGCTGTCATCATTGCTGTCCTCCTCTTCGTGCTCACCACAATATCCAGTCAGTTGCAAGGCTTGATTGTGCACCATTTATCATCTCCTTATTCATCTAAAACCGCACATACTCATATGCATCATTTGAAACCCATAATATTTTAAGTTATGTATGACGAGAACCGACAAATGACTTAGAAATTGGGTTTTAAGGAGAGGAGAGCAGGTGGCATACTTGAGTGAGTGCGCTGATGTTTCATGATGCAGGTGAGGGATGCATATACCTGGAGCGGGAAAGTGCTGTCAAAATGTCGGACTTCGTTGTCAACGGTTACGTGGCTCGACAATGGAAGACACTCATCGGTGATGCTGTGGGTGGAAGTGCCGATTTCCTCAACACCCCTCCTCCAAAGAACATCCTCCTCGCTCTGACGCAGACCTGCAATGGTGGAACAAGTCAGCATCCAGTTGGTCTTCTCTCCGCACTGGGTTACCGCAACTTGGTGAATGTGTCCAAACTTGTCAACAGCCCAGATTTGACACAAGCCATTGAACGAGGAAGACAGTATGCCTTTGCCTTCCCTAATCGATGTCAGCGAATATGCACCTCAGCGTCTCGTTAAGGTTGATGTAGGATGTTTGACCTAGCATTGGATGCAAAGCAAAATCACTGGCTTGCATCTGAGACAGTGAGGGGAGTTTGAGAACCCACCCCGCTTTGTCAGTTAATTCCCAACACATTATGACGCATTCATGGGTAGCACTAAACTTTTACCCACCAGCCACAACTATTCCCACAGGAGTTATCTCCTGGTCACTGTTACATGTTGGTAGGAGAGAATGCATGTACAACTAGATACACTCGACATTGCAGGCGTGTGAACAAAAAGGCTTGATTACGCGTCAATTTCGTTCTCTTTCAGGACTGTCATGGAAAAAATAAGAGGTCTTAATATATCGGGATTACTGCCCAGTGGAGTAGATCTCGCAGAAGTGAGAAGGGTACTGAATGAAACAATCACCAACTTCACGATAACCGTAAGTTTCCTGTTTGCCAGCAGCCTAGAATATGTTCTTTTATGATTTTGCCAGGAAACGGATTAATTAAGGCAAACCTAGAATCCACGCCTTGAATAAAGCAGGATGAGTGGCAGTCTAATGGGTAGGAGAGATTTGGAAATAGCTCTCTTAAATTTGTTGCCGAATTCTTTCCAACGATTTGTGTGCGAGAGGTCTAGAGCTATAAATAGGACTTCGGTTCGTACTTATTGTTGGTAGTGGTTCAATCGCTACCCTTAATTCTTTCAGGAGTTATTAAACGCCACGGACCCTGCCAAAATAAACACTTCATCGCTCGACCAAATACTTAAAGACGTGGAAAGACTTGCTTCCTTTGAAAACATTACAAATGTGAATTTGACGAAACCAAAAGAAGCCCTTACAGAAGCCATTGAGTCAATGCGCAAGATCAAGTCAGACTTGGAGAAAACCCACCAATCTCTCCAACAGTTTGACTCCCAAAAGGCAGATATTTTGGGTCTTCTGGGTGAACTAATCGACGCACTCAATGCATCACTTGCAGTAAGCTTACAGTATTTTCCACTTAACAACTTGTTGTTACTAACGCATAAATGCTTCCCTAATCTCATTATTTTGAAATTCTACTGCATTGCGAAAGTGTAATTCTTCTGGGAAATGCATGATAAATAAGATGTACCCTTGGTGGTATAAGTGCGTTGTATTTTTGCTTTAAAACACCTCCACGTGCCCGCTAGCCTTTTCTCTCCCTAGCACACCCACTTCCTTATCAATATTCAACTGCATTTCAGGCGGCAGAAGAGACTAAATTGACAGCTGAAGTAGGAAAACAATACGACAACCTAGTCGCCAATCTGACGGACTACATGAAATCGGATGGAGAGGCGACTTTCGCCAACCTAACTGCGAGTCTGTTTCCGTGTATGGAGGCGCACGCAGCGTACAGCGCGGCGATAGGCGTGGCTTGTGGGGAGTCGGGTGGAGTGCGCCTCCTCATAACACATTATGACGCATTCATGGGTAGCACTAAACTTTTACCCACCAGCCACAACTATTCCCACAGGAGTTATCTCCTGGTCACTGTTACATGTTGGTAGGAGAGAATGCATGTACAACTAGATACACTCGACATTGTTTTCAGGACTGTCATGGAAAAAATAAGAGGTCTTAATATATCGGGATTACTGCCCAGTGGAGTAGATCTCGCAGAAGTGAGAAGGGTACTGAATGAAACAATCACCAACTTCACGATAACCGTAAGTTTCCTGTTTGCCAGCAGCCTAGAATATGTTCTTTTATGATTTTGCCAGGAAACGGATTAATTAAGGCAAACCTAGAATCCACGCCTTGAATAAAGCAGGATGAGTGGCAGTCTAATGGGTAGGAGAGATTTGGAAATAGCTCTCTTAAATTTGTTGCCGAATTCTTTCCAACGATTTGTGTGCGAGAGGTCTAGAGCTATAAATAGGACTTCGGTTCGTACTTATTGTTGGTAGTGGTTCAATCGCTACCCTTAATTCTTTCAGGAGTTATTAAACGCCACGGACCCTGCCAAAATAAACACTTCANTAATTCTTTCAGGAGTTATTAAACGCCACGGACCCTGCCAAAATAAACACTTCATCGCTCGACCAAATACTTAAAGACGTGGAAAATATTACTTCCTTTGGAAACATTACAAAGGAAAATTTTACGAAGCCCAATAAGGCCCTTGCAGAAGCTATTGATTCAGTGCACAAGATCAAGTCAGGCTTAAAGAATACTCACCAATCGCTCCAACAGTTCGAATCCCGAAAGACAGATATTTTGGGTCCTCTAAATGAACTAATCGACGCACTCAACGCATCACTTANTCATCGCTCGACCAAATACTTAAAGACGTGGAAAGACTTGCTTCCTTTGAAAACATTACAAATGTGAATTTGACGAAACCAAAAGAAGCCCTTACAGAAGCCATTGAGTCAATGCGCAAGATCAAGTCAGACTTGGAGAAAACCCACCAATCTCTCCAACAGTTTGACTCCCAAAAGGCAGATATTTTGGGTCTTCTGGGTGAACTAATCGACGCACTCAATGCATCACTTGCAGTAAGCTTACAGTATTTTCCACTTAACAACTTGTTGTTACTGACGCATAAATGCTTCCTCGTCCTCGTTAATTTTAAAACCGACTGCTTTGAGAAAATGTGATTCCTTTTGATAAATACACGGTAGGTTAAATATACCCTTGGCGTTGCAGTTTTGCTTGGAGACACCCCCTGTGCCTGCTTACCTTTTCTCTCCCTGGCACACCCACTTCCTTATCAATATTCAACTGCATTTCAGGCGGCAGATGAGGTTAAATTGACAGCTGAAGTAGGAAAACAATACGACAACCTAGTCGCCAATCTGACANTACAGTATTTTCCACTTAACAACTTGTTGTTACTAACGCATAAATGCTTCCCTAATCTCATTATTTTGAAATTCTACTGCATTGCGAAAGTGTAATTCTTCTGGGAAATGCATGATAAATAAGATGTACCCTTGGTGGTATAAGTGCGTTGTATTTTTGCTTTAAAACACCTCCACGTGCCCGCTAGCCTTTTCTCTCCCTAGCACACCCACTTCCTTATCAATATTCAACTGCATTTCAGGCGGCAGAAGAGACTAAATTGACAGCTGAAGTAGGAAAACAATACGACAACCTAGTCGCCAATCTGACAGACTACATGAAATCGGATGGAGAGGCGACTTTCGCCAACCTAACTGCGAGTCTGTTTCCGTGTATGGAGGCGCACGCGGCGTACAGCGCGGCGATAGGCGTGACTTGTGGGGAGTCGGGTGGAGTGCGCCTCCTCATCGGTCTCTCCTACGTCCTCGCACTCAACGTCCTCTTCCTCACTTTCCTCTACTTTGCCCTCTTCAACCTCGCCTTCTTCCAGGCCCTTCAGATTCGCATGCTCAGTGANTTCCGTGTATGGAGGCGCACGCAGCGTACAGCGCGGCGATAGGCGTGGCTTGTGGGGAGTCGGGTGGAGTGCGCCTCCTCATCGGTCTCTCCTACGTCCTCGCACTCAACGTCCTCTTCCTCACTTTCCTCTACTTTGCCCTCTTCAACCTCGCCTTCTTCCAGGCCCTTCAGATTCGCATGCTCAGTGAAATGGCCGGGGGCAATGACTTTGACTTCATTTCCAAATACAGAGGAGACATACCCCTGATGTAGCATCACTGTTAAAGCGGTGGTGGGAAATGACAGTTATGAGAAAACGCTTCATACAAAAGTCGTAGTGAAACCCTTTTGTAGCAAACGTTGTAATCTTTGCTTACTCTAACTACAACTTTTTATTTTATGCATTCCTGGCTTTGGTAACTGAGTTTGATCACCAAATAAGAAAACATTTTTACCACATGAACCTTTCTTTCGTCATGGGGTTCGAAGTACGGCCAGTCATCTTGAGAGTCACTGCATGAAGCGAGTCCTTGTGAGGTTCGCAGGTCTGCAGTGTCGCCATTTGGATTTTCTTTTCCGCAACAGTCGATGAAACTATCGGCAAGCCTGGAAATCTTATCCAAATCCAACTCGATGAAATGATGCTCCTAACACTGGATTGAGCTTTCCGTTTGTAAAGCAAATTTAACAACATTTCAAAACCCTGTGCATCCCTTCTCAGTTCCTTTGTTTTCCTTTACTTTTTATGTACAAGCCGTCATTAAGGTGTCTAGCATCATAGCCAAATAACAAAAATATGGTGGAATACATAATAACGAGTCCAGCTGCATGATATCAGGTAACCTGCATGACTTATTGGATGGCACTAAAGAGGAGAACAATGGGAAAGCGTGGGACGAAAGGCGCTGGAATGTGGCTAATAACTGGCTGATTGTGTTACAGCAAGAGGAGGCACCTATAGTGTTGCTAAAGGTTAAAAATGAAAAGACGCGTGACTGCTACCATAGGTATTCACCACTTCAGAACCAAGTAGTCATGCACTGTGGGTGCGCCTCTATGTTGTGATTCATAAACACATTATGGACTCTATACTTCCTGCTTTGATGAAACACACACGAAATCCATTGAACAATGGCTTTGACATCTCGGAGATTGCCACTCTTCAGCTTAGGTGGCTGCATTCACTGTTGTGAGAGCGATGAAGTCAAGTGCCAATGTAATCAGTCTCATGATTCTAGTATGGAGGCACATTGCTTTTGTAATCCTGTCTTTGGGCGCTAGGATGCTTGTTAGCTACTTTGCCCTCAGTAGCTTCGTGGATTAGCAAATGGGCTAAAGATGGCAGCAGAGGGGTTTTAAGCGCATTAGTAGCGGCAGAAGCTCTGCAATGTTCTGACAGTTTCCACCATACTTCTCATCATGGCTGCTACCTACCTCAAGACACATGCACAGAGGCATCACTTGTCGACTAGGCAACACATTATAGCAATGCTAAGGAGGCGGAATTTACTCAGAGTTGCTTCTTATCCACGCAGTTTTGTTGCTTGTACGCAATTTATGTGAATTTTCCTATTTTAGTGTGATTGATCCCACAGATGGCAAGGTTGTGGTTTCCATGTGGTCCCACTCACGGCTTTCCATTGTATGTTTAGTGAAGGCAAATCGATGTCAACCTTTGGTGGTCTCATGATTGCAATTAGGCTCAGATCGAACGACACCTGCCAATTTGACAGGTACCATAGCATGGCCGTTGGTTTTAGCTCGAACGTTTTTAGCAATTATGCTACCACCTTATGTCTGCCATTTGAACAGCACCTTCCCAGTGCCTGGTGGACTCCACACTGCCTGCAAAAATTTAGCCTTGAATGCACAAACACGTGGATATTTCAATCTCGCATTGTGAAATCCTTCCAGAACATTTCCCATTTCTGCCTCAGTGTTTGCCTGGTTGAGGGTGATTGTCGATGGTAGACACAGGGTGATTGTCATCCATTTGACAATTATTGCCTCATTTCCAACAGTCTCTCGAACCACCAGTTGAAAAACCATTATTTATACATCTTACGACTGCTTTCTCCGAAGCTGGTGCATTTTCGCAAAAATCGGCTGATTCGATCAGATGAGGCAAGTTGTGAAATAGAGCTCACCTTGAAACACATGATAGATTGGCTTGTCGCCCACGTGCAGTGATCGTGCATATGGCGCCACTTTGATGGAAACGGCCTACCTCACTTCAAAATTGTTCTTCTGTCAAGTTATGGGGCAATTAAATGACAACACTCTCGCCAGTCCTTCCTGTTCGTGTGCACTACCATAACAATGTGAAATTGAACCAAACAATTACAGATACGCGAGAATTTGTCACCATTACTGTTTGCCTTTGTAGGAATGGATTTACTAGTTAGCTCTAGTATAAACACTTTATAAACTCAAACCTTGGACAAGGCTGAATTTCTGGTAAACAAATAAAAGCTTACGTTCGCATTGCCTCTTGACTTCCCTGCAACCATCGCCGCAGAACAGAACCATGAATAAACTTTATTTTTTGTAGGATATAACCAAGTGTTGAAACTGAATTAAGCAAAAATAGGCTGGATTGCCATTGCTTGTGGAAGTGCAAGTAAGTTGTCAAATGAGTAGCAGCACACTGCGTTTTGTGTGTTCCTCTTATGAATAATAAAAGATAACCTCATCACTTGGATTGTTGCGAAGGTAAAACATGCGAAATCATGCCATTAGATTCCCACGTTCACTGCTCACTAGAGGTAAAATCCAAAGTGATGGGAAGCAAACATACCGCAGTGGGAAATTTGATACACGTACTTTCAGTGCATCAAGACTTCTCAGAGGCAAAAAAGGCAGAATGCTGCCGCGGAGCTGGATTATTTGACACACGAAAGGGACCGAAGCTACCTAGCATGGGGCAGAGGCTAAGTCACTCGGTGAGCGTGCAATGACCAAGACACAAAGTGGTCCTTCACCAAACTCAGTGGTAAAATAGTAGCAATCGTATCCATAGCCCCTATCCTGCCTTGGGTCTCGTCTTAGGCGCTCTCCTTGGCCAACGTTTTGCATCACCCAGTACGACGCTGTTGGAAAAACACTTGCGCGCAAAAGGTGCTAGTCATATAATTTTAACACAACCGAGTTAAACTACCCACTTGTACTCCATCATTCAGTCTAACTTCAGCTTCCATGAAGGAATTCCTTTCTTCCAATTCTACCAATGTTTGGTGCCATAACTACTAACTTGTATGCCACCGTGTCTCCAGCTCACTAGCGTCAGCAAATTCTCTGGCTTCACTGTGTCGCCGTTCGTGCATCACGTCCTGCCAAAATTGCCGGAACCAAACAAGCATATCTGACCAATGAAATGACGTGTTATGCAATTCCAAAGATTACACTTAAGGTAAGAGATTAGCCTCGCAAGGCAGAATCCACCAGCAGCATCACCAAAACACAGCTATTCAAACCAAATATTCCATGCCTTAGCTCACGCGTTAAAACTAGCACCACGCCCAATTTGTCATGGGACTGAGACATGAAGCGTGATTGTGGTGCCATCTGATGTGGCCTCCAAATCTCCCACCCCTGTTCTCGTCTGTTGCAATCACCTCTCACCAATCACCCTCAGCCTTATGACAGACAACTTGCACACAGACTACAATCAATGAAGCAAAGCAGAACTCCACTTTTCCCGCGCGCAATTCTCCCACGTCATTGACACATGCCTTCCGCTGACGCTTATGCCAGTCTCCGTTCTGGCTCATTGCACAGGCTCAACCGCCCATTCCATTTTCGATGTAATTCTCACTGACGTACCAGGACACTTGGCTGAAAATCAGCAAAAGTCCATGTTAATTCGCTTGAAAGCCACGTTTGCTCCTATCCTTTTCTATTTTACGAGACCCTGCTCGATGGACAGATAACCTACACCCTCGGCATTTGTATCAATGCAATCGGCTTGGCACCAACTCCGCCTAATCCGGTGAGTCTGCAAATTTTACACCTTACCACATTAACCTCATCTCCTTTGCTTTTCACCTCACCGACAAAGCGTCCTAGCATTACCTAGGATGAACATCTGACGGCCGTGCTATCGCGCATTCCCTACATTAAGTTTAGCTATTTAATGCAGCAAAATTTGTGTTCTCACTATTCAAGATCGTTTAGCTAGTTAGTTGGACGCCTCATTGTTCTAACCATTGAATCCCATACATGAGTCTGCAATCAAAGTGGAAATCGGGAGAGCGAAGTTGGACATTTCCGTGCAGGTAAAGAAAGCCACCCATGCTGAAGTCAAAGTGGAATTTTCGGCACCGGTTTTCAAGGATGCTTATGGTAAAGCATTGTGGTTCTTTTATTTTCGCAGCTAGCTGCGTAAAAGGCATGATAATTAGCGAAGCGAGGAACAGGATGGAGAGTGAAACGCGGGCCTCATATCAGCTTTGATGCAAAGCATCTCATGCGCATTCCACTCATATCCACATTCATCCTTTCCATCCTCTCTTCTATTGCATCTATTTTCAGTGCAATCGCCGTGTAACAGTGGGCCACTGCACATCTACTTCAATAATGCCTGTGACCCCAACGGCTTTCACCATTTGCGTTGCTGAATCAAGTTCAGTTGATTGTGGTGCGTTTGTACAAAGTAAGGCGCTCATCCCAGAGACATATGCAAATAGTATTTTCATGGATGATTTGGTGCATAGAGCATCTGATGCACTGCCTCCGGCCAGATGAACTGGAACACACGTGGTGCTTCTACGTCAAAGCGCACAATGTTTTCACTCGTACCTCATGTTTATGCACTTTTCAATCAAACAAGCAAAAGTGGTACTCTGATTTGGTGCTAAGCAATGAAAAATGGCAACCACTTTTTCTATGATAGATTGACCATTGTCTTTGCGTGGCGTCTGCGAAACCAACATGCTAGACACGGCGGCTCGAACGGAAACCCGTTTTTGACATGCGTCTTGTAAAATCCATAGTGGGAAGAAAAGGCGAGTCATTCCGAGGCTCGTATGCTAAGTATGAGCCACCGCTGACGCCACCCACGGTCCATGAGTGGGGAGTGAGAATCGAGGTGTCAGGATGGGAGTGTGTTTCATGGAATGCCACCACGCAAGATTCCATTTGACCGAACTTGTATACCAGGGCTGCGGTGCATAACTAAAGACCCGGCAGCCCACCTTGAAAATGCCCGCTAAAACCTCAAAATGAAATTACAATCATCTAATACCACGTTTGTCACCAGTGGCAGGAAAATACTACTGACGCATAAAAGCAAACCATTTTTTGGCCGATTGGCAGGAACAGGAGGAAAATTAATGTAGAAAATGCGGTTGCCATTTGTAATGCAGACATGGTTATTAAAAATGTTGGCATGTTGGGATTTCAATTTAGTTAGTGGTTATAATAGAGCTGTGATGGTGGAGGAGGCTGTGTGCTCGGTGGTGACAGAGGAGAGGGGAGTTGGCATGCCGAAGGGTTGGACATTATTAGGTACAACACTACTACTAATGAACGCGTTCTATTTGAAAAGCGTCTGCTCCTAGCAGTGTGGCAGTACTTCATGGCTAGGTGAAATGCAAAGAGCGCGTGGTTTCTGCATGCAAATCATCTGCTGTGAGCATCTCTTCCTATCTGCACATCTGTCGCTAAGTTAAGGCCAATCTATTGCAAGGAGAATGGTTCCAGTTGGGAGATAAATGCTGGATGACTGCGAAAACTGGCCAAATATTTTGGTAACCCTTGCTAAGAAATGCCAGCTGGGTCGACAATTGTTGTTTAGTCATACGCAAAATTTTGTCCACTGTCGAAAATCCGAATGTTTCTTTTAAGGCGTGTGAGTGAAGTAGTTCGTCGGGATAGCGTGCACATGCACGGAAGCATTCAATTTTATGAAGGCCCCCACAGTGGGCCACTGTGCTACCAAAGTAAACACATTGTCACGTTCCAGTTAGAAGTCCTTGTGAACCATTTGAATTGCCTTGTTTTCATTTGCCAGTGTCTTCGAAGTTTTGAGATGCGGGAAACTCCACTTCACCTGACCACTTCGTTGCTCACATCTGCTGGTGGATATTTAGAATGCACTGAAATTGGTTGGGCATCGTCAGGTGGGAAGTAATTACACTGGTAGTAATGCAAAGAGGCTGTTTGAAAGGCATGATGCTAAATTAATTGTAGGATAGCAGTCAGCGAATGTCTGAGTGGCGCTCCCACCATCTCTGTCCAAATCTTAGCTGCGCATCCACTTATCTCTCTAACTTCACACAACTTTAACCGCACTGCTTCGAACTCGGCATTCCTCATTTTGCCCTTCACTGCAGCCTGTCTCAAACATAGCTGGAGGACCAAGCAAAGTGTATGCTGAGTTCTGTGGGACCCACTTCCACTTCAGATTGGAAAGCTAAAGCGTTGTGATTGATCTGTAGAAACAACTCTATCAGGCACGCCTAACCATTATTTGGTAGAACTTCTAAAAAATATAGCAGGGCCAAAATACATTCCTCTTTGTTCCTATTGAGCATAAACATGTGCGCCAACTGTAAATGATTCCAAATCTAATCAATTACTGCGAGATTTACTATTACGATTGCTACTATGGTCATTCCGCTGACCGGAAGACTTTGTGGTACGAGGAAAGGAACAAAAGAGGTTGTCCGAGATTTACCACACCTTGACCCCTTACAAATTCCGTAGAAGCATGTGTTGAAAGCAAGAGTTTAGTGCTCACAAACACGCCTTCACTCGGATGTGAGATGCGATGCTTATAAATCAGCCCTCTGTGCCTGTCAACAATGACAGTCAGATCATCGATGCGAGCAACCGGAACAAACAAGTCATTTGAAACGCCTTTTGAGGTCCGCGTATTGCATTTAGAAAGGATGATCCCCTATAAATACCACTCACCAGTTTTGGCACTGGGTTGATCCATGCAACTCAAATCGCTCTGGTCACCCAAGTCTTCGCAGGACATCGAACCCATCCTAAATAAAGGCAGAGTTGACTCTCGCTTGAAAATGAAGTGAGAATTGGCCATTTTAAAAGGGCTATGGGCCAGAATCTAAACTCCATCATACAGAGAAATCTAGTTGTAAGCAGCATAAATTTCATTGAATATGATGTTGCATTAATCGGTGCGGGCAAATTTAGTCTCTTTGGTCAAGTGTGAGCAAATCGCAAATTGATGGTGAAGGCTAGTGACCTGACGTGATCACACGGTTTTGCTATTCCAATTGAGGTAGCGTCAGCAGTAGACCACTGGCTGGCAAAGATATCTGATAGCCTTTACCAATAAAATAACTAAAAGTCAGTCCACCTCAAACACTTCCAATTGCAGTCCAATGACCACAATCATCATAAAATAGGCATCAATAAGCACAGACCTCACTTCTACTATTGTACTTTCCAATCAGAAGTGCTACTGTTGTTCACATGATACTGTGGTGAGCTTAATTGTAAATCACTTGAATCAGGACAATACGCCGCCAAAGCATCTGGTAAGAGCATGGAAGCGCACCAGTAGTGGTTCCGCTGCTGCACATTCAGCACCAACCAAGCGTCGAGGGGAGTCAGTTAAAACCCATCAATCTACCATTTGAACCACACTAGAGTAATAACTAAAGCATCTCTAGCACATCCAAATGCCAAATTTTAAAATGCAGTGTCCTGATGAGCGCTCACTTCATCGAATAGTACTTCTGTACTGCCTGCCACTTGTCACCCTGTTGAACCATACATCAAAAGTATCATTTCTACAAAATTGTAAAATATGGTCTGCTATAATGCTTGTGAGCAATGAGGATAAAAGTAGAACTAACACTGCCACGGCACTGATTGTACCTATATCGTGACCGCTCGGGGCAGATTTGCAAAACTGCGTCGAAATTAAAATCATGTGTTAAATACTTATCTCTTGCCTGTAAAATAGCCATAATGCACAAATGCACAGTGCTCATTAACAACTTTACCTTGCATTTCCCCTTGTGCCTCTTTTAATGCAATATCCACGTCTTGGATTGTGGAGTTTTTGATTAAGTTTCTGTATAAGCAGTCGGGCTAAGCAGCATTACTCAACTTTACTCTATCGTTGGACATTCAAGGGAATTAAGAATGATACATTTGCAGGTTTTATTTGCTACGAAGTCATGTTACTAAAGTTAATGTGAGAACAATGAAAGACATCATTTAGAATTGCCATAAACAGTGTTTCCATCAAGCAACTTGTTTCCATTCACTCTCTCTGTAGTAGATAGCCACTGTTGTCATTCAATTGTCCAGCTTGAGTCCATCTCCCCACCTTTGAGATGATTAATTTGAGGCCCCTTCTTTGAGATTTTCTGCAACAACTTGATTTGACTGGTGAAAATTTGTGAATACCTCCTTTTACGCACCATGAATGGGGCTCTTTGTAGTGTTCAGCACTGTAATTCACCATTTAAGTCTCATCACCAAAAGTTACTCAGGCCTCACAGGTGCAGCTTAAGTTTGTCCAACCTTCGACGAATCAGGGATGACTCAGTCATCTCAATGCTGAATCTTTTCGTTATGTTTATGCAGTGGAGCATTCGAATGAGGTGCGGCAGCCCAGTGCTCTTTCGATAATGAGTCACGAAAGTCGGCTGCATCACACTCAGCGAACACTCCACGATGCGTAAAGAAGACCTATGGGCTCCAACTTCTCACCGCATACTCACTGAAATTTCCTACGCCAAACACTACCTTTTTACGCTGCTCTCATCTATGGTAATTCAAGGTTCTCAATTCATCTTTACCGGCAATTCGCATTCTACCTCATTTTTCACCAAGTGTTCTTGAATAAAGCGGACCATACTGCACCAAATGTTAGCATCTCACTCTACTCTCATCGATGGCATTTTATGAATTTTGATCCACCTTTGCCAGCAATTAGCTACTCACCTCTCTGTCTCTGTGTGTTATTAAATTTATGCCCCATTCTATGCCAAGTATTAGCATCTCACTCTATTCTTTTTTATAGAATTTCAGGCTTCTCGATTTATCTTCGCCAATTTTTAGCTTCTCGCAACACACTCACCCTGTGTTTTTAAATAACGTGGCCCAGTCTACACCAAATATTAGCATGTCACTCTTTTTGCCTCTATAGAACTGCATCGATTTCGATTTATCTTCGCCAATGTTTAGATTCTCACTTCTCTCTCTGTGTGTGTTATTAAAATCCACGGCCCATTCTACATCTCACTCCATTCTCTTCCATGAAATTTCAAGATTTTTGCTTCATCACCAATATTTAGCTTCTCATCGCACACTCATTATTTGTTCTTGAATAATATGTCCCATTCTACACCAAACACCAATGTCTCATGCTACTCTTATCTAAGGTATTTCATAAATTTCGATTTATCTCACCGAATTCACATTGTGTGCTCTTAAATAATTTATCCCATTCGACTCCAAGCACTAGCAAGTCTCTTTAATCTCATCTGTGGCACTACTTCGATTTCGACCTATTTTCACCAATATTTAGCCACTCACCGCAATATTACAGTAGGATGTTTAATAAAATATCACATTCTACACTAAGCGCTAGCATCTCACACTGAACTCATCTGTGGTATTTCATCGAGTTCGATTTTTGTTTGTCAATATTTAGCTCCTCACTGCACATTCACTGTGCGTTCTTAAATTCTACATCCCATTCTACACCAAAACTACTGTCTCACTCTACTCTTATCTATGTAACTACATCGATTTCGATTTATCTTCGTCAATCTTTATCTTCTCATCACAATCTCACTCTGTGTTCTTACATAATGCGGGTCATACTGCACCAAATATTAGCATCTCACTCTACCCTCGTCAATGGCATTTCGATCTATCTTCGCCAATAATTAGATTTTTCACCTCTCTGCCTCTGTGTGTTATTGAAACCTATGGCCCATTCTACACCAAATAATTGCATCTCAATCTATTCTTCTTGATGAAATTTTAAACTTTTCGATTTATCTTCGCCAAGTTTTAGCTTTTCACCGCACACTCACTCTGTTTTCTTAAATAATATGGCCCATTCTAAGCCAGACACTACCGTTTCACGCTGCTCTCATCTATGGTATTTCACTGATTTCGATTTATCATCACCAATGTTTAAATTCTCACCGCATTTTTACTATGTGTTCTTAAACAATAGGTTTAATTCTACACCAAACACTAGCATCTCACTTTACTAGCATGTAAGGCACCATTTCGATTTGCATTTATTTTCGCCACCATTCAGCTACTCACCGCAGTAGTACAATGGGCTCTTGAATAATATGGCCCATTCTACACAAAAAAGTAGCATCTCACACTAAACTTATCAATTCATCTTCACCTATGTTTAGCTTAGTTAGTTAATGTGGCTCATTCTACACCAAACACTCCGTTCTCCCGCTTCTCACATCTGTGGAAACACATCGTTTCGATTTATCTTCGTTAACGTTTAGCTTCTTACCGCACACTCATTGTGTGTTCTTAGATCATTTTACTTATGCATAGATATATTTCATTTTACAGCAATCCTTACTTATTTGGACCTCCGTGATCCCCTTATGGACAAAAGAAGGTGCGTGCAGTCCATCGAGTAAGGATGCAGAGGTTTGATTGCCCACCGATGGCTGTGGATTAGTCTCAAGGTAGAAGACAGCTAACCCTGTACCACTGAAGATCAAGGTAAAGAGGATGATGGAGGCTGACAGGAATCGTCTCTCTCCTCCTCTTCCCTTCTTCCACCCCTACTACTAAAATGCAGGGTGTTACAAGCACCTTTAGTATGGTAGAATCGGAATAGTATGGTGGGAAATACCTATGACGAGAGTGTCTCTGACTCCTTGGAGGGACCGCGTGCGTCCACGACCAATTTAAAATTGTCCTCCTGCATTTAAACAACATAATCATTACACAGTCCCTTCGTATTTTGAACACCGTCATCTGGCTTTAGTTATGCCATCTGGTGGTCTTCTTTCTTCTACAACCACGTAGTCTTCTTCCGCGTAGCCGACGGGCTAAGCATCTTTGTAAGGTCAAATCTTATTTTGATGTACCGTTACTAAACAGGTACGGAGATCTGCATTCCAAAATGGGTAGATCGTGAGAGAGAGAATCTACACTACACGGAAGGAGCTTCTACTTTTTGGATATAAAATAAATAGCTTGTTCCAGTTGGGGGATTCAACCTGCATATTTGAATGCGATCTCCTTCGTGGTAGGTGTTAACCGACTGGGGTTGTATTGGCATTTCAATTGCCTTCTATAAGACGTTTGTAAGTTACCGCGCAATATTAAACGTCTTTCTTATTCCTTCTTTAAAAGGTAGTATGCAGTCCGAAGCATTGTCGATTGCCGCTCCCTTGCTCTGCAGGAAGATGTCGGAGGGAACTCCCATTTTGCAACCTGTGAGCGCCTTAAACGAGGAAACACCCACTAATGCGTGAACTGTAGCTCTATACGCAAGAAGGGTGCGTACTAGACTTAGATCATAACCTTCGGGCTGCGCCTCTTTAATGAAAGCCCTCGGCAGTCCGATCAGTGTAAGGTTCTTTCTTTTTACCAGTACCACGATGTAGACGATGCGGAGGATTAGCAGCTTATTGGGGAATTTGGAGCGCAGCAGCGCAATTTGCAGGGCATTCATTAAACCATGCAGCTTTAGAGGGAGCAAGAGGTAGACTTAAATGTTGTTAAGAGAAGCTTCACGCCACTTTGAAATTAAACTGATTATGTGGAAACAAAGTGGTCTTCATCCCGACATACAAATTACGCCACCACACAGCAAAGATAAGCCTATATCCATAAATGCAATGAACTAGTTTCTGGTGTACGTATCTATTAAAAGTTAAATGAACGTGTACTTGAGTTTCTTTGATGTTTCTGGAGACTTAACCATCTCATGGCATACTTGTGATTGTGGTTCTTTTATGTTTACTCGGCATGATGAACCAATGTAAGCTATGTCTTAAAGGAGGCCACCCACCCACCCGCCGACAAAATCAATAATTCACGCCTTTCTCCTTAAAGCAACAGTAGCAGCACCAGTTGGCAACCTGTGTCAGGATGATAAACACAACAGAAAGAATGGTTTGTGGTAGGGGCTGTAGCAATAGCATTCGTTCGAAGATCTCGACAACGGGCGTAGCCAATTTAGTGATTGAATCAATCTCCGGGTCATGAAACTTGGGATGCGAAACGATGCGGAAGAGTGCATTGAGAAGACATTCGTTCCCCGTGCGGATAACTCATTCCATTATAGCTGCCGTCGAGGCAAGCGATGGGAATGTAAGTCCCATGGCTTGACGACTTCTTTCCAACACAAGACAGTGGTATGTTGAGGTTGTAATTCAACATTCCCATGACCGTGAACGTAATCTATAACCACAAACGTGCCGCACTTTAATGCGTTGACGGGAAGATGCCATAGATCGTCTCTCTCACACAGAGGATTTCCAGCACAGCCACGAATGAGGGTTGGTGTGCTTTCATTGGTTGGTGAGTATCACAAGTGAGTACTAATTCTTGTCTTTCAAATAACCTCATCCTCCTTCCCAATCAGGTCACAACAAGTAGGAAAGAACCTAAACATGAGGTAAAGACAGGCTATAGGGGTAAAGCATATCGATTGGACAATAGCTGGTAAAAAAGAATTATCAAGTTAGTCAGCTCATTCTTTTATGTATTGTTACAAAGCAATTGAAGGGTGGTGTGGAGGGCAGTACCCTATCAAACCATCACATCCAAAAAAATCAAGCATGTCAGGATATTTTCTGATTGATATGACAAATCGCGGCATTTAAAATCTATTTTTTGCGCTGCACACATCTTTCTTTGCTTTTTCCAGTGCGCATATCCAACCACGTGCCTTCGGCGACGTGGCACCTGATGCGTGGAATGCTAATGAGAAATGGAAACAACGCGACCTTCCTTTCCTTCAGTTTGATTGGAGGCAAAACTTTTGACCGTTTGATTCAAATTTTCCACGGTAATTTGTCTGCCTGTTTAAATAGAATTGTTCTGATCCACAATTTAATCATTTTAATTTTAGCAGGAGCAATATCGCCTCTCAAAATAATTTCGCTTACAATAAAAAGAAACCTTGTTGTCCACCATGCCTCTTTAACATTGAGAAGTAGGTAGCACTGTGCCAGTAACCAAGGTAAGCCACATTATTAGGATTTCATTAAAGGAAAGTGTCATTCAGCTGGTTTGTAATTGAACGCGACAAACTGCGCATGTATCCATTCTCCCGTCCCACTATCTCTTCTCACGAAAATAAGCATACTTGTACTTGCTGTACCTCTGTGGGTAGATGAAACATTGGCAGTGTTCTTCTCTGTAGAATCTTGACGTTCGGTCTGGGGAGGTCTGCGACCTTCCACAGGAACAAAGCTCACACTCTTGAATAGCGGAACGACAGCACCCACCTAGGTATCCGATAATTGACAGACAAGCAAAACTAACGTGCCAACGCTTGCTCAACCTCAGTCTGGAGATGCATACATCTCTCCCACCTTGTGTCGACTCCGTCCTTTCAACCCCGGTCCACGTCTTAACACCTCGTGAGAGACCTGAGTCCTCGACAATTACGTCCCCACAAACACTGCAGGTGTTGCAAGGACCAGCTATATCAGCCACAATCGTTGAGCACTGCTGACCCTGCCCTTCCAGATCTAATAAAGTAAGCCAAAAATTCTGGAATCAGAGCCATTCACTTGCTTCTACCAACTGTCGCGTGCCTTTGAACAACCTGAACATGTCATAATCACC
The DNA here is from genome assembly GCA_001693075.2 of Taenia saginata. Taxonomy (NCBI): domain Eukaryota; kingdom Metazoa; phylum Platyhelminthes; class Cestoda; order Cyclophyllidea; family Taeniidae; genus Taenia; species Taenia saginata. The sequence goes on along the minus strand of LWMK02000037.1, from coordinate 169,280 downwards.
ACTCACCTCTGAGATGCCAGCAGGTCGATGTTCCTCTTTTGAACGCTGTCAACCCCTCATTCTGAGTGCCAAGCTAACAGACTACTCCGTGGCACGTCCATGGCATTACCTTTTAACCTCGCATGGTGACCTTGCCTTTTATGCATGGTACTGGCACAGGCTTCCCATTCGAGGGAAAAGAGGAGGCAGCTGTTGTGGAAGTACCTTCCTCATGGCCAAGATACTTCGTGCCCACGTAATTTGGCTGTTAAGACACAATTTGTGTTAAGTTCCCTTATTTTATGTGACTTAGCCTATAGCTAGCAGGGTTGTGGGTGTTTGGTGGTCTTACGATAGGGATTTGTTCCAGATTCAACGAATTCCACCAATCTTATGAATGCAAAGGCAAGACAGTTGATTTTGGCTCAAACATTTTCAGTAATTGCGTCGTCCAATGATATCTGCTATTTGGACAGTATCTTCCAAGTGCCTGGTGGGCTCCATACTACCATCGCACCAGTTTGTTGTCAAAATAGAATAAGGTTGACGATTTTTGGTGCTACGACTCCAAATCTCGGTCTTTGCATCTTCGCCTAACGAAATTCAGCCCTAAATGTAGAGGCTCGCAAGACACTTCTCATTCCATTATAAGGTCTTGCCATGACATTCCCTATGTCTGTCTAAGTGCTTGTCTAGATGCGGGTGATTGTCGATGCTAGGCACATGCTGGTTGTCAGCCATTCAACAGTGCAACGTCTCAATTCTGGTGTTCTTTTTAGACCACCAATTTAAAACCATTATTTATGGGGTGGATTAACGCCTACGTTCACAGATCGTACAAATGGTGCGACTTTTATAGGTTGATCAGGTTTGTCTTTGTTTTACCACAAAAACTTATTTTCCGATTAATACGTTATGGCCTCTCTGCACTGCCTGTGTTCAGACAAATTAACATCACTTTATGAAAATTCTGCGATTGAGCCTCAAGCCTGTGCAGGAACAAGTTATCCAAACGATGTTTTGTTTGGAGGAAGCGGAAATAGTTTCCAACAAGGGCAATACGTGAGCTCCCAAAGGAAGTTGACAGTATTCGGGTTTTCCCTGTGTATTTATTACTGAATCCAAACAAGTTTATTAATGTGAGACTTCTCTCAATACTGAAGAAGATATATTACTGAAGTGAAAAGGTATGGTCTGTGTACAGTAGGGCATGGAATTACTGGTACGGCTTCGAAGTCAGTCCGTCTGATGGATGCCTAATGGTAGAGACCCAAACTAGTTTATTTCTCCATCCTGATCTTCGAGTGCTCAACTACACCACCAACCATTGTGCTCGTTATGAACGGGTCCATGGTTAAATAGATAAAACCAAACAAATCGCTAGATGTTACGTGGAACCGTCCTGATGATTGCACCCATTCTTTTTAATTTCCAACAAGACGTAGACAATGTGTTACTAGAATTAAGCCTTATTAATTTTTGCGAGGGCAAAAGAGCTGTTTCGTAAACGCTGTGTCACAAATGGTAACGTAACGCATGCTCAATCACATGGAGAAGAAATATGGACGATGTGAACTTTAGTAAATGTTGTACGGATTAATTTCAAATCGGTACAGCTGCTAGTGTGATAGCAGTGGCTGAAGTCCCTTCGTCACTCCAGCCAACCCTGCCAGCAGCTTAACAGGCAAGAAGATTCTCGACACTCGGTACTACTACAACAAATAGTCATTATTGCCAACCACTGTCCTCTCTCAAGGAGACACTAGTTCGCTACTAGCCTCTCTTTAATGCATTATGTGATTGCTAGAGTACACAGAGCTTCGTAATCCTAGTCAACGCCACTTTAACCCCTTTTGGCCCCCTCCAAATGACCGCTTTGGCGCAGTGTTTACGGACGCGACAACTGCTTCAATGTACATCATCATGTGTATATCGGTTGTAGAGCAGTATCTCCGATGTTTTGCACTGCCTTTAGGAATAGGGCCTTCTTGCATCTCACCCTTCCTGGCTGCTACTCTTAAATGAGTTAAAGACTTTTAAATGTGGAAGATGGAAATTTCAGCTGTAATTTGCAACCTTAATCGCTACGCACTGGATGAGAGCACAATCTTCTGGTTGCGAAGTAATGCCTTTAAAATAATGATTGTGTGGCGAATGGGTGAAGTGAAGTAGAATGATTACATCCATTATAACTCGTGTCATTTTAGGTATTCTTACGACTTGAACAAAGTAGGAGAAATGGTCGTTGGTCATTTAAACACATCTGATTAGCAGCTCTCATGATGTTCCGTCTATTCCAATAGCACCCAAGCTGAGCACTGTCAAGGTCTGTTCTGGACACCTCCGATCCCAGCCATTTCATCGCAGCACGCACATCTCTTCTTCATGACCAATGGAGTGTTCGCTGAGCATGATGCGGCCACCCTCAGTTACTCATCATCCAAATAGCATTCAACTACCGCACCTTCTCCGAATGCTCAACCAAAGAAACATGACGAAAAGCTCCAGCATTTGGACACACTGATTAAAGCTTGCGTTTGAAAATCAAAGGCGAGCAAAGGAGTTAAGGGAGGATGCAGGGACTCTAGAAATGTTATTGAGTCTACTGTACAATTGGAAAGCTCCTTCCAATTTTAGGTGCATCATTACATCGAGTTGGATTTGGATAAGATTTCCAGGCTTGCCAATAGTTTCATCGACTGTTGCGGAAAAGAAAATCCAAATGGCGATATTGCGGACCTGAGAACCCAACAAGAACTCGCTTCATGCAGTGACTCTCACGATGACTGGCCGTACTTCAAATCTTATGACGAAAGAAGAGCTCACGTTGTAAAAATATTTTCTTTTTTGATGATAAACTCAATTACTAAAGGCAGGAATGCATACAATAAAAAGTTGTAGCTGAGAAGTGGGTAGCCTCTAGACAATTACAGGAATCTCGTTATTCGCAGTAAAAATAAGACCAATTTTACAAAGATTAAAATATTCGTTAAAAAAGGGTAACATCAAAACTTTTAATTAAAATAACTTCTTCCTAATGCCCATTTTCCGCCATCACCTCATCACTGAAGCTACTTTAGGAGTATGTCTCTCCCGTATTCGGAAATGAGTTCCAAGTCATCGCTTCCGGCCATATCACTGAGCATGCGAATCTGAAGGGCCTGGAAGAAGGCGAGGTTGAAGAGGGCAAAGTAGAGGAAAGTGAGGAAGAGGACGTTGAGTGCGAGGACGTAGGAGAGACCGATGAGGAGGCGCACTCCACCCGACTCCCCACATGTCACGCCTATCGCCGCGCTGTACGCCGCGTGCGCCTCCATACACGGAAACAGACTCGCAGTTAGGTTGGCGAAAGTCGCCTCTCCATCCGATTTCATGTAGTCTGTCAGATTGGCGACTAGGTTGTCGTATTGTTTTCCTACTTCAGCTGTCAATTTAACCTCATCTGCCGCCTGAAATGCAGTTGAATATTGATAAGGAAGTGGGTGTGCCAGGGAGAGAAAAGGTAAGCAGGCACAGGGGGTGTCTCCAAGCAAAACTGCAACGCCAAGGGTATATTTAACCTACCGTGTATTTATCAAAAGGAATCACATTTTCTCAAAGCAGTCGGTTTTAAAATTAACGAGGACGAGGAAGCATTTATGCGTCAGTAACAACAAGTTGTTAAGTGGAAAATACTGTAAGCTTACTGTAAGTGATGCGTTGAGTGCGTCGATTAGTTCATTTAGAGGACCCAAAATATCTGTCTTTCGGGATTCGAACTGTTGGAGCGATTGGTGAGTATTCTTTAAGCCTGACTTGATCTTGTGCACTGAATCAATAGCTTCTGCAAGGGCCTTATTGGGCTTCGTAAAATTTTCCTTTGTAATGTTTCCAAAGGAAGTAATATTTTCCACGTCTTTAAGTATTTGGTCGAGCGATGAAGTGTTTATTTTGGCAGGGTCCGTGGCGTTTAATAACTCCTGAAAGAATTAAGGGTAGCGATTGAACCACTACCAACAATAAGTACGAACCGAAGTCCTATTTATAGCTCTAGACCTCTCGCACACAAATCGTTGGAAAGAATTCGGCAACAAATTTAAGAGAGCTATTTCCAAATCTCTCCTACCCATTAGACTGCCACTCATCCTGCTTTATTCAAGGCGTGGATTCTAGGTTTGCCTTAATTAATCCGTTTCCTGGCAAAATCATAAAAGAACATATTCTAGGCTGCTGGCAAACAGGAAACTTACGGTTATCGTGAAGTTGGTGATTGTTTCATTCAGTACCCTTCTCACTTCTGCGAGATCTACTCCACTGGGCAGTAATCCCGATATATTAAGACCTCTTATTTTTTCCATGACAGTCCTGAAAGAGAACGAAGTTGACGCGTAATCAAGTCTTTTTGGTTACACGCCTACAATGTCGAGTGTATCTAGTTGTACATGCATTCTCTCCTACCAACATGTAACAGTGACCAGGAGATAACTCCTGTGGGAATAGTTGTGGCTGGTGGGTAAAAGTTTAGTGCTACCCATGAATGCGTCATAATGTGTTAGGAATTAACTGACAAAGCGAGGTGGGTTCTGAAACTCCCCTCACTGTCTCAGATGCAAGCCAGTGATTTTGCTCTGCATCCAGTACTAGGTCAAACATCCTACATCAACCTTAACGAGACACTGAGGTGCATAGTCGCTGACATCGATTAGGGAAGGCAAAGGCATACTGTCTTCCTCGTTCAATGGCTTGTGTCAAATCTGGGCTGTTGACAAGTTTGGACACATTCACCAAGTTGCGGTAACCCAGTGCGGAGAGAAGACCAACTGGATGCTGACTTGTTCCACCATTGCAGGTCTGCGTCAGAGCGAGGAGGATGTTCTTTGGAGGAGGGGTGTTGAGGAAATCGGCACTTCCACTCACAGCATCACCGATGAGTGTCTTCCATTGTCGAGCCACGTAACCGTTGACAACGAAGTCCGACATTTTGACAGCACTTTCCCGCTCCAGGTATATGCATCCCTCACCTGCATCATAAAACATCAGCGCACTAACTCAATATGCCACCTGCTCTCCTCTCCTTAAAACCCAATTTCCAAGTCATTTGTCGTCATGCATAACTCAAAGCATTATAGGTTTCAAGTGATGCGTGTGCGTGTGTGCGGCTTGAGGTGAAAAGGAAGTGAAAATGGTGCACAAAGCAAGTCTTGCAACTGACTGGATATTGTGGTGAGCACGAAGAGGAGGACGGCAATGATGACAGCGAAGATGAGCAAAAATGGAATGAAGAGTGCTGAGCAGCAGCACACCGAACTTCTGCCACACACAACGTCATCCCACTTGCTGGTTCTTGAACCTACAACCAAATGCAATTAGTGGAATGTGGGAACAGTCGGGGAGAGTACATGGCTTCTAATCATAATAATGGAAACAAACCAATGAAAGCCTTCTTGTGATGAGTGAAGAGACGGTCGTGAATGGCTCGGTAGACGAGGTACATTGCAATGAGTGTTGCGATTATCAATATGACCATGAACACTCCACCCACAATAAAGAAGCCGACTCGAATACTGTACACATACTTCTGAAGCTGAGTTTCCACCGAGTTGACTGTGCCATTCAGTTGATTCAGTAATCCGTCTGCTCGGGACTGGACATCATTCCAGAACGTCTCAATCTGGTCCAATATATGTGTTAAGTTGAGTTGTGATTTTAGGGAGTTCAGAATGTCATTTGTGGAGTTGTGAAGACTGTTTATGCTCTCTCGAACCTCTGCTAACGGACTGGATAAGTCCGTAACGGTTTCATTCAGCCCCTCGATATATGGCTTCAACAACGTAGCATTTAATTTGGTGGAAGAAATCGGGGAGGTTATGTTTGCGATGGTCTCCTGAAAGGAAGGAATTAGAGCAAGTCTATGCGCCATGAGGGATTAAAAGGCTGTACTTAACATGTAATAAGCTGTGCATCATTTGCTGTCACAAACGTCACACACATCGTAATGGCATCTAGTCCTAAGCACCACACAGCCAGTGGTTTTTTTCCAGTACGCAACTTCTTTTTGAATACATGCCAACTGTTACTTTTACTTTATTAAATAACACTTTAGACGTATTATTAAAATCATGCTGGAGGACACTTAACTTACATTCAGCGTTTTGCATAGGTCCCAACTACTGCAGTTAGGGACATTCTTAAGAACTTCAAAGTAGGCTTTGCGAGCAGAGTCCAGTTTAGTTCCAAGTAATATGGTTTCATTGTAGAGAAGAGTGACATTTCCATAGATCTCAGACAAGAGATTCAATAGAGTTTGTACGGCTTGTACAGCCTTCTCACCCTTTTCCAGTGCATTTTGCACTCCCAAGTATGCTAGCAATTGGTTAATTGCAGTCAAGACTTCTTCACGCAAATTCGCCTAAAGAAAAGCACACGATTACCAAGTTGAGGTGAGAACCCTTCATTACGGTTTTGTTGAGTTTTGTGTTGAGCATCATTTTCTTAATTTTCTACATGCTTAACTACATTTTTATAGCTTAGCAATACTCTCCCTTATGGTTACGCCATTATTCCTTTACTGCGCAACACGGCCTCCTGACCAAATCAGTAGTCTCTCAGGCTCAGCACTTTTCCCGGGTATCATGGCATAAAAAGTACCTTTGCACCTATAATGCGTTAAAACCTCATAACTGTGGGAATTAAACAGGATTTGACGCAGCACTCACTTTCTATCCACTAGCCATTATTATCCCAACTCCAGAACAACTTACCACAAATAAGCCATTTGCACCAAACATGAGAATTTTACGCTTGCATCACATTGCTAACCAAGTTGCACGATAGTGAAACGAGATTTAGTAAAAGTGACTTCATAATCATCGACTAGTTTTCAGTAGCACTGACGACCTTCCCTTTAGCAAGCTTCATTAAAACAAAGGTAGGCAATCGAACTGAGTGTAATGAATGGCGAGGAGATGGGATATACGCAGACTTTTGGTAAAACCGCTACAACCTACTCAATCCCACGTGCCTTTGGGGCTGTAGGTTACAATCGACAGACACTTACATAAACTCGGTCGACGAAACCATGGAGTGTCGTGTTGGTGAGGACACGACCCTCGGTGATCCCCTTGACGACGAAAGCAGACGCATGCAATAATGTAGCGTGCAGTCCATCGGGCAAGGAGACAGGAGTTCGATTGCCCACCGATGGCTGTGGATTGGTCTCGAGGTAGGCGACAACTAGCCCTGTGCTACTAAAGTACACGATGAGGAGAATGATGGAGGCTGCCAGGAAGACCAGCGCCAGTACCAGTGCCACAATGTAGATGATGCGTNGCCAGTACCAGTACCACAATGTAGACGATGCGGAGGATGAACTGCTTATTGGTGAATTTGGAGCGCAGCAGCGCCATTTGTAGGGCATTCATTGAACCTTGCAACTTTAGAGGAAGCAAGAGACAGTCTTAAATGTTGTTGGGAGGAGGTTAACGCCACTGTGAAACCAAAGTGACTTTGTGGGAAAGGAGTAATCTTCGTCCCAACATACAAATGACAATGCCACAGAATTGCATTCTGTGTTAAAGAAGAGCCATTGTGACACTACCATTCTGAAAGCTAAGTTAATTTTATAACTTTAAATGCAATAAACTAGTTACTGGTGCAAGTGTCTACCAAGAGTTGAATGAACGTGTACTTGAGTTTTCTTTGATTTTTCTGGGGCCTCAACCATCTCATTGGCACACTCTTGATTGTGGTTCTTCTATGTTTACATGGCATGACAAAAAAATGCAAGCTATGTCGTAAAGGAGGTCACTCGCCCACCGGAAACATCAATAACTCACATCTTTCTCCTTGTCACAACAGCAGCAACAGTTGATGACTTGTATCAGAACGATAAGCACAACGGAGAATAGAAAGGTTAAAATTGTGATCCAGAAGATATCTGGACCACGGTTGGGATTAGCATGGGCATTGTCAACGCCCGTCTGACCCCCACCCAACGACTCGGGTATGACTTGGAGAATAGGTAGTGGCAGGGGCTGTAATAAGAGCATTGTTTTTAAAAAATTGCTAATGGATTCAGCCACATTGGTGCTCAGTTCAAACTCCAAGTCATGGCCTTTGGATGGCCAGACGATGAGGAAGATCGCATTAAGAAAACCTCCAGTCTCCGTCTGGATAACCCACACCATTATAGCAGCTACGGTGGCAAGCAAAGAGAAGTGGAGTCCCATGACTGGAAGAGTTCTTCCTAAAATAAGACGGTGGCATGTTTAGGTTATAATGCCACATTCACATAGCCGTGAATTCAATCTGTAACCACAAATTTACAGGAATGTAACGCGTTGATGGAAGGGCACCATGGATAGGCTCCCCTTTATATAGGGAATTTTCATCAGAGTCACGGATGAAGGTTGGAGTGTTCTCATTGGTTAGTGAGCATCATAGGTGGGAAATCACGTCAACCTTTCGCATAAACTCATCCGCCTACCCATTAAGGTGGCAGCAAGTAGGAAAGGATCTGCTTACGAGGAAAGACAGATTGGTGGGTAAATGGATGGGCAGAAAAATAGCTGGTAGAAGCGACCGATTCATTTTACCTATTTATCGGGTCCCACTGTTATCAAGTGATTGAGCAGCGGGATGAAGAGGTCAGTATCCCGATCTGCATTGGAAACATTAAGCAGTTTATATTATTTTTCACTAATGTGGCAAATCGCGTCACGAAAACCCATTTTTATTCTTCAAACATCTTTGCATCTCCAAGTGTACATTTCAAATCACGTGCCCTCGAAGACGTGGTATCCGATAAGTGATAAGTCATTTAAAGTGTGAAATAATGCAACCTGCTTTTCCCCAGTAAAATTGCAGGCAAAGCGTTTGACATTTTGATTTAAAATTTTTACCTTGTTTTGTTGATGAGGTTGAATGGAGACATTATGATCCAAACCACTTAATCTACAAAAGGTCGACTGTAATATGAAGTGTCACACATCAATCTTGTGCACTTCAATATGGCCGGTATCGCCTCTTTAAATCTATTCTGTTAAAATTTTACAAGAAGCCTTATTTTTTACTTCACTTTTTTAACAGATAGGAGTAGATAGAGCTAAACCGATAACCATGCTAAGCCAAAATGTTGTGATTACGCTTAAGGGAATGAATGTCATGCAGCTGGTGATGTAAGTGAACGCGGCAAACTGCGAACCTGCCCATTCACCCGCCTCACTATCTTTTTTACGAAAATGAGCATCCCATTGCTCTATATGCCTCTGTGAGTGGGTGGAAGATTGGCAGTGCTCTTTCCTGTTTAATTTTGACATTTGATCTGGGGAGGTGTGCAACCTCAATAAGCATTCTTCTTCCATGTCTTTGGCGCTTACGGTGTGCGCAGAGAGCACTCTCTCATTTTGGTCATATGTGCTGGTGCACGAAAAAGTCTCTTTTAACAATGACTCTGTCGGAGACTTCCACAGGAAAAAAGATCGCGCTCATAAATAGCAGAAGTCAACATCCACTAACGTGTCCATTAATTGGCAGCCACACGATTCCAACGATTTCAACTTATTTACCATTGAATGGGAAGGCTGAATGCGATTAATGATGCATCGGCACGAAATGGTTGTCAAAAAGTTTGATAGAAATGCTCTTAAAATATCTGCAACTCCATAACAATAGCCTCTGTCCCATCATCTGCATGTTCCAGTTGATGGCTAAGCATCGAATACGTTTGAAGTGGGCCTTGACTCAGCCCTTTCCGGTTTTTTTACATCCAGCAGAACTCTACATCAGCGGTACTGTTGTCATTCAAAGATTGTGGTACATCAATTAGTAGAAATGTGCCAAAGTCTACTCGCCAAGCACACTACCACGTAGGCGATGAAAACGGATAAACACAACACGCATAAGACGTCACTTTTTCCAAAGCCTAATCGACCCGAACTAAAAAGAGATTTCATTACCACTGAATTAGGTTTTATTTGAGCAGCGTCCAGAAGTAAACAAGGAGCAGTGATGAGAATTGCGTGACCTCCTCAGGAAAAGTCAGTTGTCAGCACAATCGCCTTAGACCAAAGGAATCGGATGGCAGATGCTTCAACCGTCTCATTTATTGAAGTTCACCAACTTAGACATCCGCACTCCTCTTTTACCCGTGAGCAAAATAATTCCTCCATGCTGGCACAAACAACAACAGCCGAATGCCAAAGATTGCTCAACCTAAGTCTGGTAATAAACACATTTCCCCAACCTCAGGTCGACTCTTTCCATTAAAATCCATTTGATGCCTTGACATCCACTGAGAGACCTGGGACCTTATAAATTGCTGCCTTCATAGACATTGTAAGCGTCGATAGGTTCACTTTTTCAGGTCAACATTTAAGCACTACTGATCCTGCCCATCCAGGTCTAATGGAAACATTCACAAGCAACGCAAGAGTAGCCATCAACCTGCTGCCTTTCAACAACTTGAACAGGTCATCCAATCACCAACCACCTCTGTGAAGTCAGTTAGTTGACAATCCTGTTTTGAACGCTGTCAACTTTCCCTCTCTGAGCGTCAAAATAGTTAATTACTCCATGAAACATTCGTGATATTATATGGTAAACCGCATGGTGACCTTGATTTCGTATATTCTATCTGAGCAAGCTTCCTTTTTGAGAGGCACCCCGCTTTTGTAATCTTCCCACCAAGCGTCTGGAGGCTTGCCGGCCACTTTCGCCTCCATTTGCTTCGTGGAGTGGCAAACGTCCTACAGATGGCAGCAGAGGGATCTTAAGTGCATTGGTACTGGCACAATCGCAGATATATTCAGACAGCTTCCATTATCCTTCTCATCATGGCCGTCTCTTTCCTCAAGACACATTCACAACGGCTGTCGTGGACCGCAAACCCTGACATCACACGCATCGGCCATCTTTAGCAAGGCAATTAACGCCGATGGTCGCCTCAAAATCACTTCACTGAGGGAATTCATGCATCAGTCAAAATTATGTTTTGCTCCCAGGATACAAATGTCTTGAATCTGTATCATGCTCACTGTTTTCCATCAGCTCATGTATATTGTGCAATCGCAACAGTGATTGGCATCACATGGCGACTAGGCAGCAAATGACAACGTTTCTTAAAGTAGGCGTACTTTGCCCCTATTAATGTCTTGCCCACGCAACTCCGTTTTATCTGGTAAGATGAAACTCACCTTGAAACACATGATGCCCATGCACTTTGAGTGTTGAGACCCAATTTATGTGAAATCGCCTTGTTTTCAATGCAGGCGTTTGGAAACAATTGATTGAGTCTACAGATTGAAAGGCTGTAAGCTTCGTGTGACCCACTCACGGCTTCTCATTAGGAGGTCAACGTAGGCAAATTAATGTCAATCTTAGGTAGTTTCATGATTACGATCTGGTTTGGATCCAACCTCACTTGCCAATCGGAGAAGTGCCATGACAAGGCCGTCGGTTTCGGTTCAAGCATTATCATTGTTTATGCCATTATGTCACCGGATTATATCTGTTATTAGGCAGGACCGCCGCACTAGTGCCTCCGAAACTGGTTACATTTTTAATGTCATAAGAGAATAAGGTTGAAGTCATTTTGGGTGCTAAGGCTCAACTTGTAGGGCATTTGCATCTTTGCCCTATACGTACACTGGATGATAAAATCTTACCAGGACAATCCAGATTTCTGACTCAGTGTTTGCCCTGTTGAGAGGGATTGTAGATGCTAGGCACAAGATGTTTGTCAGCCATTTGACAATGCAGCGCTTCATCCCCTGTTTTATTCTCTAGCTGCCAATCGAAGAGACTTGTTTTTTTTTGTTACAAATATTTTCCGTAAAAAATGATATATCATCCCAAAACCAACTGATTCGCTTAGATGAAGTAAGTTTGCAAGATGCAGTCCACCTTGAAACACTCGATGAGGCGGATTTTCGCCAACGCTCAGTGATCGCTCATATTGCGCCATTTTGATGGGGGCGCTGTATCTTACTGCAAACTTCTGTTCTATCAAATTCTAGTACATTTAAGAGGCTGTGCTTTTGTTAAAATTAAATCAAACCAGTATAGAAGCACAAGAATGTTATCAAGTTAGGAATCAGCAAATCTTGAGCTGGAGTCTCATATGGATGTACGATTTGATTTGGCCTTGTTTTCTAAATATTCTTAAGTCTCAATTACTTCGGTTGTCGTTCCGATGGTACTCATGCACCCATGTTTTGTTTTCTAAGTCCATATACATATGAATCCACACCAGAACCACCGTGTAAATGCGATCAATTAAATACATATTTGTGGTTCAGTCTACAGCATTTCTTGCTGATTTGGACCTCTTCAAAATGATGGTGACAACAATGTAAAAACGGGCGCATTGCCATGTTGCTTCTACTAGATGAGTGGTAGCCGCCTACTAAATTTAGGCAAGAAAGGCACCAACAGGTACGAGGAGGCAGTCCATTCGGACAAAACCCACCCACAAAGACATCTTTGCAGCTGAGACGTGAATACTCTTACTTGCAATACTTTACTAAGGACAGTTATCCAGCTGCCTCTAAATTCAATGCTTATTTTATCAAACAGAGGCTAAAATTTAACTTTATCAGTTTATTGCGAGGAAAAAAGGGCTGTTCCATAAATGGTCATGAATGGTAACATAGAGTCATAACGCATGCTTGATTACAATAGGAAGAAATGCAGGCGATGAGAATAATTGTGAATATTACATACTTGGACATCTAATCATTGCAGCTACTGGTAGTAGTTGTGGTGGCTGAAGTCTCTTCGTCAACCCAGCCTACTCTGCTGGCAGCTTCACCAGCAAGAAGACGAGCTTGGAGAGTTTGAAGGTAGGCTAGGCTGAAAATGCCAAAGTGGAGGAGGACAAGAAAGACAATATTGAGGGCAAGTACGCAGACGAGGCCGAGGAGACGAGTTACTCCTCCCGACTCGCCGCACGTCACTTCCATCGCTACAGTGTATGCCGCATGGGCTTTGTCGCAGGGCAGCAGGTCCTGTGTCAGCTGTGCGAAGAGACCATCACCATCAGCCTCTATAAATTCTGTCAGGCCCACCGCTAGGGCATCGTACTGCTTTTCCACCTCTGCCATCAATGCGGATTCGTTTCTTCCAAACTGGTGTGTGGAATTAGGAGTAATGTAATTACTACTTATAAAACTTCGGTTAATTTGGAATTCCCTACCTTTCGTTTACTTCATTTAAACCTCCATTTCAACAAGCAATGGATTTTTCCAGCATCTTATTAAGTGGCAGTAAAGTTATCGGTATCAAATTCTTGAGAGATTTAAAAGAACACATACTTCTATCGAGTCCAAGAGAGCCGTTGTAGCTGCGTCGAACGAGGCGATCAATCCGTCTTTTTCTTTATCGATACTTAGAATGGATTCTCGGGTCTCGGTTGCGAGTACTTTGATTTCATCCATTCTTTTGACCACTTCACCCAACGAACCTATTGCCACCTGAATGTCGTCTTTATTCGAGGTTTGATTGCTTTCAACAAGGACTTTTAGCATATCCATCAAATGAATGACTTCTGTGGTGTTAATCGATGCTGGATCAAGTAAATCGAGGAACAGCTACAATGAAAAACATTAAGGTATGAATTACTTTCTGTTTTGACAAACAAATCGTAAAGAAATTTAGGTGGCAATGTCTGTGGCATGGAAGTGCCAACCATCGAATCTACACTCTAAAGAATAGTGGCACATGTTTTTAAAAGCCACTTCCATTGTCCCATCAAAATTGTTCAGTCAAACAACACCAAAATTTGCGCAGTATAACTGTATATTACGGTCAAACTTAAGTTCTTTGCCGCATTCACTAGTTCCGTCTTCGCCTGGACTATCAGAGTCACGTCGGGCAGAGTCCCAGAAATATTTATTTTTCCCAATTCTTGCAAAACCATCCTGAAACAAATGATAAAATCGTTCTGACTGAAAAGGAACAATAATTGTACAACTGACTGCATTTGCATTCCGTTAAAATGTGACTAGCGTCTCTCTTCATCTCAGTCACTTACTCCCGCCCCTTTGCGATTCCTTGAGCCACTGTTGGGCTACTAACGAGCCGCGACGTGTTTACCATGTTTGAGTAGCCAAGAGCGGACAGTAGTCCCACTCCACGGTGACTCGTCTTGGTGTTGCAGGTCTTTGTCAGTGCAAAAAGCGGATTCTTCGGTGGAGTCATGATAACAAATTCGACCGCATCACTACTAGCGCCGCGAATAAGCGAGTCCCAGTGATGCGCCACGTAACCATTCAAAACGAAATCCGTCTTGTTTGTAGCAGTTTCTCGTATTAAATACATGCATCCCTCACCTAAGTGAGAAAATATTAGCCTTACTCTATAATATCACTTTGGCTCTCTGCATACTTCAGTGTCTCAGGGGAAGAACAAATTACGGGAGCTGTAAAGTATGTAACATAAGGAAAATTTATTCATGCAATCCCTAGTGTACCTTAACTCTTGGGACGATTTCAGAACCTAGTTGTTTAGTGAACTCCAAATCCAAAACTCATGAACAGACCTTTCAAAAAGTTCGACAGCAAAACGTGTAGAGCACGTTAATAGTATTGTCAAGCTGCTCAAGACATGAGCAAAGCTGGCGGTGGTTAGTAGCCGAACCTCAATTACACTTGACATTTTATAAGCCTTTTCCCCAACTTTTTGGGATCACTGAAACCGCCAACTTGGTGTCGCTCACAAAATTCTATTCTGCAGATGATTGCTGTACTTCCTTTGAGACAAAGACGGACATACCGGAAGCAACGGTCAGTGCAAGGAGAAAAACAGCAATGACAGCTCCGAAGACGAATAATATTGGGAGAAGTAGCGTTGAACAGCAGCAAATGGAGCATCGGCCACACACGATCTTCTCAGTTCTGACCTCTAAATGTAATAGTTCGGTTTATCTTAGTCGGATTTTTAGATTTTAAGCTCATTTTAATTTAGCTTTTTAACACTACTAAATAGATGCATAACCGCAAGCTTTAGTACCAAACAAGGCATTTAGAAGTAAGAAGTGGCAAACCCTTGCTTGAAATTCCAGGGTCGGCTGAAAAGCGATTCCGAGTTACGTGATAAATCATGCAAATGTTGACGATTGCTGCGGTGAGTATGATGAATGTGAGACATCCACCAACGCTTTACAGTGTAATTTTAATAGGCCCGCTTGCATCCTCGAGTTGCTTTTCAAGCGAATTGGCCGCTAGTTGCAGTCGATGGACGATGTCGTCGGTCTGTCCACCAACATTCGTCCAGAAGGTGTCAAGAGAAACGAAGACCTGATCAAAGTTGATTTCCTTTTCCAGTGGGAGAAGAATGTCACTTGTTGAATTGTGGATAGCGTCAATGATAGAGTTGACTTGATTTAGGAGAGTATGGAGTTGTGTGATAGTGTTGTTCAAAACCCGCATGACTTGCTCTACCACCGTTACGTTGAGTGACTCAAGGTCAACAGGACCAATTGGCCTTGCAGTTGCGTTCTAACAATTTGAATAAAGCAAAATTATTCTAAGTGGGAGGGTATAGCTTTAATTACTAGTTGGATTCAGGTATAATTGTAATGCTTTGTTTGTTCGAACTGCCGGTTTCGGTCAATTGGGTGGTCATGTTGTACTGAGCCGGTTGGCCGGCCTTGGGGCCGTACCAACAGCCCCCAAGCCCTCTGCATTTGTTCGAACTGCCGGTTTCGGTCAATTGGGTGGTCATGTTGTACTGAGCCGGTTGGCCGGCCTTGGGGCCGTACCAACAGCCCCCAAGCCCTCTGTATTGGTGGCAGCGGAAAGCGGGCCCGACTTTAATGGATTTTAGNCCCCAAGCCCTCTGCATTCAGAATATATATTCTGTCCCAGTACTATGCCTTCTTTTACCTTGAAGGGAGCCTCGGGACGCTACATTGGTGGCAGCGGAAAGCGGGCCCGACTTTAATGGATTTTAGCCTGCTCCATGCCGCTTCTGGCAAACTTTGGCGGTGTGAAAGGAGTGCATGTGCTACGGATGGGAGAACCTCTGGCATCTCGTAACAGAAGGGCTGAGATCGACGTTCAACTTCGACACCTCCCTCGCCCCCGTGTTCTGCAAGAAAGCCATCAACAACTGAAGCGACACTAGCCGTGAATTTCAAGTCCAGCGCAACTGCCAAGAAGGATCAGTGACGTTGTGGTCAAGCATCCTCTGGTTCTACGATACCCTCGCGTTTCTTCCACGGCATCAGACAAGCCTAGAATCACAAATTGTGTTGTGTGTTTCCATTCGTCCAAAAACATGGATTCGTACCCCATCTTCCATTGAGCCGCATTATTGTGGGAGAGGAGGACTAAGATATGCGCATTTGTTGCACCGAGTGCTACGCAGAATTGATGGCACTACAAGAAGGCATGCGCTCGAATCTCGACGGCTGGCACGGTTAGCTCGTGGGTGCTTCTCGCAGCACTGATTACGTTGTGATGGCTGACACGGGAGGCTGACCAAGGGGAGCGTCGGGAACGACGCTCGAAAGAAGAGAGTGGCTGTGTAATACTTTGTTTGTTCGGACTGCCGGTTTCGGTCACTTGGGTGGCCATATTGTACTGAGCCGGTTGGTCGGCCTTTGGGCCGTGCCAACAGCCCCCAAGTCCTCTGTTTCCAGAATACATGTATTCTACCCCCAGTACTATGCCTTCTTTTACCTTAAAGGGAGCCTCGGAACGCTACAATATTACTTTGATATTTTGTTTGTGTAGCACATTTGGTGAAGGATCAGAGCTTTCAAGTCTCTTCAAAAAGTCTCGAGGCAGCAAGTGAACATGGTCTCAAAGGACAACTGTGCTGATTCCTATCAGTTTGTGATAAGCCTTGGTGTGACGACTCCTAACTTGAGAACTGAAAAGAACGTCTTCTTTTGGCAACTTCCTCAGTGCTGTGGTCCATAAGAGGGTTATTAATAACTAAACGAACAATAGTGCCTTCTGTGAGCTATCAGGCACCTGTGTAAAGATACTATTAATGTAAACATGAGATACTTCATCTAACTCTCAACTAGCTGGACAGCATTGAAGTAAAAGCACATTGGCAAGGAGGAGTCCACGCCAAGCTCTATCCTCACGGATCCTCTTCATGCTTCAGACTTCATTACCAGGCGCTCTTTTTGGGCCAGCATTGACATGACTAACGATGAACACGCGTGATGGCCAGGACATTTCCCTCCACGCATTACTGTTTCTAATGACGTCGTGGCCACATGCCTTCCTTATTGCTGAAGCCGATTACGTCGTGATAGTTGACATGGGAAGTTGGCAAAGGTGAGCGCCTGAGACAATACTTGGAAGAAGAAAAAGGCCATTTATTTAAATCTTGGTTCTGGTAACGGATCACTTAAGCGCCCCATCAACGTACATTCGCCAGGCCGCCTGATCCCTCAAACCTTGTCAGTGGCCCCAATACCCAATGTAAGTCGACAATTTGTATTCAGCGAAAGCAAAGTGAGATCTAGGAGGCGCCACTAAAGAAACTGAAAGGAATTCATGTCACACTTATCATTCACTGATTGCACCCATATATTTTTTGTTTTTTTTCTCTGTAATTGGTGCTTGAAAGTCATCTAAAGCTCCCCAATTTGTCTTACAATGGGATTCTGTTTGAAAACCTGGCTTTTCAACATTCACACCACCTCACAACCTCCCGTCAATGTACCAATGGCAGCTAGTATGGTGCTTGCCAACTATTGTGGACTAAGAAATAGTTTCTTGCATAAAGGTTACTACTAGCAGGTTTGATTTTCCTTGGTTCAAAATTACGCCAAATTAAGACTCACCTTCAACTCGGAACAAGGCGGTGTAGACTCACAATGTGAATAGTTGCCAAGTGCCCCGTCAATTAGTATCATCGATGCATTCAGCATAGTAGAAAGGTTTCTCGCGCTAGATTGGGTGCTACCCATGTTTTGGATGACATCTTGAGCATGAAGAGCGAAACCCTCATACACAGAGAAGGTGTTATTGCTTGCATTGAGCACCTCTCGGACTTTGAGACTCAGTAACAAGCCATCAATGCTTTTGTCCAATTCACTGGCTAGCCTCTCCTAAAACGTATCAAGCAGATGTTTGAACTATTTCTAACATTCGGCCTAAATAATAGCTATTTGAAGTCTTAACATCCAAGGATGTCTGGCTGACCCTAATTAAGGTGAATTTTTATAAGCTGAATCGAAAAGCACGTAGATTTTTTATTTTTTGAGGTTTCTAAGAGAGAATATAAAGACGATAATTGTTTTGTTCTTGGAGCAAAGCAAAGTTATTCACCTTGGTGTGATTGATGAATGTTTTAATTGCGGTGTTGGTATGCATTCGACCTGACTCTATGCCCTCGTGAAAGAAGTCGGCAGTATGCATGAGGACAGCCTGCAGCCCATCGGGCAGCGAAGTGGGAATGTGAGTTAGCTTTGGTGAGGCCAGTGGTCGGGCCTTTATATAGGAGACGACCGATTTCACGCTGCAGAAGTAGACCACTAAGATAAACACAGACGCTGCCACGAAAAGTAGCTCGATCACCATCAAAGTGATGAAGATAATACGAAATACCAGGCGCTTCTGTCTTGATTTAGCAGGCATTGCTGTAGTCTTCAAAAGGTGGGTGCAAAACATGCCATTATTACCAATACTACTGATTTTTGGTTAGTAGAAAACTATGTACCCATGAAATTCGTCACTTTTGGAGTAATCGTTTAGCTTAAAATCTGAATCCTATGGGACTTCATAGACAATCTTTAGGTGATCAAATAGGCTGACTTATTATTAAAGCTGCACTTTCATAAACACATTATTAACCGTGGTTATTTTGTACTGATTTGGATCAAACTCGAAACACAGTAGCGCCAGCTGACGTGGCATGAACTCACGGTTTTGGATTTACAACAGCAACAGCTAAAAATCTGGATGCATATGAGGAGTACCACAGAAAATAAAAGGAATGCCACTGTGATCCAAAAGATGACCGATTCGCGATTTGGATGCGCGTGGGCATTGTCCACTCCTGCTTGGCCTCCGCCCAGTGCTTCTGGCATGGAATTAAGAATGGGCAGAGGCAAAGGCCCTAGGAGAAGCATGCTAGTGAAGAAGTCATATTTTATTCTGGTGGTAAATTCAAACTGTGGAGAGTCTTGCATAACACTGGGAGTCTTATCAAAGAGAACATTGAGAAGGCCTCCGTTTTCCACCTGAATAACCCACGTCATCATTGCTGTCACAATGGCTATTACTGCAGATTCAAGAGCCATTATAATATTTCTTCCTTCTAAAAAAGAAAAAGAATGTAAATCAGATAATAATTTTCAAATCGTTGGCTTAAAGAGGGATTTATTTTACCAGACCTCGTTCAAACGGTGAGAGATTGTTATAGGTAACCTATTTATACCAGTGTTATGGAGATGACCTAAACAAGAGCACATGTCTCTCATCAATCTGTCGATTCTTATTGGTTGATGCATCGATAAAGTTGTTTGCTTACGGATGGAAGTATTTGATGGTAGAGTCCTAAAATCGCACGCAAAATTAACAAATTGAGTCCGAGTGCCAGCAGTGCACAGAGGTTCGTGGAACACGAGGCGTGTATATAAGTATGAAGTTTAGTTCAGGGGATTAAATGGGAAATTGAATGGTGGGCCGTAAGTGGCGATATGATTTGTGAGTTGGTGAATAGGTCTCGTTAGCATGGTAACGAGTACAATAAATATAACTGTCTCCAATTGGCTAAGGTCCAGTTGTCTGACGTCCAATGGTTTCGCAGATAAATCAAAATTTTCAAAGCACAATTAACCTACTGTTACGTGTTTTAGTTGTCCAAACAAATTCAAGACTAAATGCCGAGCCTACGATTGCAGGGATGTGGAATTCCAAATAAGAAGTCTCATGTATTAACAAATAACAATGCACCTCTTTCAGCATCAATTGGTATTACATCTCTTTCACACAAATTATTTACAATAAGTCAACTTCCCCAAAGGCTAAAGAAGCATAGCACTTTGTGTCGTCCAGAGGTCACCTCGCCCTGCAACGATACAATGGCGGAGTACCTAAGTGACCCCTTTATCATAACCGAAAGTTAAGTGAACAATCAAGGGATTACAGTGATGACCTACAAACCTTAGCAGCTCACCTTTCGTTAAGCTGATGAACGCATTATTGTTTAGTGCCGAACAATTATTTGCGTACTTGATTGGAGGTATGATAAGGTCTATTTATAACTTGGAATTTTTCGCTCGTTGAAGCTCAAATAAAAGCTAGGGCTGATTATACAAACAATAAGAAACAGCTAAGACAAATAAATCAGGCGAGGGAAGTCAAATTTGTAGGGGAAAGAAAAAATCATGGACGACTCCATAGGAGAAGATTGGAGCCTTCAGATTTAGGGTAGAAGGGAAAGAAGAAAAGGCTACAGCCTTATTCATGTCCCCTCGACGGCAATTTTTATAAAAGCTAATTGTTCAACCATATGCGGAGTAGACTGAATAGTTGGACAACAAAACTGAGGTAGAAACGAAAGCGTTTAGGGCGAACTTTGTCCTGCTAGAGACAAAACTAGCAGCTAGCCTGTGCTCCGTTAAGAACGAAAAGTAGATTGCAATGTTGGTTTGGTCAACAAGCGACTTCGATGTTTTAGGAAGCCTCTCCCAGTTACTCATGATTTTTCCTTTAAAAAATCACATGAATCCATTCGATGATGACCTCATTTTGTGTGAAAATGGTAACAATAAAGGGTAAGGAAGTTAAATTCGCTCTACTCCAAATTTTGCTTCTAAATCCTAAAGGATGTGTTTTGGTGAGTAGTGCTTATTTTAATGGAAAATATGCTACCTGTTCGCTCATTTTCCCGTTATGGAGGAATGGCTAAGCCGTTTAAGGTGAAATCGTGACTTGATCCAGTCTTATGACCGTTAATTTTGGCTCCCCTCCTATGTAAATGAAATAATACCCATACTTTTTATTTGAGGGAGAACATTTTCCTCTTGTGAGTCTTGTATCCGTCTTCAGTTTAGAAGTATAGATGGTTGCTAATGGTGACTAGCATTGTGACTTGATGACGTCTAAGACAAAGTGTAAACCAGGTTGGTCTGAAATGCGCAAACAATGGAATTGTTAGACTGAAGGTCAGTAAAATGTAATGTCACACAATGACAATAGCCCCATTTTTTATCAACTTGTGGTCAAAGTAGACACTAAAGTAACTATGGTCATTGGAGGTTTGGTCACTCTACCTACAGGTCACAGACTGTTGACTACACAGGAGTTTAATGGGCAGGTCTTCAGCCTAATTACAATCTCCATGCCTGAATAAACTCTTAGTGGATTTAGGACAGCAGTACAAAACTTCTTATTTCAACAACCTCCAATTCCGATCACCTGGCTATCTGTTAATCCAGTTATGACATGGCAAATGAGATTAAAAGTTTTGTATCAAGAAATTGGCAGCATTGTCCTTCATGCAGTCCTGTGAGAATCCAACTCCTTCGCTGTCGGTTATGTGGAAATCAAATTTAGCCTTGCTGCCAATCAACACAACCGCTATGCTGGGTCAGATTACCTGCGCAATCCAGCATCAGCTGCCAGGCTGGAGGTAATGGTTACAGTGCTTGACTGGTTGACCTGATTTCTGTCTCTGTCTGCCTTTCTGATATGCCAGTTCAAGAGCGAAGCTAGAAAATACAAACACGCGTGAATAAAGTTTAGAGTACGTACAAAAATTTTCCTCTTGAGGAGGATGGCATAAACTGGAGGATGCTGGAGCCATTGGAACTCCTACGTTGAAGTGCTTTCCCAGGTATAGGTCAACGTTGCCTTTAGTACTCCTTCGCAAGAAATGTTCATGTTTAATCTTTCTTACAGATGCTAACAAAATCGCTTAGACTTTTCTCTTCTCTTGCCGCAGTTTATAAAACGTTGGATTTAAACTGAAGAAGTCAAAAAATGGAAGCATATGAAAGTGGGTCTTCCTCAGTAGACATGAACTTTGCTTTCGATTGGAACGATCTGGCCATCCATTTGCAACCTGACTTTGAATTTACGAGTCGGCTTTAGGATTGCTCATTTTGGTGCAGTCTGATGACAATTTGGGTCCCTATTGCTTGAGACTACTCCAACCATCCATCCTTTCTAAGATTTGTTTTAACTAGGTCACAGATGCCGCCGATAGAGGCAACGCTGAGTGTAGATTTAATCCATTTTTCATAGCGTTAGCTACGATAATCCGCGTTCATCACCGTTGACGCCTTTGGCTCCCCCAGTTGTCAATTCCACAGTGAATGTAAAAACCTTGGAAAGAATAATAGTTTTATGATACTGAGTAAACAACGTAAGAATGAAATTGCGATTACGCACATTCTCTTGAGAAGAAAAGTAAAGAGACCGGTGTCTACCGAAACGTATATTTAGGGTTTCCATACAGTACTAAAAAATTTGTTTTTGATGTTAATTAATTCCTGCTAGAGGTGTTCCACAAGGTGCTCCTTCTGAACAACTAGTCACTTAGCTTTATACTTTTCTTTTAAGACGTCCACAGCGCTGCCACAAATACAGGATGTCATGTGTCACGCCTAGCCCTAATAAATTTGTTGCGGTAAAACGTGACAACAGTGGTATTACTGCAATGACAAGTTTACATTACATCTTGGTGTCTGCATAGGGAATACACGTAACGGTTTCCCTGTTACTGTATGTTTTAAAGGTACTGGGAAAATTCCCATGGTTAAACTATTTAAGTCATCCATTTATTGTCCACTATCCCAGAGTCCAGTTTCAGTGCTTTAATTCCACTTTGCTATGGGACTTTCTTGTTTTAAAACTGAAGCCGATTAAACTCCAAAGCAATAATAAAACAGCCAGATCTAACATGTGTTTTGTTAGCTCCTGGAGACTTCCCAGAGGACTAGAAAAAGAGATGAAATGCATTGCTGATGTATGGAATGGCTTGAGGGCTATTGGCATGGCCTAAAGGCCAGGATGCAGGGCAGAATTACCTTAGAGGAGTCTCTGAATGGTCCAACCCCAAAAAGTCTTACATTGAGCCTGCAAGTAACTAAAAAGTAGGCACCCAATGAATCAATGACAACTTATGCATTTGTCATTTTAAGTTGAGAGAGCGTGCATTGATGGGGTGTTTAAAGGAATCTACTTTAATTTTGGGCCACTTAGGATTTGTGTTTGAATTTAATACCATTGTTCCATCCTCCCATGGAAGATGCCAGCTATGTGCTTAGGCGTGAACCGTTCAATTTCTACAATATTTTTTCTGATGGAACCTTGAAGAGAGAGTGATAGAGAAATGCTAGATGCCTCTGTACCTGAGCAATTGTCCATCATGTTATTCGTTTAATTTTTTTGGAGAATTCCTCGAAATCTATCTTCAAGTTGTTAAACTTTTTAAAGTAAGTAACCTTAATGGGTTGCATAATGGCTGCCAATTTCGTCCATGCTTCGATAGCACAGATGAAGGAAATGTTTTAGGCTTTTGTTGTGGGATGGTTTTAGAGACCATCTTCCGTCCGAATAAATGAAAGATGTGTCTTGAAACATTGAAAATAAACAACTCCATCATTCATTTGTATCCTTGATACAGTTTATTTATCTATAGATAAATGTGGACATTGTACGAGGGTTCTCCTTTTCCATTGTCGCATGTATACATCTCAAAATGAGTGTGTTTTGCATTTCAGTGGAAAGTTTACTAAACAACCCTTGTACCACACCATCCATCATGACACTTTCCTGAGAGTTACAAACGTTAATTAGATAACTCTGCAGTGTAGATAAAAAGATTATGCAAAGGGCCCTTTTTTAACTAGCGGCTCAATGAAATGCATTTGCGGATTCGCCATTTAAACTGTTAGTTCCCACTCAAATTATTCTCACTTACTTATTTGTATAAATAAGTGAGATGAATTCATTTCGCACTCTTTCTTGAACTTAAACTGGTTTCTCTATCTACTTGGGTCTCACTCCAAATTGGTAGAAAAAGATTTACCTCCCATCGTCTGCAGTAGGAATGGCGACTTCCAACCTTTTCACATTTTACTCATGATATTCTACTAATAACTTGCTAGTAGTAAATATGGGCATTTCGGGTTGTAGTCGCCGGATACCAAGAGGTTTTGGATAATTCTCTTCGCAATTTCAAATGGTTTGCCATTAAGACAATAACTTAAATTGTTTGATGCTTAAATTCTTTTGTGTGGATGCTGATAAATTTATCATCAATAGCCAAAATTATGCAAAAAGAAGGAAAAGATAGATGTTAGAGTCCTCCTTAGTGCTTACTGTGGGGAAGCATTTTTATTTTTTAGCCGCCATGGGTCTTACAACAAGGCGCATGAAATGTTAAATTGATAGCATAAGTGCATCAAAGGGATATTCTCAAGTGAACTATTATTGTGTCGGCATTAAAAGATTTAAAAACTGATAAAAAATTCTTGTCCCTCAAGCATAACTAAAGGAAAAAAGCATCTCTATGAAACAAGTTTTCAGTACGGTTTCAGTATTATCAACACGCTAGTGAACTTTACTTTTATTTGCATAAAAGGAACACATTTTCCTGCTCTTAAGCCAAAAAAATACTGTTCTATAAATGTTGCCAAGCGATACATTTTTATTCATTTTTACCTTGAAGATGGACTAGGATAAAGAATGCGCTATAAGGTACTAGTGAAGATGGAATGCCATTTACGCGGTGACACACACTGAGTAAGCCGTTGGTATACGCATCGAGGTATGTATGGCGTGGCGTGGGCGTCTGTGATGGCCAGTTTTTTAGGCCTCTCTTTACACACCCATTAACAATGGACCGGTCGACTGTGTACACGACCTTTCGGATCGCCTGAGCGCCAAATAGAGAGCTCGCATTTTTTCCTCCCACAATCTCCGACACTGTTCGCATTCTTATTCCTATCACTGCTAATTGCCGATTGGGACATAATGAATTAAAACTTGTGATTTTTCTAAACCCAGCCATCCATTTTGACAACTTGAAGGACTTCATCCTTTGAAATCGACTAAACCCATATCAGTTCTTCACTCTGAGTCAGCGATTCGGTAATGCAATTGAAGTAGGTATTTTGCCTCTTCTTTTAGCACCTGTCTGTCCAGACATGAAAACTAACTTTCTCAGTTTTTCCGGCACATTTGTTACACCTTACCTATGGGCAAGAAACTTGTTTGTTCCCTCAGAAGGTTAAGCTAATTTATGGCAAAGCTAATGGGAGGAACTTGTTAGCGTGGCCGCAACCCACCGAAGGCCCAGAAATGGAATTTTGCCGGCCCAATAATCAAAACACGACTGCTCTTATGCTGGGTGAGATAATTTTGAAGGAAAATAGGCTAAAAATTGGCTGTGAGGATTATTGAGTAAAATATTGTTAATTATGTGGTTTGGACACAATTTGAAGGTTCAGATGCCTGCCCAAATACCACTAAAACTTACTTCAGGACTTCATTCATCAGAAACTAAAATGACAGGCACACACTGCCAAATGGGTGCTCACCCGTTATCGAAATTGAGAGGTAAAGAAACCATTGTTCTTCTTCATGCTTGAGCTGCGTCCTCAGCGTTCTCCGTTGTCAATTATTCTCGTCCGTCATCTCAAGTCTAAACGTGCCAAGCATTGAGTTTTCATGCAAATGAGAAGATGCTTGATCACAACGTCACTGATCTTTTTTGGCAATCTCATGGGGTCTTGGGCTTCGACATGCACAGGAAATGCATTAGGCGATGGGAGAATGTGATAGACAACACACGTGTCTACCGTTGACAATAGGAAACCTACCCTTAAAAAAGTCATTCAACAAGGGGGAAAATTTAATACAGTTCCATGGAAACAAGGTTTCACTTCTATTCCTCCTTGTCCCTTAGCCCTAAGCTAAGTGCTCCCGGTCATTACTAATATGGGCTCTATTCAGCTGGTAGGGAAGTAGGGGTGAGTTCGTGCATTTCCTTATTTTACATCTTTATACGGGTACTGCAGGTGGTTAAGTAACCAAACCCTTTTAATGTTTTATAGCTAATGTTGCTTTACTGCAGACCACGGGACGAAATAGTTTTTGAGGGTAGACAACATTTTTGGACTTTCTTTTAAGGGCCTTTCCATTTCTTTCGTCATACTAAGGTTTATTCCTGAAAAGTTAAATTCAGGAAATTTGTTCCATAAGATAAGTTTCGCTTTCCGTTAATAAAAATGTGTCGCTCGAGACTTTCCTGAAGACAGGAGGTGACTTGGCACTGGGGCATAACGTGTATTGTCGAAGTGCAGCAGGTCTTGGAGCTGCTGACAGACCCTAGAAGTCACGCTATGCGGTGGCGGAACAACAGTGGAGCCTCTATGTGACCCACTACAATAATTGAAAGATAAACAAGCATTAAAGGACAGTTCGCTTTGTGCTGTATGCAAAGAAACTGTTCTGACTTTAATGGCATTCCCTTATTAACATGCTCACCTTGTGTATAAAAGCATACCACACATTATTTTTCTTTTAGACAATAGGATTTCTGGCTTACAAAGCATTTGCTTTTGCCTTAACCAATCTCACGCTCTTTTCACTTCTTAGTAGTCATTAGGTGATGGGTTTTATCTTTACATAAGTTGGTATGTGCCACTGTATTTACTACTACTGCCTTTATGAATGTTTAAAATTTTTTATTATTGTCCCCGTTCGCACCATCTCAATGTTACATGGGTACCGTAAGTCTTTCAAACCATTGCCTTTGTGCACTCCTGACCTTATATTGGTTGAAGTCTAAATTTGGAAAACCCTTTTTTGGTGGCAATCGGGTGGACTGCAGCAATCGCGCAGCTGAGCCGATGTCATAGATTCTCAAGAAGGTGACAGACCTTGATCATTCGTAAAATCCCATATTTCCACAATGCATGAAGTCTTCCTCCAAGTATTCTCGTCGATTCATGAATGAGAATCTGGAGGCGGAATGGTAAAATAGCGAATGCAACAAGCTTTGTGGGAAGTCCCAATTATGATTGACATTTGGAGATTTATTTTGGTCAAATAATTGCTTATTTTTAAGTATTAACCCCTTAATACCGCAAGACTAATATACTGACAGAGAGCCTGTAATTCTTAACACCACCTGCCAAAAATACAAACTTAGGTACCACTTACTGCTCTACTTTGGCAGAGTGTCTCATACGGCTGAGAGGAAGTAGTGGCATTTGGTGTTTGTCAGTTATAAACAGTGATACTACTTTATGTTATGGAGTATTCAATTGAGACTACATCAAATCGATGCCACGGAAGTATAATCAAACAATCAAAAACAAATCCAGCTAG
The DNA here is from genome assembly GCA_001693075.2 of Taenia saginata. NCBI lineage: Eukaryota > Metazoa > Platyhelminthes > Cestoda > Cyclophyllidea > Taeniidae > Taenia > Taenia saginata. Next base: position 142,011 of record LWMK02000037.1, on the reverse strand, counting down.
GTAGAGGTCTCAGAGTTCTTATTTGGCTCTTCTCAAAAAGATTGTGCTATCCCTTGACCTATCAAAAAGAGCTACAAGTGTTTTACAAAGTCATGGCAACAATACTGTCCGTGACGGAGTATGAGCAAGAGCCAATTGGTTTTATTTCTTGATTTGTAACCATTTTATTAACTTTTGACAAGCTATCAATGCATAGATAGTAAGGAGATTGGCCGCAACATTATAATGTCAAATACTGTAATTAGAAACCAATTCCTGTATGCCCCTAGCCGATGGTGTTTCACGAAGCCATCGTATGACACACACGGTTTAGTACTGTTAGTATGGCAGCTTTCGTGGTCTTCATAGTGGTCAACTTCAGCAATGCCGATTAGAATATCACTTACTACACGAATAGGCGATGCTGACTGCACCCTCGTTGCCTGAATGGGCTTGAAGTCAAGCTAAGGTGCGTTTTCACCTTCCATCGTGAAACCGTCAATTCAAGACATGTGTTCGCTAAATCCATGCTAATAAATTTCCTGACATGAGCAAAGCAAATTACCGCAGGGCTATGACCTTTTCAGACTTACCCCAGAAAACCCACCGCCGACGATGCACTGTAAATTGACATAATTTTTAGCAACACAACTTGGAGGAGGCTGAAATATATCAGTAATATTAATGACATTTTGTTCACTTTGGGTGATAACAGCTTAAGGTTTTGTAGGGCAATGATCAACTAAAAGGAATATCACTGCATTCGGATTGCACCTTGACTTGCCGTTAGGCTAGTAACAAAAATTGTTATTTAATTGCAATGAAGTACTTGTTGAACAAATATTCTTTGGGTTGCGAATTCGAAAAGATAGTTAAAAATGTTCTTAACTTTCATTCTCAATTGGCACTGTGTTTACAAAATGAAAAAAAATCATTTTTTTAAGGTCACTTTAATGTTTACTTTTATAGGTCGCAGTAGGAAAAATAAATAAACGCAAAAAGCGAAAATGGATTAACTCTACCTTCTCGCATATTTACTAACACATTGGGAACTATTCAAGAGTTTTGTGCTTTGCCTTGAAACTTACCAGAAGACGAAAGAGAGGATTGCATTAGGGCAAAATATGTATCGGCGACATGGAGAAGGTCGTGAGGGGTGGTCTGGAGGCGGTCTGTTACCCAAACTGATATATAAGCGAACGATTAAGGTGTTACGCCCTGTTCTTGCTCGTGATGGTGTTCTTGAAACCATCTGGCAACGAATTTGTGGGTAGTTGCTTGCTGCCTTCTCAATGCTCCCTCAAAGGCCTTAGCCCTAGAAGACTCGAACAAAATGGCAAACAAATCAAATATTAAGGCTAATGCTGTAGGAAAGATTTTCTATTCTTTATGTTTATTCCTCACGAAATGTCTCAGACATTCCTAAGGCAGCCAGATCAAAGGATTCATTGACACTCATTCATGGATGAGGTGCCACACGGCTCTCACTAACATCCTATACACCATTCTGATTAACAGAGCAAGTGTTTAAAAACAGCACCACCGGAGATAGGATTGATGAAACCAATGTGGACGTTGATAGTAAAAAAGAGGCTGAATGCAATTGTGTTTTTTTTGGATTTTTCCATTCCCAACAACTGAATAGTTTAAAAATACCTAAAATATTTTGTAAATACCACTTTCTTTCCAAAACAACCGCAGACATTTTTCAAGCCTCCCTTGCCTTTGACGTTTATAGCTTCCTAGGAAGCGATTCCAAAGGTGTGGTTATTTACAGCTTGCTAAGCAACTCTTCGTATAGCAGACCAAGAAAGAGCCATTAATTTAAATGTCAAGGCATATTAATGAGCGCTTAATTTGCGGCCTGTTAGAAAGTTTGAGACTTCTATCAGACTTCGTATCACTTTCGCTGCTTGAAATCTGTTGCCCTTGAAGTCCAAAACGCGCTTTATAGTCGTCTTCTACAACAAATTAATGATTTTTTTGGGATTTAATGAAAGTTGTGTGCAAGATTTGGTTGGTCTTTCAAGGAGTCCAAAAGCTCATTCCAGCTGCACCGGTGATAATCTAATAATGCTGTCTGGAATGTAGTAAATGTCATTGGGTCTCAGTCTTGTGCAATATGAATTGCACGACTTTTCACCACTTTAAATCACATTTAATTGGAATTGACAACGAAAGGTAAACAGAAATAATGTAGAGCCTCATGACCTCCTAGAAGGTCGAAATGGGGCACAATACTTGAACTGGGTATGCATTGCTGACTTAGACAAAGGCTGGGGCTACTGGCATTACTCGAGAAGTACAATCGCAGAGCCTTAGGTGTCTGCTTAACCGAAATCAAGAGTTAAACAAACAATTAACCTATTACAAAGCCTCCTTTTTCTCTTGAAGATCTTCCTCGGCCCTTTCCTTAAACAACGCCCCTCGTAGTTGGTGCTGTAAGTAAAATATACCAGACAGCCGTGCTAGTCACAGAACATTCGACTGGAATGTCACTGATCCCTGTTAACAATTCCACTGGATTTGAAATTTCGACCAATTGGGAACCATTGAGAGCAAAGAGTACCACCCATCACTTGTCCATTGCTAGTCATGAGAAAGTTGGCCTTCAAACGAGAAAATCCAGTTAAGTCCGGGTTTAAAGTCGTTTGTTCGCATTTTAATGCTGCGCAGCCCTACACCTATCTTGATTCTATCCAACTAGAAGAGAGGTCGAGGAGGTACCACTTTTACAATTAATTGACGTCTTTGAGTATGTAGGGTAAACTGCTTTGCAGTGAACTTTTTAGATGGCTCACTTCTAGTCTCGACCATGCCTTGAAAGCATTTTAGCAGAATGTCAGATTGATCTAAATGCCAAAGGTGGCCGCTATTGTTGGCACTTCTATTATAGCCTTCATCGTCTTGCTTCCTGTTTTACAAGTATAAACGCTCGAGACTTCCTTGGAGACGAAGAAAGACACATTACTCAGTTGGAATGTGCATCATTTCTGTACAAAGGAGTTGAGAGCTACAATTGTGGCACGGAGGCCATGCTGCCCAGCGGAAGTGGAATTGTGGTACCTTAAGTTTTTTTGAAACCAAAACGAAGTGTTTTCATGGGTTCAGTTCTCCAAGATTAGCGTTTTATCATAAGGGCTTAAATTTGCAAGTGATCCTGCCAAAAATTAACACTGATTTGCAAATGCACTTGGAGGTTCACAACATGCTTGGTAATCACGAAAGCATCGTGTTAGTGCCTGGAAAATTCTCGAAACATTCCTGCTGATCCGCAACCGATATTTGTAGCATGCACTGACCCTCCCACGATACAAATGTTTTATAGAAACTATTTAAAGTGGTGCTTGGCAAGGTTGTGGGATGTTTTAAAAACCAGTAATGTAAGAAATTGAAGGTAATCTGTCCTGACATTCCTTTCCCACAATAACAGTAACAAGAGGCAACACATTTTAATGAAATAATTTTGTATTCTGAAAACACTAGAGGTGTGTGAAGGAAAAGTTGTTCTCAAGCAAATCCTTATTTTTTGTTGTCTATTAACCTGCTCAGAATGCTCTAAGTCTACAGCTTCTATTTTATCAAAAAAATTTGGATAAAGTGAACCAATCCAAACAAAAATGTACACTTTCAATTACATTAAGGTAACTCAAATTTTGAGATTATTCGAAGTTCAGTCGCGATGCAAAGTAATTTTGAATAGGCCTTGAAAGAGCTGCAATGCTTTCATACGTCAAGCTCTTGGCTTTGGCAATGCCCTCTTAAGGCTCCACCATTGAACCTCCGCAAGATGGTCTGGAACCCAGTCCATTTTAGTGGCCCCTATGTCGATAACACATATCTTATTTACGCATTGTGCATTTTATGGACTTCAGAAAAGTTTTGTTAAACTGGGTTTGCGTAACTTTATAAATCAAATTTTACGTAGTAGAGGATTCGCTTTAACCTCCGCTTGGAAAGTATGCTGAACCATCGACAATAGCATTCTATTGTGTTAGTCTATTATTTGCTCTCAACGATCTTGATGGCAATCACCATTTTTTCGCCTAATCAGTCAAGCTATTTTAGGGTGGTATCCATCCCCATCTATGGTTCGTTCTATAAATAATACCATGATAGGTTATTCTCCTTCATAATGTCAATTTCTGGCAATAAAATGGCTTTTCTGAACCTTGCAAAACCAATCATATAACGCTGCTTTCTTTTCGACTTCACTTAGAACATCACCTTCCCCTACAATGCAATATGAAAGAGATTTTGATTTCAAGCGCTGCTGCTTTTTTCACTATTGTAGAATGACTTAACTCTAATTCTACAATCAACAATCGCACCACTGTGTAGCTGTTCTATTATCCCTTTAGGATTGTGCACAGACCAAAAAGTTGCCCCTAAAAGAGGCACGGTCGTGGAGCTTTAGCTTGAGAGCTAGCTACATTTTCATATTTTTTAAGCTGCTTGAATGTGTCTTAGGGGGTAGAGAATTTAGCTTTATGGAGGGTGGAAGTGTGTACCTTGGACTCAAAAGTACCATGGAAACAGATTTTACCTTAAACGGTGGTTCCCGTTTGGACGTCACAATGGCAAAGAACTGTAACACTGAGCCAGGTCGGTACAGGATCTAGCTCTGGTCTTAACAGCCTATATGCAGCCCAGGACAGTGCTAACCGAAAAGTACAGGTAATGAAAGTTTTCAGTTTGACTACTTTTGACTTCTAGAAATTGAGGTCTTGAGTCCAAAAACATTCAAAGTTTTGTAGTAGTAAAATGTATCTTTATTTCCAGGATTCATTTCATGCTTTGCTTATGCAGAGAGTGGAGAAACTAGACACTTTCTTGAATCCGCCTCCCTCGAAACAGTTGGATGAAACAAAACAGTCAGAGGAGACTACAACGTTTAATTCGCTTAGCAGATCCAGATGGACACGAACAACAGTTTATTGGACTCTGGAGGGACTAACACTCCACAGATCAGTTCCCTATTCCTGGTGAGAGGCTCTTTCAATCGGGTGCACAACCTAGATTCATCACCGTGATGAACGACTCAAAACTTCGCAAAACCATACTTGGGGGCTTTGCATCTTATAAGCGAGGAAAAGGGAACCACTGTCAGCTCCCCAAGACCCTCAACTGTGGAAATTTTCTTCTTTAATGTCCTTATTTTTGTGTTTGAGTTAGTCTTTAGTTATCCAAAAGCTTTTCCAAGTTGAACACTTTGTATTAGATAAATGTTTGTGAGTTAATCTGACATGTTATTTCAAAAAATTTTATGGGACTAAAGAGAGCACGGGGAGTAAAACTGACTTAACCGAGATGTGCATTTCAGTAAGCAATTTTTAAAATGATTTTCACCACTGTGACACTGCCAATTACCAGGCCACACGGTAGAGAACGAATTTAAGCAGGTCCTCGCTTTTCCAGACGTGAATAAATTTCCAAAACAAAGTGGTTAAAAATCAGCTAATTTAGGTAGTAATGAATAAATGGAAAGCAAAAACCGTTTCCCGGAGTATAAACTGGTGTTTAATATTCTCTTCTCTAACTTTTCAATTCAGTCAAACAAAATTGCATTGGCAGATGAAGTTTTGAGGTGGTGAGAAAAATGGGCTTATTTGCGACATCAAACCATGCCTTCAGTGTACCGGATTTTTTTAGGCCAAAGTTAGGCTACTGAAACACGACAGCGAATTGAGAGAGTTAGCCAGAATGGCAAGTTATGCCCCAGAAGCAATAATTCCATTTGATAATCATGCCCCAATTCGGGAGTGACCAACTAGCATGGATGGCAGAAGTGGAGAGGCAAAAGGCTTTTATGGAGGGGCCTAATGACCGACTGCTTGAGCGGACACCCAAAAGATCTTGCTCTGTGATAAGGCACATGCGGTATACAACGTAATGACGGGAGTAGCTTGTATCGAAGGTGGCGGATTAGGTCGTCGGCTCAACTTCGTCTTCATTATCGAGAAGGTGTTAACTTCTTGTCCATATGGCGAAACGCCACATTGTTCACGGAGACGCACGAAACTCACCAAGTTAATTGTCTGGTAAAGAGCTTCAAATGATTGCTAGTTAGTTAAGCAGCCCATCCACAAAGCGCAAGACATGTTTATTGTTTACAATAAATGTCTGTTGTCAACTTTGAGGGTAAGTTCAAACTCCAATCAATTACAGAGGATGCTTTATAAATTGGCCTAAATCCGAACTGCATTTCTAAAAGGGAAATCAGCAAACGTCATTTATTAATTTGTCAAACTTTCGTAAAGCGGACACATTCAAAGCACGTTAGATTTCATTGAAGGGATATAATTTCCAAATGAAGAGTGGCAAGCAAAGCCAAACAAGTTTGTGTCTAAATTATATTACGTAGTGCCTTGAGGCGTCCTCACAGACCTAATTCTAAAGCAGAATATTCAGCGTCGAAGTACAGCACTGCTTGGAGCTACTAGCTTGGTGCGAAGAACACACCACTCAGCAGAAGTTCGATTGCAGAAATTTTAGTTCCCGCGTAACCCATTGAGCATCGTATGTAGCATTCCATGTTAAATCTTCCACGTCGACTATCACAAGTTAGTCGATGTTGTAAGGACAAAAACCCATAAACTAACCGCATCAGTCGAAGAATTTGACTGTAATGAGGATAGCATAATAAGGTGGTCGTAGGAGTGCTGGCTTAAAATCAGTCATTTAGCATCTTGGAGACAATGTTTAGCGTCCACTTACCTTTGCCACTTTGTTCTCACTTCATTGCTGCTCTCTATTTGGATGCCATTTAGCATGTATAGTGAACAGTCCCGCAAAGAACTTATGGGGACAATTCAGGGCTATGGCTGGTGTTACTTCTGTTTTGACTTGTTTGCCTGCAGAATAAGGGATTAAGGTATTTGCTGAAGTTAGGTGTATTTTTAAACCTTCTGGTAGGGATTGTCCCAGATTCTCCCATTCACTTTCATTAATGCAAATCAGGTAGTTAACCTTTGGAATCGGGTTCGCTTTCCGCCGCCAGTACTGTACCGCCCTGGAGCCTCTCTGAAGTTGAAAGGATACAAAACACTTAGGCAACATATGTTTTGCCGACATGGGGGAGGGCGGAGACTACTTTTGTGGCCCGAAGACCATGCCATTCAGCAAAAGTACAATCGCTGCGCCTCATACATCCCTGAAACCAAAACGGAGGTTTAAATAAGCCAATTTCCATAATTGGTCCGTCTATTTAAGATGCAAGCGTTATGCCTACCTGATGAGAGGATAGAAATTCACTTTTTATATTCTTATTTGATACCTAAATTTGCATCGTCAAATCATGCCTTCTATCCCATATCATGAGATCCATGATAATGGCATTACGAAGATTATTTTTTAGAATATTTTAAAATTATAAAAACTTACATCTTGAATTTCACCCTTCCGAGGTGAACTGTGATAGGATCTGATAATAGCTAATTAACAATATGGTTTATAATTCTTGGTGAGAGAATTCGTTGAGAACCTACGGATGACATTTCAAAATTGACTTTACTGCAGTAAGTCATTTGGAATTTCAGTTATACTCACTGTATTTCATGAAGTTCTCTTAAATTATAATGCATCTAGATTGAAGCGTGGATCGAAATGATGGCTACCTCACAAGCACCAAATTGATGTTCGGGCAGTAGAAGCATCTAGCCGCATACCTTCAGCTTCTAAGTGTAAACCACGCAGCTTCCATAGACTTTCCTGAGGGTGGCAGAAGATGCAACACTCGGATAGAATGTGCATATCCGGCAGGACGTAGGACTTGGAGCTACTGATATGGTCTGGGGGACAGTCCACCTGGCAAAGGCACAACGGCGAAGACTCCAAGCGACCTGTCGCCTAAATTTAGATTTAACCAAACAACAAGTATGTTGCGAATGGTCTACCTCCTTATGATCTTCGGGGCAAATCACAAATTTTAACTTCCGCTTTTAAATGATAAAATTAATCCTTGAAAAGAACACTTGCAAAGCTAGAAAAACCAGAAGTCCAAAGCTGCACCTCTCTAAAATAGGTACTTATGATAAAATTTTTATAGAAATTAGTGAGTTAATAAAACAGATGCACTGCTAGGAGTTGACAATCCTGGCCTACGTCGCTCTGCCATCCTAGCCCGACAACTGCCTCCCAAATGTTACAGCTGTCATGAAGAAAAAGCTAGGGTCTGCAGACTAAAACAGGCCTTGAAGACAGACGAATCCGTTTGAAAATGTCGTGATGAAAAAACAAAATTCTAAAAAATTCAATTACTCTGCTTGGGAATTATTAAAGAGTCACGTACTTTTCCATTCTCCATTCATCTGTGATGCTTTGCGGCCTCAACCACTTGCAAAATACGGCGAGACGAGAGGAATGTTTATGATCACGCCTTTTTGTGGTTTACCTCAATGGAGTTTGCAGATAAGTTTGATGCAATTGGCGATATAAATGTTCAACATCCCACGATGTCTACATCATAGCTGGATTGTGATGCATAAGGAATGCATTTTTGTTTGAAGGCACCTTCTAGGCGAGAAGTGGTTGGGAACCTCGTAGATGCTCGACCGCCTTTGGCCCTCCAAGAAAGAGCCATGTCCAGAATTCGCTTAAGTCGGTATATCTCCGCAGTCAGCTCGTTCCAGGGGTATGGAGAGTGAGGTTTTGGAGTAAAACACCAAAATGAAAGCTTGACATCTAAAAACAAACGGCAAATTACTTTGAAACAAGTCTAATTATTAACCAAGGGTGGATTTCTTTTAAAGTGGTTTTCCGCCTCGACTCATTAAAACAGGTCTTGAGTTTCACCTATTGTAGCATAAATGGACTTGCGAGAGAAACAGGCAAACCGCACTTTATGAATTTTGACTCTTAAATCCTTAAGATATTAAATAGACTTTGGGCTAAATTTTATCGTTCTGGTGGTAGCGGTTTGCTATTGTGTATAACTGTGTTGGACTATGCGGGCGCTTTGTTCACCTCAAGTTGTACTTCCAGTCTACGGTAAGGCTTTTGGACTAGACTACTATAATTTAATAACTTTATTGAAGACGAAAAAAGGAGCATAACACCAGGGCAAAATATACATTCTGGACATACAGAAGGACATGGGCCCAATGGCATGGTCCAGAGGTCAGCTCATCCGGCACCAAATCCGTGAATTAAACTAACAGTTGAGGTATTCAAAGACTATCGCATTATCATTAATAATATTAATCAAAGAGGAAAGCGTATTGAAGTCGGTTTTCTGGACTATGCTATTTTGTCTCACAGATGCTTATCAGCTTTCCTTCTATTTAATTAGCTTCAGTACATACCTTTAAATCAAATACCATACTTGAAGGGGTCTTGCTATAGGCTCAGTGCTTCTCTATTCCACCTCTGCCTTTGTACCCTTTGAACAAGAAAATTCGAATAAGGATGGGCCTTATAAGGTAGCGATAAATTAATCGGTGTAGGCATCACCATCAGGAGTAATCGAGGCGCGTCTCTTCCTCGAATCCTGAAGGCGTCGGATTCGTCACGTGGTTTGCATTCACCACCTGCCTCTCACCTAAACGACCCAATCAACCAAATACGTATGGCAGCATTTCGGTTACGCAAAACAAAATTTTCCTTTTACCATCTAAACTGTCATTGTCTTCCCATCAGCAATGACACAAATATCGTGCAAAGGTCTCATCTGCTCCTTGTTTGCAGCAGTGTACCTAGTTTGGGTCCGATTATAAGGCGATTTTTCTCCAACACAAAAGTTACATAGTTTGGTAGTTTTTGAAAGAAAAGCTTTGCATTATTTAGCGGGACGGTATTGGAGTAAATAAAACCCAAATAACTAAGTTATTTAATAAGTTCATTAATAAATTTAGCAAAATTGGATAAGTACTGCAATTCCACGGGTTAAAAATGGGTTGTTACATCACCCCTTCAACCAAGCCTTACTATTATGCCATTGCCAGACAAACCGTAGAGCAGAAGTGAGAGAATGGAAATAAGGCTTTAAGTGAATGGGTCAGGAAAAAACTTCACCTATGCTGATGACCTTTGAAGAGCAACTTCATGCAGGTGTCGTTCTGTACAGGATGGTGAACCTCAGCAGAATTTCATACTAGAATCTATCTTGCGGTTACGAAGCGGTATAAGTGGAATGGGCTTCCTGCCTTCTTTGCATCTCAAATACAGGATTGTACAATTAGTTAAAGCCATCATTCAATTATGCACCCGATCCTAATCTGGTTGTCAAGCCATTTGTCAGATGGTTAGATAATGCTTTCAATGTCATGCATAATATATTGAACTAATTGTTTGTTTAGCCTTCGGTTTTTGTTACGCAGGCACCTCGGTCCTTGCGATTGTACTAGCACTGGATAGCATAGCCTCCGGGTGTTGAAAGTAGCCTCCCTTTCACCCCTTTTGTACATACATAACGAATATTCTGTTTGAGTATCAGGACTTCTTTCGTGTTTGATGAAGTCTCAAATCATTGGAAAGTGGACTCGATCCTGAAGGGGACAGCTGCCCTGATTTCTTTTACTATACGTTAACTATGATCTTGATGGAAGATGGACACGTAATTTGGGTGAGAGAATCTTTAAAGACCCCTAACAAAAGGGTTAAAAGTGACGTCCACCATCGGCAATCACCCCAGTTCTATGCTCTGCAGGACAATAGCAGTACAACATTTGGAAGACTTCTCTGTGGAGCCGTCTGTAGCACTTGTTTGACGATATCAACTATGTGGGCACGAGATTCCTCCTTCACTTCCCTACTGGCTAGGGGAAATTGACGCCAGGCCAAATTCCTACGAAATTAAATCAAACACCATCCTTTACTGCATGATTCTACTCGGAGGCAAGTGTTTATAAGACAAGCGATAAACATACTTTGTGGTCGGCACAATTTCCGAGTCCAAAATAAAACTCCCGTACAGGACAAAACTCCAGATCTAGTATAGGCCAAGGTGGACTAGAGACGATGTGGTCGAGTACCTTTCTGGTTGCATGGAAATTCGATGACTGAGTGTTTATCCCGAGTATTTATCCTGTATCACCGACTACGTTAAGATGGCGACACAGGGGAGCTCTAAGGATGACATTCAAAAGAGGTGAGGGGCTATGCAATGCATTGGTCGCTTGTTTACCTCTCAGTTTTGATAACGAACTAATTGGAGGCCTTGCCAATATACTTCCACCGGGCAAACTGACCTACGATCCATGCCACTAACCTTCAAGCCTCTCTCTATTTCGATGATCCATACTCCACCTGAGTATTATTCCTTCTTTCACCTGTAAAAGATTCCCAGGGACGCCACAATACTCTTCACTGTTTGATTTCCATGCCATTTAATCAACAAAACTCATTTACATTGCCCATTTGATTATGCATTACCTACTTTTTATTTTATGCCGCTCACTTTTAATCAGTGGTGTAAATTTTTGTCTACACCAAATCCAAAACAGTTTACCAAATCCATTAAATTTACAGGCGATCCAAAAGCTTCTCATGTAACCACTGCCCACACATGAACCTTACATAAAATTAAAGGTGCGGAACTGTGTTTAAATTTCTACTTTACTTCAACCAGTAATTTTAGGAACTAGCAGAACTTGCACCTACCCAAAGAGGGGCCTCAAGTTTTAGAAGAAAAAAAAGCGTGAATATCGTGGACGCGTCTGTAACACCTAATTTGGCTGCCGGTTTCGGTTATGGTGGCCATATTGCATTGGCCGGGTGGTCTTGCCTCCAGGCCATGCCAGTAGTCTTAGCTCTTTCAGAAGAATCATAACTCTATAATCGTGGCAGCGACGAACGAATCCGATTCTAAAGGGCAAATATCGTGACAGCTATTGTCGAATTCCGAACCGTGACATGACAGAAGATGAGGATGACGTCTACCTTTAGTAACCACCCCAACCCTGCGTTCTGCGGGAGTGCTGTCGATGATTGGAGTGACATTAGCCATGTATAATCTAAAACGATTCGTTGCGGAGCTGTCTGCGTTGCCTGTTAAATGAATCGCTGGTAGATGTATGGTTGGTTAGGAGACGTAGACACCAAACGTCATCTCTACAAAACTACCTTAATCCTAGGCTCTTATGAAGTGATTCTACTTCTTGGCCAGTGTTCTTACAAATATTGATGAAACTATAAGATGAGGACATTGCAGTCAAATGTCTTTCCAGATGGAAGCAAATCCGATGGTTTGCTTTGTGACGACCGATGCAAGAAGCTAGCCAAAGAGGGCTCCGAGAACGACGCTTGAAAGAAGAGAGGTGCTATGTAATGTCTCTGATTACTCGGCCTCGTAAACCTCAGGATGTTGTACTTCCACTCGGTGACATGGTCTCCGGGCAGTACCAGTAGCCTTAGCTCTACTAAAAGGCATATGGCGCTACAAGCGAAATGTATTTCATGAAGTAATTGTCCAATGATTGTTTAAAATGTGCCAAAATGTGCCTTTAGCTACCATGCATGATGTTCGGTTAAATGAACAAACTATGCCAAATAAAATCCTTATTGTTATTATTATTTTCAATTCTAATTCAGACATGAGTATTTTTCGGAGCATCACAACTACAGACCATTGAGGGGTTGAATCACTGCTTTACTTACAAAGCTGAGCAGACACTTGGGAAGGAATGTTCCATCAGGCTGCAATAAATTGTCATGACAACTAGCGTGATTATATAATGAGTTAAATATCAAATTCATCTTCAAAGCAAGTTTTCATTACTTCCTGTTAAAGTCAACGTTTGCGACTGGGTTCTGGAAGATGTGCTTTTGCTACTTTGTGACAAAATGCTACATGCTTGAGCCATATGCTTCCATTTGCAGGCTCTTCCAACCTCTAAGCATGCAAATGACCGCATAAAATTTTTTCTTAACGATAAAATTAAACAACTTTGTCAGACTTTTACACTCATTAGAGTTTACTTACCGTCATTACATTTGTGGAGAATTCCATACACTCGTTTACTGGAATGAGAAACCTAGGGCTCCGCTAGTGTACCGCCGCCAGGCAGCCTGACCTGCGAGCTATGTCAGTATCCCTTGAGTCTTTCAGCCTGTCAACAATACACATTCAAGGATGGCGGAGGGAGGCGTGGTGGAGTGGTATGTGTGCCGTGGAAGAGAGAATATGTGAAGACATCCCAACAGAAAGTCCGAAATTGACGTCTACCTTTGGCACCTTCCCCAGTTCCATGTTTTGCAGGAAGGCTATTAACACTTGAAGCGACACCGGTTGTGTATCATCCAGAACAGTTTTTAAGAAGCTGTCAACCACACCGGTATGAAGACATCAATTATGTGAACACGGGATGTCTCCTTCACTTCTTTTCCAGGTGAACGGAACACTGATAGAAATATGGCCTGGCAGCACTGAAGTGAATATAAAGTGACAAGGAAGAGTCTATGCAAATCACTATTCCATGAAACTCATCCAAATCCTACTCTCTATTAGATGGCAGCCTGCGCGTTTCCTCTCCATCAGTGCATTCCTCAAACAGGAAAAGATGAATTAGTGAAATTCCAGTCAGTTATCTTCTCAGGTGCAACCAAGTCCAATAACTAGCGCAGGTTTACGGGTGTATTTCCTTCCTGAAGGACCGCCTTGTGACAGCCAACGTGGAAGACTGAACATAAAGAACGTCAGTTGAAATGATGATAGGCCACCAAGGATTTTGTTTTTGTACCTCCACTGGGCGGCCTGGCCTATGGGCTATGGCAGTAGACCCTAAGCCCTTCTGTACGCTGGAAGTACATATTATGCCTGTGTATTATGCTTTCTTCCGCCTTCAAGGAAGTCTTGGGAAGCTACATAATAGCTACGTTCTTTAGCATTGTTGGCAAAAAAGTCAGTAGTATTTTGTATTTTGGTAAATTTGTTACCCAAGGATGCATCTCATACTGAGCCTCGATAAAGTAAAAAAAAGTAAGTTGAATGGTTTTCTCGCCAACTTGTTAAAGCTAACATCCCTACAAACTCCATTGTTCATGACTTATTTAACTACCATAAACTTCAGTCACCAGTCTGAATTTTGAACAATTTCTAACAAACAATCTCACAGCCTTATCATTTTCCAGGTTAGCATCGTAGAGTTTCCAAGACTTTCCTGAAGGCGGCCAGAATACGTCCCACCAACGTATAGCAAGGCTTTGAACAATGGGCATGACCCAAAGACCAGGCCGGTCCGGCGGAGGGTACACCGGAGTGGCCACTAAGGGGCTCACAGCTGAACCTCAAAATTAAACAAACAACTAAAGAACTACAGCATTCTTTTACTTTAAATCCCACAAACCGCAGCTGGAGCACAGGTATCGGAATGTGCTACTGCGGGTCACAATTGCCTTGTAAAAAAACAAATACCAGCGCAAAAGGAAGGTGACTTTCAATTTTCTACGCCCGTATCTTTTTAAACTATTACCACCCAGTCCGACCAGATCCAGTAAATTCCAGACACATAATCTAAGCACTTATTTAATCGGTTGTCGGTATTCCTGTTTTTTGCGATGGCTGACACACGGGCAAGAGCAAAGGCAGGGAGGGGAGAGAGAGTGGCAACGTTGCATAAGGGTTGAGGCGAGTAGAGATAGAGGGAAAGGAAGGGAGGAAGGGAGAGCGAGCCTAGAGAAGAGGATTGCAGTTCTCAACAAAACAAAAATAACAATTATGGATAAATGCTCTCCATCACACATGTACTTCGTTGGCAAATAATGCGTCATAGGAAAAAGAGAAAAGGTAGTAAAATAAGAATATGTAGAGAGTAATGACGATGGTAGATCAGTGAGATTGCGCATTGAGCGACTGATTGATCTAAGCCTTTGCAGCACCCAGACAGCCATCCTCGTCGTCCCGAGCCAATCGAACTTTAGGTGGTGTCTCGACGGTGGGTGAGAGGGAGCTTCGAAGGTAGTTTTGGTGACGGTTTTGGCGGTTTTTGTAGTTGAGACGACGAAGGTAATGGTAGCTTGGCATCGTACCCGCCTTTCGACCAACACCTTCAACTTCGTCTGAAGAGGATTCAGAGGCAGAGGCGTCTTCTTCATCCGTTGAAACTGCACCGTTGGACTCAATCTGTGGATAGAAAGCGTCGGGTCGGAGAGCCTCTGACATCTCCGGATGTGTCGTCACCTCGTATGGCATATGACCGTGCTGTCGCAAGCAGAAATAAAAAGAAAAGAATGCTTCGTTACGCAATTATTCCATGTACTTCCTCATTACCACTGATGGCTGGCAAATTGATCAACAGTGTCCGGAGTGGATTGGCAACTAGTAAGAGACCACAATTGGTACTTATTAATGGGCGTAGTACCACCGTGGAGGCAAACCAACTGATAGAATAGGGAGTTTGGAACAACAAAAAATTCTCTTTTCTGGCATAGTCTTGTATTGAGCCAACTTGGAAGCTTCGAGAGCCCCTTAATCACGTCGTATTGAGACAGTCTTTTTCAATCTCTAGAAAAATAAATTACACCGCCAGACAAGGGACCAAAAATACTCTTCTCTTTTTATTAAAACCTTTCAATTTGATTTATAGAACGAAAAGAAACCATGACACAACTCCACAAGCTCTTTTACACTCAGTCCAGAATAACGATGAGAATTCACCTTCATGAATACCGCAAATGAAAACTGTGGACAGTTAAAAAGTAGGGGTTAGTTAAGTTGGGTAACCGTTCTGATGTTGAGTGACCATTACTTCCACTTTCTAAAGCCGAATTCTTGGAAGAAACACTACTGTAGAGATGAAAGGAGGTATTTCCAGACGCAAACGTGTTGTGTGTGTTCGATAACCTTTAAATACCACGAATTCTTGACAGCTAATTTTATCAGGCTGAAAATGATTACTTAAAGAGGTTTGAGATTCGGATTGGCCCCTTACCCAAAACTAGGCTAATGTAATGCATGGGAAATTTTATTCCATTTCCAATTTTAGAGCCAAAATGTACCATACAAACCAAACCAATCAGCACAGCTATCGGTTCAAATGGAAAGATTGACTTGAATTCCGTGGTTTTCATGATAAACAAATGGTACAGGAGGAAAAAGGTCAAAAAATGCTTTGTAGTTAATCCACATCGCAAACCCACTAGCGGGAAAATGCCGTTCGGCAGAGTGGAGACAAAGTCCGCAAAGGTCCATCCAGGTCACAAAAATGCAGCAATTTGTGTTTCCCTTGGATTTGAACAAGAATTCGTGCTTTGTTGGCCATTTCTTTTTTTCAGAGAATCACTCCAAAAGTGATTGTTATGGGGCCGAAGTTCATTTTCGCCGCAAGAAAGTAGATATATGACTGGGAGCATTTCAATTTTAAACAAGGGTATTAGATTCGCGTGAATATCCACAAGTGCCTATTATTACTTCGTTATTTGTAAGCAATTGGATACTTCTATAACCTTGGAACAACTTCCTGACCGGCCGAAAACAAGAGATAAACTGCTTCTAATTTCTGTATCAGGGATTTCTGTTTAACATCAGATTTGTAGGGCAAAAGACAGGCGTAGAGTTGAGTCTAAAAGTGGCAGGTTATACAGCCTCTTCAAATAGCTGCATCTACACGACGATTTAGACAAGTTTTACCCCACATAAAGCACGCCAAGTTGTTGAATAAGTGGTATTGTTGGTTAATGGAATGTCTGAAAGGGTATATGGTATAGACAATTTTGAATAGTTTTCTTTACAGGTAGAAGAGGGTGCAAAGGAATCTAGAAAGTGTCACACCGCATGTGCCGCTCAGCTTGTGAATAAATAAATAATAAATCCACTCAACTTGTGGTTCCTTTCCCAAACGCTAAGGATTTCGCAGTAGCCTGCAAGTAATGCTAAATGATTCAATGACTATGAGAGAAATGAATTGCTTGGAATAATGCTATCAGCCAGAATTCGCTTGAAGGAAGTCTCACGAAAATAAAGAGAAATGCAAATGCAAACGCTTCTCCACATGTCACGCTCGAATGGATTAGAAAATCTGCCTGACAGTTGACCTAGCAGGGCTCGGCTATTAATTTGGCTGTCAAATAAGTCCATCTTGACCAGCAGAAATGCCAACCTCGTTTCACCGTAATTCTCAAGCGACCGATGCTTGATCAGTAAGCATTACCAATTCATGAATTCGTCCAAAATTTTTCTTCTAATGGTGAAAAGGCAACAGAAGTGAAAAACACCTCATTCCGTATAATTTTTAGCAGTATTGGATACCAAACCAAAAAAAAGTTCATGATAGTTGTAAAGGGCGAAAGTTTTTAGGAATGCCTATTTCTCATAGCTCCAAATAGAATTTTTACACTTGAATAAGCGACTCAATAGTGATTCTATTCCTTACGGATTTAACACTGCCTAAGAGACAGAAATTTTTGAGCTCGAAACAAAAATACTGCATAAATTAACTGTAAAGTCTAGAAAAAGGCGACGTTGCACAGGAATAAAAGAATTGAAAGCAAAAAAAGCAACTTGAAGTACTCTTGCCTCATCTCCCCTTTCTGTAATGATACTGATTCGCAAAATTCGAAGGTGCCTTTATCAATAGAGCAATTTTTCATTGCTACTAAGGCAAAAATCAAATTGCTCAAAAATAAGCTGAGTAACTTACGTAGGCTACTCCGACTCGACAATGTTCGCATTTAATTTACAAAAAAAAAGGATTTTCAAGCTGGTGAAAATTAGTTGCTCAGACCATTCTCACAGAATGTTGACGCATTTAACCGACAGAGATCTGGAACGGAGAGCATAGTCGACATCAATCGACTTCGAATCGGGGCTAAAAATTGACTTTATAAGCAAAAAAATGGTTTAAAATAAAAAACCCAACCATTACTCGGATGAGAATTCACCAATTCGTGTTAACGAATTTAAAGCTAGGGATTCTAGAGGCAAAAGTAATTCAGAAATCTTCCGCCCACGCATCAGGATTTGGAATGGTGGCTTGGAATGGGCAAGAAATGGTGGGATCTTCTACGGTTACTGACTGCCAAAGCTGCATTCACTGTGATATACATAAAATAAAAAACCGCCTTCTCTCCAGATGTTTTTGCTAATTGGAAGCTCTAGCAACAACCAAAATGACGGACATTACAGTAGATAGAGTACGAGACTTCAAATGTGATCAAATATAACATTCATATGCTAATCCCGTCTATAGTAATCACTCTTGACACCTACCGTTCAAATGATTCAAGCCGTGAATATTCCTTGTTTGGTTGTACAGCCGATTTTTAGAGAATCTTACAGGAGTCACAAGTCTAGGACTGATCAGTCAATGTTCCTAACAAATTATTCTAATAAACAGGTAAACAAAACTCCAAAGAGGATGCCCCATAACAAAACTGACGCATAAGTGGAATCGAAGGAGCCATTTTCCCATTGGGGTGATGATGGTTTGCACATACCCTTTTGAAGCGATTCGAAATGCATCGAGTGCCAATACCATTTGAAGGACTTTTGGCCCTGATTGTGTTAGGAGGAAAAAACTTGACGGATCACTGATCCAAGACTGAATTAGCCATGCCTTTGAAAATTTGGTGGATTAGAGTGGTTCATTTTAAGAACCAATGCATAAACTCCAGACTATTATGTGAAAGGACAAAACTTATCACAAATAGTGTGCATGTGGGAGCAGAAATGGAGAAATAACGAAGTGCAACACTAAAGCAGCAGCAGTAGCAGTGAACAAGAAGAGCTTACGCAATCCTTGGCCCTTCGATTGGCGCCGTTGCGAAGGAGGATGCAAGTTACGTCGACCCGATTCTGCTGCGCCGCCCAGTGCAGTGACGTCCAACCGTTCTGGAAAACGAAAAGAGGCCAAATGGAATGAACTGCGGTGACATTTGTCCAATACTACATGGGATTTTTCAGCCCCTACCTAATGAACTGGTCTCTACGACGGCGGTCTGAAGCTGTGCATTTACTACCTTTTCCGCTTGGCTATAAGTTCTGCCGCACATGGGTAATAAAGTAATTTATGTGATCGTCACACACATACTAGATACCTGGTGATGCAACGTTTTGTAATTTAGTGAAACGAACGACAAATGTCTAGGCGAATTGCTTGAACACAGAATTTGTTATAGACACCCAAAATAAAAGAGTAGCATTATGTTAATTTTAAAAAATAAGATTCGAATTATTTTCATTCATTTTGATGTACCTATTTAAAATATTAAGTAATTTTTCCACTCATACTTCTCCGAAATGTATTTTTTTATGAAATCAAAAATTTCGCCACAACGAACCTATCTACCTCATCATCAAGCAGTTTAAGATTGTGATTTCAAAAAAAGCGGACTCTGTGATACCCTTCCTTGAAGAAATAACGAAGGTAAAAGACAGTAAGTACACAACTAAAGTGAAGATGGAGGCTTAGCGCCTTACTATTGCAATAGACACTTTCGTGTGGTTAAAATGGCCCCTAGAGCGACGTAGACATCGCTTGAGGCCATGCTTTGTTTCTAAGCTGGGTCTAGACGCCATGGTGCATTAGTCATCCACAAAAGTCATTATTCGGTTTTTCAACGGTTGAAAGGGTGGCCATAGTATCAGTCAGGAGAAGCTATGAGAGCAATAGAGATGGCATGAGTAGCGAAAGCCATTAATTTTAATTCCTGAGGACCACCAATTCAAGCCATAAAGATTTGAAAATTTTCATTAACACCTTAAAATTAGAATGCACTTCTGAAAAAGAAATAGCGACACGGGAACCAGGTGTCCGAGTATCCGTTTAACAACACAACTGTAATTTACCTGATGACCTAACAAAGTAAGCGACGGTCCAAACCGCAAGCGAATGAATCATGTGGGTCAAGTGTCTAGGTCAAAACATTTGTCAGAAGATTTCACGCATAGACACTGCTTTTAATTAGTAAATGCAGACGCTTAAGTGGGCTCGAGATTCACACACATAAATAAGAAAGCTACGTGGCGGTATCTTTTGTAGTAGTAAGTGCTATGCTTGCCCCATTGCCGCCAGTGCCAGTGCACATAGTATGTTCACGTATCAGAGAAGTCTAGGCACCACCAACCGAGGTGACAGACGGTAATGCTAGTACGCACACACAAGAAATAAATGTAAGGTGATGAAAGCCGTTTCTTGTAAACTTGGAAGTGGAGTCTGGATACCTCTATGATCACAAAAACGGATGTTACAATTCTCCCTTTGTTTTGCAATTCCGAGAAGGAAGTGCGTCTGAACTTAAAGAGATTGCCAAGATTGGAGGTGGTGGCACTGAATAGTCTACGATCGTGATCACAAAAGTGGACTTTCACTTAAGAAACATTGTTACATAAGCAATTGCAAGAGACGGAAATTGTGACTTCTAACGGCCGCTACATTTCACATTTGATTGGGTAAGCACGTCATTAGGCGAACACAAACTTAACAACTAAAGTTATTTATCGTAAAAAGAGAGTAAATAACACAATGAATTGTGGGCTATGCATAAACTCGATATGTTTGTGTTTCATCCAAAAGCGTCGCATTGTCTCGGTAGGCTTGACGCCAAAATAGGGTTAGTCATCTGGTGACCTAACAGCGACGCAGTCGTATGACCCTAGTAACATGAATTAAGCTTCCGAAGCCAACTGTAGCCATGACACCCCTCAGCATAGAGATTAGAGCAAGAAAAATCGAAAAATAATGATATTGTATGGATAAAACAGAATTTGGAGTGTATGTGAGAGAACATTATTTGAGGATCTTTACGGAGCCAAATTCAAAGATAGACTGGTCCAATTAGCCTCCTAGGCACAAAACCAAGTTTTCGGGTGCTCTTGAAGACAACGAGGTTGTGGATGGAAAAAAACGATTGTAAGATTGGTCGAGGTAGATAATCACAGCTTCTAGCTTCAAAAATTTTCTTCCAAGGTTACAACCTTGAGTGAATTGCTTAAATGACAAGAAGGCGACAACTTGAACCCATATGAGGAGAGTGTCTGGGGGATACGGAAATTATTTATGCACGTAATATCAGCCAGCTGATGACTGGCCAATTCATTGAAGACATGCATTGAGAACCAGTAAAAGGTATTGGAAGCATGTCATCAAGTTGCCAAAATACATTTTACACAGGAAGACTGTATCGCCGTCAAACATAATAGGAATAAAGAGGAGACTTAACGAAATATGCCTTAAATTCTACAAATTTTAACTCATTGATAATGCATTATCCATTAAAATGAGGATTAAAAAGATGCAGCAAATTTACTTGACTGGTGAGATAGGTCAGGTTGAGGTCACAATAACAAAAACGGGGCCGTAAAGTACTGTTGCTCCAAAGCGCACAAAAAACCACGAAGAAATATCGTTGCGATAGGGAAAAGTGGTAAGACCTTAGAGTTGTGGCCTTCTGTTAACATCATCCATTGGAATTCGAACAATACTACCAATGGTGGATTTTCAGAAAAAAAGAGTAAACCATCCCCATAGGAGATAGGACTAGTGACCCTTTTTTAAAACTCCAATGATATTTGCTACTTTATAATTTAACGGTTGTCAACGCCCATTATTTTTAGCTTTCACGGTAGGAAGATTGGAGTTTACACAAAAAAACAGCTAAATGGGAGAATTCGAACACTCCCAAAGGACGCAAAGTGAGAGAGAAGATAGCAAGATAAAATATTTTTAATCAAATTAAAATCGTTTAAAACGGTATAGTGGTCCAGGAAGTTAATTCGACCGAGAATCCGCGTAGGAGGGTTTCGTAACAGACCACCAAGCTTTCCATTGGTCACTTTGATCAAAAATGTGACAATCACACTCCTAAATCATGATTATTTACGCTTCCACACAGTCAACAAACACAAAACCGCGTTTTCGTAAACCAGACACGAAATCGTGTGAAAACTGGATCAAAAGTCCAGCGATGTTTAGGTTCCGGATAAAAGTACAACGCCTTGAGAATTTGGGCGAGCACACAATTGACCACAGGGTGCTTGGCGTTCGCTTCTATTTTCTTGGTTTTCATTACCACTTTGTATCGTGACTTTACCAGCATTGGAAGAGCGCTTACAAAATCTAGACCCAAACCAATAAAACCTGAGGAATTGCTTTCATATGAAATTAAACTTAATTTTGGTGTAGCAGCAAGGCGGGCTACTATTTGATGACCAAGTGAAGGGACTGGAAAGTTCTATTTAAAACGGCCTTCTAGAGCATTATGGTAATTTACATATTGCCCTACCCAGGTTGTTAAAAAACCACCACCACCTTGCCAAAAAAGTTAGTCTCATGCGGATTTTAGGCGACCGTGAAGAGGCATATAGGGAAAAAAGGCGCAGAGCAAATGCATAGGGGATGATGTCGTGCATTCAAAGGGCAAAATCCTAAATTAAATCAAAATTTTCCCCACGCATTTTGCCTTTGTGCACCCTCACTAGGTTATGGCAAAATTGCAGGCAAGTGTAACGACCGCGAGTGTATCGAAACAGTCACCCTGAGTTTACTCAAAGCCGCTTGGGAAATAAAGTGGGCGAAATAGCGCACACTGGGACGAGGTAACCCACCCTAATGGACCCCAATCAAAGCCTTTCAAATTACACGCACGAACTCCCCGTTAATGGCGTCGATTGGATTACCTTTTTTTCCACAAAAAAGCTACATAAAGCAGCAGTTACGACTCAGCTAATGACTGTAACCGGAGTAAAAGAAATGGGTGAATAATGGGCTGTAAATGACCTGCTAGGGAATGTTACAGTAAATGGCGCTGCCATTTAAACTTCACAGTCGCATTCATTCGACCTACTAGCGACTCCGAACAGGTTAGGCAGCAATTGCGCCAACAAGAAGTGAGAATTCACAAGTCCGTGTTGAGAGAAAAAACGTACATTTGCTGTGTGCATTGAAGCTTGGATGAGAAGATAGCATGCAATCCTCCTGTAAAAATCGTGCACTTGAAGTTCATCAATTACTTGTGCCCACTGTACAATCACACTGCAAAGGCAGAAACACACTGGAAGAAATGTGGCAAACCGTTATGGTAAGCTAGTTTTTCCCCCGAAAACTAGTAAATGGGTTTACCTAACAAGTTGAGAGTAAACCTTATGCTAAAATTTAGGTCTGCCAATTAGAGCATGTCACTTCAGTTCCAATATCAACTCGAGTTTGATTGACATGGCAAATCGCAAAACTATGTTGGACACCGTGATGGTGCAGTGTTATTTAACTGTCTGGAAGTCCAATTCGCACGACATCAGAGGGACAATCGTTTCCAGGGAACTGATATGAAAGCTTTAATAAACTTATAGAAACCTAAAATTCGCATGGTGTTTGGCTAGCCAATTTCGCGAAAATGACCGATACTTGCAAGACATCTTCAGAGTAAGTTATGATGGAGGAGTTTTTGATTTAGGGCAATAAATTTTATCGAGCACCATCCTTGGTCCGGTTATTGTAAGCTTGAGGTGAGAAGCTCGAAGGGCTTGGGCAAATTTATTTTGCTTTTAGCCACATTGCTACCTTGAAAAGGTAAGGCCATTCACCGTCTGCGCATCAGTAAGCGGCAAAAGTCCGTTTTTGCATAGCGCATCGTGTTTTTCTCTTTAGCCAAGACCAGCAACTAATGCCGTTTTTTGAAGCTGTTTCACCATAGTGTTAGGCTTTGACATAGTGTAGGCAAGCCTGGGCCAAGGTTTTAGTCCCGCAGGCTAGACCAAGACCCACTCCATTTCTATTTACCAATGAGTACCTAACATCAAAACTTATCCAATGCTTCCAAGTTAACGACTTCAAAACACAAAAGGAAACACGGTAGGTAGCGCTTGACATGTTTCTCCGAACATCAGTTTTGGAGTTACTTATAACAACGCATGCTACTAGCAGCTAATTGTCAAATTGTCTGACATTGGCTAAGGTGTTTAAAAAACGAGGTCTGGGAGGAAAAAACACAAAAAAACCCTGAGAAAACGTACAAAATTCCTACTACTTCTCATTGCTCAACAAAGTACTAGTTTATTTCTTCTACAAACGGCCACCAGTACATCAAAGGTCCTCAGCTAATCGCTGCTCTGGATGACCGTATCACAAAATCATATAGAACTACAAGTGGAATGAATAGAAGGATGTTCTTGACACGAGAGTATAATGGTAGCTGGCTTCCGAGTTATGCAACAGATGAATGAAGTAACGATAAGAATCATAAGCCAACACAAAGAGTCGATTCTGATTTTGGGGACATAAACTTTGACAAAGTTTGGTTAAAATGCCGGACATCAGGATTTCATAGGAACATTGACAGCTAGAATCAAGATTTTGGACTCTCGTTGACATCATCGATTGGCATTACCTTTTGTGACCACCTTCACTGCAATTTAAGAACTAGAAAAAGACATAAACATCCTCCTCAAACAAAAACATGGGCCACCATCCACTTCGCTGTTCCAAGGTTAACAAATCTGTTTGCGATGCACGATTTGGTGGGAACAGAAGCACGACAACGCGGTAAGGAATGCATGCCACATGGTTATAGTGCAGTAACACATATGTATTTCTGGTATCAAATGTGCTAATGTGTTCTTTGTTCCCGTATTTGCCTAAGGGAAGCTGGAAGTGAAATAGAAAATAATCGTTCAGAATGGGGAACAAGAAATTATTTGCCCAAGGACAGACACAATGAACGCCCGTTATAATTGAATATGAACGAATGAGGCAACAATTCCAGGTGCACTGAAAGAGGACTCTACTCGTGAGGCAGAAAGGCAAACAAAAAGCGATTTAATTTCTCCAAACTATAATGCATGCCATTTTTTCCCAATCTCGACTCAATAATTCGTAAGTAAGAGCTTTGAAACCAGATCAAACCAAGTTAGTTGAGAGGGCTTAAGTCAAGAGGCTACCTTCGAATGAAATAAGAACCATGAGTATAACTGAGGGAGGTCTGACAAACGGTGAGATGCTGAAAAACTATCCAAATAACATTTCCTGTGTAAAGTGGATAGAATTTAGTTCCTTCATAGAGGCGGAATGCTCATTTTAAGCAATGACAAAAAACGGAATTAATTCAGGTTGCAGATGTCGCTGAATGATACTTCAGTAACATGCTTATGTCCCAAAACTCACCTTATCCACAGCGTTTATGTCGGCCCCCATTTCGAGAAGGATGCGAACAAGTGAGCAATTTCCATGGTAGGAAGCGAAGATGAGCGGAGTGAAGTCAGCCTGAAATAAATATGCCGGAGAAAAGGAGGGCGATTAGAATACAAGCTTGTGTCAAGGCAAGGAAAAAATTGTGTAGCCTATTGTTTACTAAGGAGGATATATGTAAATTATTCAGAAAGTGGTAATATGTCCTCCACTTCTCTGACGTGAAGAGCTACATTGTGGTGATCTGCCGATGGCAATCATTATGTAATATTTCTAGATGGGATGCCCAACAAATAAGTCAGCCTAGATTTAGTTTTGTCAATGCAAGATAATGACATGTCAAACGAAAACCCAGCCCAGAAGGAAAGAAGTGCTGTCAGGCCGAGTGTAACGAGTGGTTTGCATTATGTACGACAACTCAGAACACGAATATGATCTGGTACAAAGCAATAATGTGATCCAGTGCTTCCAGTCATTTTCCTATTCTCATGAGCTGAAGGTTTTCCGGTGGGCAATGGAGGCAGAACGATTTTAAGAAATTCATGATTTGAGTTAATCCATTGGGGAAAAAGTCATTTATTCACCTAAAAACAGTTCGACTTTTGGAACCCAGAACAAAGGAGCGTTTCATGTTGCATAAGGAGGAAGTATGAGGCATATTTTGTCATACAAGCGAACAATTTTCGGGGCGGTATCAATAGGTCGAATTCTGTGAAGTACCTCGATGTGATTGATGTTTGTCCTTCTCAAGACATCAAAGTGATCTACAACTCTAAATGATAGTCGTGTTGCAGCCGTAAATAATGTCGACATTCATGATGCATTACATATTTCGTATAAACAGTTTAGCAAATGGACTGCATCCATGTCTTACCAAGCACTGTTAAATCCATTTCAACTTGGTCTAAGCCTAGTTAAACATATCCAAAAAGCTAATGGCCTCACATTCGACTCAATCATAGACTGCTTTTGCATTGGTAGCCTCGCTCCACACGGCCCATATAATTATGCATTCAGTGGGTTACCTTTGCCAACAAGCGCGGCGCGATGGACTTGCGATGATCACACGGGGCCAGCCGACACGAAATCATGCATTCCAAAGAGGTGTCCGACAGGCTCATAAAATGCTTAAAAGGCACGTCACGGCGCCACGCCAACGCTTTGTTTGACAAATTCCGGCTAAGTCTAGTAAAAAGTCCAACAGGCTACTTTGTGTTGCAATGTAGACTTCTTATCTGACAGGATTACATAAGAAAGACGATGAGAGAATGGTTTATTCTTTCCTTTTCAGGCCCCATACATAGGCAGACTGAATATGTTTACTGTCGTCGTCAGGATTGTGCATTTTGCGTTGAGATTTTCTTGTTAAATAGTGGTTTTTTGTTTAGATTACTGGTTAATAATAGTGAACCAAATCTACCCAAAAATAATTCTTCCCCGTGTCATTGTATATCTTCATAATAAAAGTTGCATAAATGCCGAGACCCTAATTTCTAAGCTGAGTTGGCAAATCACTTATGTTTGCTATCAAACGTAAGAGGGTAGAAAGCAAAAACAAATTCGGTGGCCCAATGGGGCAATAAAGCCTCCAGACTGTGGAAAGCAAAGTTCCACCGAGATTCAGGTGGCTGGAAGTTTTAAACGTCTAGACGCAAGGTCACTTAAAAACAAATTCTTACGACTGCTACCAGTCTTCGGAAGCCTTGAACGATAGGCCGTTACTGCAAATGCATTCTAGGATATCCATTATAAGACTAATTATGCAGGTAAATACTTCTTCCGTAGTGTAATCGTCATGATTCCCATCGCAAGATAAGAAATCAGATTTTGAAAGGAAGCTTGATGCTGATGGTGTAATTTCCTTAGGTAACAAGGTATAGATTGGTATAGCCCACCCGCTAACTTTTCGCATTTTATTCTTTAGACAAATACGTAATGCTCAATAGTTGGGGATATTACTACGCATCATTAAAATCATCATGTCTGTGTGTGTCAATTTTGCTTCATCATTCCGGTTATAAGTGGCTGGTGGTTTATTGAATCAACTGTTGGGCGCACCACAAGACACGCAACACGACCATTGTTTAGGGTTATGGATCAAATTAAAAGCTTGAAGAAGAAAAATATCAACCACACTAATAAGGCAACGCAAAGAATTGGGTTTGTTAATGCCTCTCCGAAAAGTAATTCAATATTTAAAGCGATTGGTCCCACCTCTTCCACTTATGCAACGTAGACCACTCACTTATTTTGGGCACAAAAACGTTAGCAAGTTTCCTATTTCAAGGAGTGCCCAATCAAATGTGACTTTTCAGGAATGCCCGAAAAATCTCCTCCTCCATTAAGTGCACCTCAGTCGCTAGGGGAAAACGTTGGTTTCAACAGGCATTTGCGTGTGTGCATGTGCTAATAAAAAATTGTTCGCTTGAAGAGTTTCCCTCCACCGTCCAGAGACAATAGAAAATAGCCAAGTCAAAAGTAAAAGCCAGACGGAAATGTAGGTGGCCAGGATTAGGCTTTTACTTCAGAGAGAGGAAAGCATTGCAAAAGTAAAGTCCGCAAAAGGATTATATACTCTATCAATAACTAGTCCAATGATTGTCAGGTTTTGAGGAAGCTCTACCCTTAATTTAACTCTCATTTTAGGAAAACACCTACCTTTTTTCTCACCTTCAATCCTTCAACAGTTAAGCGATTGTGACAATTCGTTGTGTCAAAAATGTTAAAGTATGTGGAATGTAATGAATTTCCATCAAATTCACCCTCCACTCCTACCAAACAAACTTCCAGTGTTTCCAGCATACCGAAAATGGAGTCTCTTTTCGACATGCTGAAAGCATTCCACCTCAACTTCCTCCCACAAGTTGGAACATCTTTTCGCGCTACCATTACTACTGTCAGTAGTCCACAGTGCCGCTAGTCACCTTTCATCCTCCCCTTCCCAAATTACAGTCATCCACCATTATGGGGTGAGTCTCTTCCCCACGCATCCCGTACTCTCTTAATCAAACTACCTGCTCTTTTCATATTGTGCCTTGTCCCTAATGCGTCGCATCACTCATTGTCACCGCGATGGTCTTGTGCTCGAGTTCACTGTTGACACAAGTGCACCTGTTTTCCGCCCTGTCTGTGTGTATTGCGGTGATGGTGGGGAATCCCCACTCTTTTAATAGGTGATGTGCCAGCGCTAGGCTTGTGTGCCTTCAAAGGTAACGAATTTGTACTCAAAGGCTGAGCGGTATCTTTGTCGAATTTTGAATTTGTGCACAGTTTTCTATGGTGCCTAGTACAGGCCTACGCCCTCTCCTCTGTTTCCTTTGATGTGTTCTAACAACAAGTGATTAAGTGTTCGTGTGCTTGGGAATTCCTAGCTGCAATTCTTTGAAAATGATGTACCAATATTACTCACTATCAATGTCTCAGAGTAAGCTCGACCATCTCAACCCAGTTGCTTTCCCTTTTTTTGCCATGACATCAGTTGCCATCACACTTTGTGACTGTTTCCAGTGCTAGAAAAACTAAAATTTGATGTGTTTTTCCTCCTTAAACCAAGTAAATTAATCTACTCCTAGCATAGTCTTTGAAACTCAAATCATCCGTTTGAAATACATGATCAAATGAAAGTGGAATTACCTGGTGCAAACAACAAAATGAAAGTGTAACACACGTGACAGCTCATATTTGAGGCATGATTCACTTTGTTCGCACGGTTATCTCTCTGGTTTAATAGTGGTGATAATTTTATTGATGGAGAATGCGCATAATCTTTTCAGTTAGGTACTTTGGTTGAGCGGATTTGATTTCATCATATTGAAGACGCTTCGTTAATATGCCCGCAATCACCGTCAAAAGTGGTCTTTCATGAGGGTTACAATAGGTGGCAAATCATGATTTTTGGTCTGAGCGTGATTACATCTTTTTTGTTTTCGATTAACAGTTGAAGTCGTCAGTGAAGCGCTTCAAGGTAACATGAATTGTTTATTCCAAGACGAGTGACTTACTGAACTGATTCGGATCACATTTTCAGGTGACAATGATTTTGCTACCTCGTTTTTCGTGATTAGTTACGACAGTGGGATTTGTGCACTTATTGCTGCGTTTGTGTTCACAAGCAATTTGGTGTGGATTTCCCATGTGAAAATTCCCATGCATTCTTCTCATTCACAATGCGGTTTCGTAGGACTCCTTGGTTTGGGGCATTGTCTAAAACATCTAAACGCGCATCTCACGCCCATTTTCACGTGCTAAACGCATGACTTAGTGGTCGAAGAAAAAAAAACTGATTATGACTCTGTTTTAGTGCCTAGTTTCTATTGAAAAGACGGTGTGAAGATTGCATAAAGTGGTGTGTCATATGCTGCATCTACCGATCCAATAGCCTCAACAATTTCCTTGAGTTAGGAGCAAAGCCTTTAAATGACATACCGGATCCAATGAAGGTATAAAAGGTGCACCCAGCCGATCATATCAATCCAGAATGACATACGAGGCTTTTCGTGAGTTTCACACCGATGTTCTGTAAACAGAGGCAGCATTCTTTAATGCAACAAAACAGCATATCGTGATGTAAACCTGACAGTTCACTTTGAACTGACGACAACGGTCCAATTCATCTATGGCTTTCAGTGGAAAATCTTCTCGATGGGCTTAAAATACCACTTGCATTTTAAATTGCATCAGCAGATACTTTTTCTTGATCACGTGGGTTATTTTTGTAAAAAACTCCATTGCGTTCTTTATTCGATGTTTACATTGAAACCACAAGAATGACCTACCTTTCTTGTTCAACAAGAAAGTACATCTGGCTGTGTACAAGACGGTAACACGTTTCTGAACTGTTTTAAAAAGCCCATCAAGAAAATTTTTAGCTTTTTTTACCAGCACTAGAAGCAGTCACAAAGTGTAATGGCAACTGATGTCACAGCAAAAAAGCAAAACATCTGGGTTGAAATGGTCGAATTTCCTCCAAGACATTGGTAGGCAATGTATTGCGATAACATTTTCAAAGAACTGCAGCAAAGGTTTTACAGGTTCCCAAAAATGCCAAGCACTGCTACTTAAACGACAAAAAGGAAACGGAGGAGAGGGCGTAGGCCTGTACTAGGCACCATAGAAAACTGTGCACAAATTCAAAATTCGACAAAGATACCGCTCAGCCTTTGAGTACAAATTCGTTACCTTTGAAGGCACACAAGCCTAGCGCTGGCACATCACCTATTAAAAGAGTGGGGATTCCCCACCATCACCGCAATACACACAGACAGGGCGGAAAACAGGTGCACTTGTGTCAACAGTGAACTCGAGCACAAGACCATCGCGGTGACAATGAGTGATGCGACGCATTAGGGACAAGGCACAATATGAAAAGAGCAGGTAGTTTGATTAAGAGAGTACGGGATGCGTGGGGAAGAGACTCACCCCATAATGGTGGATGACTGTAATTTGGGAAGGGGAGGATGAAAGGTGACTAGCGGCACTGTGGACTACTGACAGTAGTAATGGTAGCGCGAAAAGATGTTCCAACTTGTGGGAGGAAGTTGAGGTGGAATGCTTTCAGCATGTCGAAAAGAGACTCCATTTTCGGTATGCTGGAAACACTGGCAGTTTGTCTGGTAGGAGTGGAGGATGAATTTGATGGAAATTCACTACATTTCACACACTTTAACATTTTTGACACAACGAATTGTCACAATCACTTGACGGTTGAAGGATTGAAGGTGAGAAAAAAGGTGGGTGTTTTCCTAAAATGAGAGTCAAATGAAGGGTAGAGCTTCCCCAAAACATCACATTCATTGGACTAATCACCACTAGAGTATGTTGCTCTCTCACATCGAGATAAAAGCCTGTCAATTCCGCTTTTATTTTTGATCTGACTAGTTCGCTTGCCTCTGGTCGGTGCAGAGGAATGCTTCAAGTGAAACAAGTTTTATTTGTAGCAGATTGAAAAAAGCAAACAATTGCTCTCAAATAGGAGATAGGTTATAGAGCTACTCTAAATGCTACACTTTTCAACGGCCACGCAAAGGCCTATTAACAACAATGCTGTTCCCTAGCGACCGAAACTTATCTAGTAAAAAGGAGGTTTTCGGGAACTCTCGAAAAGACACATTAGATTAAGTATTTACGGAAGCAGACAACTTAGCAAACATAAATATCATCATCGTATTTCTAAGACAATGAAAAGGAAAGGAAGCATGTAAAACGTTGTGAAGTCATTTGAATGTGGATTGGTAAAGCACTGAATTTTGATAGCTCTCTCTACCTGACCACCTGAAGTGATCAACACAGTTTCACATTAGGGAGCATTTCTGTTCAAGCTAAGTGTGTAATGCATGCAAATCACTTCTTGATGCAAATAATCTATACCAACACAGCAATTGAATTATTTCCTCTTGGAAAAAAAGCCTGATGACATATTTACAAGCATGCCATCAATCCGGAAATGTACAACTCAAACATTTCTGACACTTGGATAGCAAATAAATTGTATTTTCAAATAAGGCTTTGATTCCTTTCAATAAATTTAAAAGTAAGTAAATGGCAAATAAGCTAGAAAGCTACAATGAGTTTTTGTGATGAAGAGCCAACTTTGAGTCGGAAAGGAAGGATACGAAGAACGCAAGTAAGAATCTCATTTGGCTAAGGTTAGATGGCAAATGATGGCACCCATGGTGAAAGAGGAAGAAACCTTATGAACGAACTAAATTCAATCCTAGTAGCAAGCATAATTTTTACAGTTTAATGCGCCACAGTTTTCTTCTCAAAAAGGATATACATTATTCCATACCGAAAGAAACAGCCTTTCCGCTTATTTGTAGTATGAAAAAAAAGATGTAAATTACTTCGTGGTGCTTAATAGCCCATGCTATCTCTTTCCTGAGGAACTAAAAGCTTTTACGCGAAAACAGCAACTTCAAATGGAGGATAAAGAAGTAATTTTAATGCTTATTTGTGGGTTAACAGACAGAATAAAACGACTCGACAATGGACTAGGAGGGATGTAGGAACGTAGGCGTTTTATTGAAAACCTTACTTAATGTCGAGGGAAGGGCATCCAAGATTCCCTGTTCAAAAGGGGGGCGGGAGTGGGTGAAACCACGCAGCTAATGGGCCTAAGAGCTAGCAAAGTACCTCCCATTAATGGTAGTCAGAAACACAAAATACTTGGGAGAAAACACAAAAATGTACTACTTTAAGCAATAAATTATAAAGATCAGTATAAAGGACATCGTAAGCACCAAGTATGTGTTGGAAGAGCGTTTGATGCCACGTACTTCTGTGCACAAGTGGAGCTAAAGACATCCTTGGCATTAAAGATGGTTCACACTAGTATGACTATGGAGGCCAATATTAGTTTCACTGCAATAACGATCACATGGCGTTGCCTCACCATATTTTGATTAACTATCACTTTCGTTTAAAAAGGAAACCTGTGGTTTCACAGAAGGCATACTTCCGCTTCAGTGAAGTATGGAAATAGGATGCAAACGGATCTGTAATGGTCGAAATTCCGAGAAAATTTATTAGCCAATTCTCCTTTGCCAAAGGCCTGACTATGGTGAAAATACGTGTGGACAAAAAAGCACTAGCTAAGCTTGCGCAGTAATCAAACGGCAATTTAGACAAAGGCTAAGCTTGACTAAGCTAGGCAAATAACAAAGAAAACAGGGGAAACAAGATAAAGCATGAGGGATTGGCATTAGCCCCTCAAGAATACCAATCGGTGGAGGAGGAAGGGAAAGGTAATAATAGGAATAAAAAGTCCACAAGAGGAAAGAACACACTTGCGACGCTGATCTTGAAGCTACTGCAAACTACTAAAAGCAGTGATCAATGCGACTGATAAGTCAGTATTTATGGTCAGTTCAGACGGCATGCGAAAAACTACGAATAACTTGGTGAGGGAGCTGTAAAACTAGGGAATCGTATGGATATCGTTAGGGTCTGAGGGTTAATCCAATCTAAAAGAGATCTACACTTACGCTTGAAACTGTCACAGCGCTCTGTAATCCAAATACTTTGGCTAGATCATGTTTCTTGGTTCAGCGGCTATTGTTGGACAAAGGCAAACTGACCAAAAATGCCCACGACAACTAGCTTAAACAAGTGACTAGAAATTCCCACACAGTGAGGTTACTTAAACGAACACTTAAAGGCGGATGACATAAAAGAAAGCTGTAGAACCACCGGCCGACCACCTCTTGTGATTTTGTGACCCTAAACTCCATGCTAAACGAAATCATTCACATGGTGAACGAAAAATGCGTGTGAAGTAGAGGCGCGATGAACTGCCAAGGCTAGAGAAGTAGTAAAATTTGTGCGGCGCACATGGAATGACAAAAAATTAGGTGTTAGCAGCGCGAGCACAACCCACCACAGGTTTCTAAGGCACTACCGCTCTTAAAATAAGTGTCTATATGGTAAAGAACAAAGGATTAGAAGGGCGGTCTGAGATATCCTGGGGTTGGTTTTATGATGCGATTAGAGAAGAGTTGAACATAGGGTTTCAGGGCCGAATGGACTGCTTTATCAGAACGATACCGGTTGCGATTTGTAAGGCGGGTATGATGGCTGGTTTTCCTTTTATTTAGGCGGACTTCGGATACATTGTGTTTATAGAGGACCATTAATTCATGAAAGACAATTCACATTGTGACTTAGAAAACCCACAAAACGATGCCAGTAATAATGGTTAGCATAGCTTGCTTGCATTCCATTTCGACGCCCATTTTAGCCTTAATGATTAACCACAAGTCCACAATTTCGCTAAGCGGTTTTTAAGTTTCTCTGTTGTATTGTGAATACAACGTAGAATCCCTCGGTTTCGATCATAGTCAACGGATGATCACACCACCATCTCACCTCCTGAGAAAAACGGCTAAATCACGAATCTGTTCCCTTAAAAAGAAGCGATATTTTCAAGACGCAAAACGGCATTTGACATTTCACTAAAATGACCCAGTGGGATTGACACACTGTGCAATTTAAACATTCCAGTTGCCAAAGCATCTAAAGGAGAGATCTGACTCAAGCAAAACCAAAGGGGAGGGCTGTGATAACGATGACACTGTTGGAAAACGATACCAGTGGTTCTAAAAACGAAACAGGTAAGACCACAAAACATTTGCGGCGTTAATGGATAAAGACCGCTTTATTACAGTCCTATTTTAGAGAGAACATTTCAAAAAGCCCTTATCTTCTCCATAACCTAAAAATAAATGCCCATACACAGACGAAGGATTCGACTCTTCACATATCCATTTATCAGATACGATAAAAATACAGCTTCGGCAAAAAAAAACCAACAAGTCATTATTCAATGCTGAAATTGATTCGGAGTAAACAAACACTGTTATGCATTCGGTAACACTGGTAGTTAGGAGACGTCGTTCATGCGATATCAGCGACTCATAGCTAAGGGCTGTCCCTAACAGTAATTGATGCCTTCAGTAGGGAGAAATAAATCTACCTTTATGTCAAAGGACTGTGCCTCCTGTAGGGCAAGAAGTAAATCCCATTCTCCTCATCGAGTCATGTTTCACAAACAGATTGGTTAGGTCTATAAAAGATAGCCGCACCTCTAGTTTTTAAACAGCAACTGAATTGCTGATTTCAGAAGTTCACTTCTTGATGGTTTTACTGTAGCAGAGTATCTTCTTTTGAGATCCTGATAGACGACTTTTTAATAGCTATCTATCACGACTTCAGTCTGCAGGTGTTAGATGAAACGAAACTTAATGGGTGATAAAAAAGAGTTCAGTGTTCTGAATCAGATAATTTTCAAACGCATGCTTCACAATTTACCGCTAAAAATTCCGGCATTCAAACCAATATAACCTGCATTTAACACAAGGCCCAGAAGGGTAGTAAGGCCACAAGAGGCCAAGATTTTCAGCCGTGTATATAACTCAGAAGCAACAAGTGGCTCATGATGGCAACAACTGTCAGGTGAGTCAGAGCTTGACATGCACACAATCCGACACAGCACAGCGGAGAAAGGAGACTAGACCGACCACAACAAAACCGGAAGCACGTGTGAAAAGGTGAAGGTGGGAGGATGTTTACCCATGCCGATTTGCATGAGTGTAAAACTTTCGCTGACAAATAATCTTCCAACGTCACACCGCACCAAATGCAGGTGCACGAAAAGGGGAACACGACCCTGATGGCACTTCAGTGGACTACACAATAGAGAAAATAAAATTCACAATTGGCATACAAGGAAGAGGACAGAAGGCTTTGGACAAAGGTCAAATTTGAGGACCCTAGCACTGTCAAAAAGATCTTTCTTCATCCTAAAGAAATAAATGATAACGAGAATCCCGACCGCCTTCCAAAATGACACATTCATTCGGCAATTTGAAGTCCCCCCGAAGATGACTTATCTTAGCAAAGGATAAAGTTGATTTAGTACCTGAGCTGGTGAAACTACTCTATTCAAAGGCGATTTGCTGGATTGATGTTTCTGAAGTTCTCGAATGTGTTCTACGACTCTGATGGAATCATAGCAAAAATCAAATACCTTTATTGAATTTCCTCGATGTATCCACAGCAGAACGACCGCCTCTCGGTCTCACATTCTGCGTGAATTTGTCGGTTAAGTTTACGCAGTTAGTAGTTTATCCACAACTGCTTTCTTCAAAAACAATTATTTCGCAAATTGAACTTCAGGATTGGGTTGAGCATCTATCACTGTCTATCTTAGCCGTCTATAATGAAAGGCATTTTGTACCAAAAAAACTTCCTATTTTTGCTAGATTCGTTGTCAACTTTCACTTTTCCTTCGAGTCTTGGAGTTTGATAAATGGTCGATTCACGTTAAATACGTATCCACAAGGGAAATATTTTACAGTTACATGAAGCGGAAAGCCGATTAGTCTTTGTTCCGTTAGTCTTTTACGCGGGAGGAAATGTAACAGAGTGGGGAAGGGAAGTTAAAAATTTGAAAGCAGGGGCAAGGGTTATTCGATTGGACAAAAAACTGCATGGACCCGATGTTATAGCCAAAAAAAACTCATTACCGTGGGATGAGCCTTATGCTAATTTTGAATTGGCAGAAAATGTCCATGACGCCTGTTGGCAATGTCTTGAACGTGATTAATTGGTTAATAGCTATGAGGGAGCAAATACTGAATTTGTTAAGAAAAGTACAATTTCGCCCATAATATGGGCTCTATTTCGTCAAATTGTGGCTCACTACATCTTGAGGGTCTGATAAAGTTATAATTCTAAACTATGGCCTCGGATGATGGGCTGCAGATAACAGCAATCAAAAGTGGAGAACTTGGCGTTTACAGAAAAAAGAGTTTGAGGTTTGACGTAAAAAGTCGGCAATTTAAACAGAAATGAACAAAACTTTGAAGGAAGTATCAATTCCGTGGGGCAAAAAACAAGGCCAGTTAATGGATTAAAAGTTAAACGAAAAATGGGTTGCGAAGTCGTTATAGTCCACGCAAGCCAACCGAATAAATTCATATAACCACGATAGTTGAAAGTAAATAGTCGTAGGGGAATTCTTCAAGTACCCTATTCGCTTTCGATAAAACGTTGTCCTAGCCACTTCCAGTTTTGCCTCACCCTTATCTCCAATGTGACTGCTACTTGGAGAAATACCATCAAGTGTATACGAAGTGTGGGTTCTGAGCTTCAGCTTTACCTTGGGAAAGGAGTTGAGCTGGGCTCGTGAGGCAGGTAAGTTTGAATCCCACCTACCCGATCCCACCGAAGTTTGAGCAAGCCATAGAATAGCGGAATCTATGCTTCATAATACTTGCATTAGGTCAATGGAATTTTACAAATTTTCACAAATTACACCAGTTCACTGTATCAAGCTGTCAAAAGCCGCACGAATTGTTCGACTACCTGACAACTTTTGAGTGCACGAAAGCACAAACAGGATTGGCGATTTCGACAATTTAAGTGGTGATACACCTCCAAAGTATACACATTCTTAGCGAAGAGAATTTTAATGAATTTATTATCAAGGTTTATAGTGGCTAATACGCTCAGTAACGTTGGTGAACGTTCCATAGGAATGCATGAATGCAATGATGTGCTGTTGATGTGGTAAACTTCCAGAAGCGACAAAGTGCTACCCATCGCCGATCAAGAGTGACTGCAAATTGTGCCTTTGTTCCTTTAATCCCCCAGAGAAAAGGTACAACAGCACATAAAAGAGAAGCCAAAGAGCCGGCTGCAAAGGCTAACAAAGGTATCTAATTGGGCCAAAAAATCGCATGAATTCGATGTGATTCCCAGGCCTCTACTTAAGGCGAGGAGGTGAGCATTGTGACAACTTTGACTCACCGACAATCATCAAAGTTTTCAAAGCGATGAAGTTTGGGTGTTAGATCTAGGTAAACAAGAGCCAGAAGACCAGCTGCTCACATGCATTTACATAATCAAAGATGCCAATCTCCACGACCCGCGATGTGCGGGCTGATAGTATCAAAAAATAGCGTGACCTCTTTTGTAAATTTTCTCTCTTAGCAGAGAGTATGTTTCAATAAGTTTTACTTTAGACGGCAAGGCGGAAGTCACTGACCGTTTTCAGATCATATACGAAATTTTGAGGTTATCTGCTGTGGGGAGCTGTGAATGCCTCCGTTTGCTATCTAGTAATGGTGAATCTTCGCGCCACCATCAGTAACTACTTAGTCCAGCAAAATTGTCACCTCCCACACAAAGACATCCAAAATCAAAAAATTGGAACCATTAGCCCATATGGCAGCCTTCTGATAGGGAACTTCAACCTCATATTAAGTGCATACGGTACCAAAAGTAAGTCCTACTGTCAGCCTACCACCGATTGTGGTAAATCGGCGGTCTTCAAAGCCACCTTCATCCCAAAGCGCCAAGTCATTCGGTAGACCACGATGGGAGTGAAACCATAAGTCAAAAGTGGTCACATGAGAATCCCCAATGTTAATGAATCTCTCTAGATATTGGGATTAATAAGTGTTAAAACCTTCTAAAGAAAGGAACTCTGTTTGTGGTAGCAGTGAATCGGTCGTAAATGAGTCAAAATCGGTGACGTTGATGAAAATGATACCCAGATGATGAATGCGTAATTTATGTGTGAAGACCATGGGAAGGCTAATTACAGTAGATGATGAAAGCAGCGACGAAATAAGTGGGATGCAAGTTTTTAAGGTCCATAAAGGGAAAGTTCTTCGGGTAAATAAGATGTGGGATTTTATGCTAAAGGTACCTACATCCGAAGAATTCAAGAAAGTTCAACTTCAACAGTGCTGATAGATGTCTTTTATAAATGATAAGGCGCAGCAGAAGGATTGGATTCGACTCTCCTTACACTTTGACCTGAGCAATTAGTCTACCAGCCCTTCGGGTACCTTTTAATAAGCCTGCTTCAAAACACGTGCTTTTCAGAGTAGGTGCCTTAAATTCGCGAAAATATAGCAGAAGGCATCCACTTTGAGTGATCATCTCAGTAGCAGGCCCTCTATAATCGCGATAGGAAGAGCTTACAAATAGATGAAATGAAATACTTCACAAATAAATTGTGAAAATATGACACCTCCCCGTGCTAAAAGAAGCGATGAAACGGCAACAAGGTTAAAAGAAATAAAGGAAGTGCTTCAATTTATTAAATTTTAAAGTTTCTTTATGATGGTGAAAGATTAACAATATGACCGCCATTTCAGTCGTATGGTAAAGTCGTGATGGTCACGGGAAGCGCCGGGGACGAGACTCAAAAGGAGAAGGTAAGGGAACTACGTAACAGCGTGATACGTCCTAATCTCAGACCTGAGCACATGAATCTTCCCAATCTCCCACGGTTTGACCTAAACCCTGACACCTTGGTGCTTTGAATGTCATTCAGTTTGTTATTTTTAAAGTCATTGACGAAATACCGTGTGTCACAAAAACTTGAGAGATAACTCGGAAAATACAGAACTCTACCACAAAGTTATAGATGGTGCACGAGCTTGCCCAAGGTCAGTTACGAGGTGAAAGCGTAATAATGATTGTTTTGACTGCAGTAACTAACACCAAATGTGCTGAGATGGTGACACCTACCTCAGAGTCCCAGGCGTTGGTGGGTGAGGAATGGAGTTCGAGGGAAGAGTCACCAGGCTTGAGGGGTACCCAGTCAGTTAGCATCATCACCTGTCTGTGCTGCATCTTTCCGTTTTCGCCCGAGGCTACGGGGTCTGAGTAACCGTTCTGCGTAACTGCTTTCTAAAAAAAGTAAGCGGATTCCGCATCGCGTCAAAGGAAACGTTGGGAATGAAATGGTTTATTTGTTTCGGAGATCTTCAATCCTACAATGGTATTTTTTCCTACCTTGCTTGAGAACTCACAAAATAGTCAAGGTTCTTAGTACGGCGATATGCAAACCAAGTAAACGGATTGATAAAAAAATGACTCTCCGATTTAATTATTTGCTAGATCCCCCAAGGGAGAAGTAACCATAGGGCTCACTGTAAATTTGATCATTGACCACGAGAAGGATAAAGTGATGAAAGTGTACAAATTTGCGTATAGATTACTAGCATTTATAGGGGGGTAATACCGGTGATCGAAGAAGACACTCAAATCACAGCCAGGCATAATCAAGACACAATTTGGCAATTACTCAGCTTCGACTTAAACTGCTTATGAAAATTACCTAGTTCCAAAGCCCTACTTTAATTTTCTGTGTGACCATAACATCAAGTCAAAATTGTCGGCGGTAATTGACAGAAATACGACCCTAAGGTATGCAATTAATTATGAGATGTGGGTGCCCAACTCTGTTAATAGAGGCTGCCTGAAAATTTGATTTGAATTCCTGTTTAGATTTAGTCTGGCTAGCGCTTAGCAATCCTCATTCAAACCAGCATTGAAAGAAAGCGTCACCTCTAACAGACCGATTTCCCTAACCAATCTTGGCGCCACAAACATGACATGCGTTCTTTATCCATTTATGACAGCTGCTTGCAATAAATCAAAGTACAAACACACTGGATCAGCTTAAAACAATTTAGAGTAGATGGAGACGATTTTTCTGGTCTGAAGATAACCACATCTGCTTTCGATCGTTGACTAGGAGATGAATCGCCACTTTGGCAGTGTAAGTCTTGGTGAGACATTAGCAACAATAAAACATCTGAACCGTGGTGGTTGAGTTCCCTAATAAGACCTTGGTAGCGATTCTTAAATGGAAAGCTACAGGATGTATGTTCATTCAACCGATTGCTGGATCACGTCCCGTGGGTATGGGAAGGGGAGCTGCGGTTAAAAAATTAAATACAGATGAGATGTGAAGCAGTGAAATTATCTCAGAACACAATGCATACTAGTCAGTAGCCTTACATCGTAGGAACGCAATAGTGGCTTTAGAAAGCTTTACCCTCAATTCGGAAGTATGCACTAAGTAGTGTCTGCACAGTAGGAAATGTACCAAAATAGCAAAGGATCCCTCCTGTATCAGTTAGTCTTAAGCAAGCAACTGCCTTGGATTACGGAAGGTCGTTCCCATATGATGATTAGATGTTGTCCAAGGGATGACGAAAATAAAGAAACGATAAAGTAGCCATGTTCTTGGCGGTGGAGGTCAATATTTGTGTTTATGTAAAGGCAAAACGGCCAGTCTACATTCTGAGTGAATGGGCATGACCTCCACTGTAATTATATGGTATGTTTATAGTCCTTTTACTTCCCAGTGGGGAAGACTCAATTTATGTATGACAGCGCATAAAAGTTTCCGATGTACTTGAGCAGCTATGAGTTTGTGGACGCAGGTGAATCATAAAAACGAACCGTTTTTCCAGAATCGGAGACCATCTCCAGCTCCCTCATGCGGCTCACTAAGAGGCGCAGACAGATAACGAGGTCGTCTTTTTTCTCTGATTTGCTACGGCACAACTCGTGCAATGGGTTGCGACCATCCTGTGGAAAAAGAAACGCATATGAACGCATCACACACAAATCTGAGTAGTGGAATAAATGATAGTCTTGTAAAAGCGCCTAGCAATTTCTGACTTACAAATAAATTAACCGAATAACATGGGTATGAGCATAGAATACACTAAATTGGTACTAAGAGGTTATTAAACTGACGAAAGTGAGGATTAATATGAGCGTAATAGTAGCCAAAGTGAGGCAAATTCGTGGAATTTACAAAACTGCACTTTCAACGCTTCAAAACCAATACCCCTACCACAATTGCACACATCTAAGCACAATGCACTTTAAAGATAAAGTGTACAGACACATCCTATACAAACTCGATATGCAGCATTGAAAGGCGACTTAATAGCACCTACAAACTGAGCAAGTAATGCGATGCAAGGATCAATGGAACCTCAACATGGTAACATAATGCGATGCTTTTCGAAAGAACAAAAAACTGTGTAACATCTACGTTGGCTGCTCCAAGTTACATTACGGCACACAAGAACAACCCCGGATTAATATCGATCAGAATGACCGACGAAAGCCTAGACCTATGCCGAAAAGCACTGCAATACACATGCTTTACAAAAAATTGAAAATAAATGAAGTTGCAAGCCGAATGAACAATAGACATACTTTGTTCTTCCAGAAGGGGTCAGCGCCTCTTTCGAGAAGAAGCTTCATTACTTCCGGTTGATTCCAGTAGGCTGCATTTGTAAGCGGTGTCCAAAATTGATTGTTAGATATATTAACTGATGCACCAGCTTCCAGAAGCACCTTGACACACTCAACATGCCCGGACATGGCCGCGTGGTGAAGAGCGGTGTTGCCGTTCTAAATACATATTGTCATAATTTACCAAAGCGCATACTATGTCCCTGGCATCCACAACGCACTGTGCCTGTATTAGTAGGCGGACTATTTCTGGTTTTCCCTGAGAAGCTGCATGAATTGGACAACAGTCATGCTGAAATTAAGGGTCAACTAATTAATGCAGTAGACATACGATATTAGACTTCCAATTGACGTCAATGCCTTCGGCAATCATTTCCTTAACTAGCCACTCCCTCCCATAACTGCAAGCATCGAAAAACTTTTCTTGACGAGACTGATCCTGACCCATCACAAAGAGCACCACTAGACGAATGCCTATGCAAACGAACCGACCGCGCCTAGTTAGTGTACTGATTTGATCTATCAAGGTCAAGACTTTATTTATTGCTGCTTGCCAAATTGAATATGCTGCTATTAGGATTTATCGAAAATAATGCAAACTATGTTCCTTGTAAGGTACGTTCAATTAAAATTTTTTGACCTCTTTGTTGAGTCATGTGCTTGCACTCGAAAAATCTACTAAACTAAATACAGTCAACTAGTATTAATTATATGGCATT
The DNA here is from genome assembly GCA_001693075.2 of Taenia saginata. NCBI lineage: Eukaryota > Metazoa > Platyhelminthes > Cestoda > Cyclophyllidea > Taeniidae > Taenia > Taenia saginata. The sequence continues at coordinate 99,686 of LWMK02000037.1, read as the reverse complement.
GAAAAGTGTGAAATGCTTTGGTATGTTTAAGGGATCTAAGTAGACGATCTGTAAGTTTTGCGGAAAATTCTGTAGCATCCCGAGGCTCCCTTTAAGGTAAAAGAAGGCGCAGTACTAGGGCAGAATAGATATATTCTGGAAACAGAGGGCTTGGGGGCTGTTGGCACGGCCCAAAGGCCGACCAACCGGCTCAGTATAATATGGCCACCCAAGTGACCGAAACCGGCAGTTCAAACCAACAAAGTATTACAATTCTAATGCTACTGTAGCGTCCCGAGACTCCCTTTAAGGTAAAAGAAGGCATAGTACTGGGGGTAGAATACATGTATTCTGGAAACAGAGGACTTGGGGGCTGTTGGCACGGGCCAAAGGCCGACCAACCGGCTTAGTACAATATGGCCACCCAAGTGACCGAAACCGGCAGTTCAAACAAACAAAGTATTACAGCTACATTAACTAAAATTTCGTGAAGCCATAAATTCGGCACATGAGGCGCTTTGAATCATCCTTAAAAACGTTGAGAGTCATAGCATGCTACCGAAAAATATGTCCCTACTGTAGGTAAAAGCTAAGGGTTCAGTATACTTCGTTGGCCATGCTTTTAGCGCCCTGAGCTTTCCTTGAAGGCAAAAGAAGGCATAATACTAAGGTAGAATACACATATATGTATCCAACAAACAGCGAGATCGAGACTACTGGCATAAATCTGACAACACGGCCACCCAAGTGACTGTAACCGAAAACTAGTATCCAAACAAGCAAGGTATTATTGTCACTTAGAGGAAGCAAAATCTGCTCAACTTAAGGGGTAACGTAATCAAGTGCAGAGTTAAAAATATTGAAACCTCCCCCTTTTTTAAGTGTTTTCTACAGTACTGCCCTCGGTCACAACAGTACTAGTGCTTCGTAGCAAGTGCCCACGAACCCGTCCTGTCAATTATTGAATTTGCTTGATGCTAAAATTGTGTTCGGGTCCGGAATTCGTTTCGGCTTAGGAGCTTTCTTTGAAAAGCACATATTGCGTTGCTCTGCATAATGACTAGCTCATTTGCTCACGGTAAGGACACTAGTCCAAAAGCGGAATTATGTGGGATGAAGTTCTTCGCCTTTTTCTCGTTGACCTTTCGTTATCTCTTCACTATTGTTTAGCCACCTATTTGTGTTCTGTTTGGATAACAGAGGGAAGAGAAGGCATAATATGTTCGTTGGTTTGGCATCTTTGCCATGGTACTGTGGACAGTCTCGTAACAAACTTTCCCATGTGGTTCACCGACACAGCCATTGTCTTCTAATTTGTGAAAGCACTTCCGCAGGACGCAAGACTGGGATTATCGTCGGAGGTGGATTTTACTCCTCAACTCTTCTGTCAAGAGTCTTCGCAACTTTCCTCATTAACTACAGACGTCCTTTCGTTCGTCGCGATATAGTTTGTCATTCAGCAAGCGAACTCAGAACATTTGTAATTTGGAATTGACTTTGCTTGCCTTTTCATCACTACGGACTCCTGGGTCCCTTGCAAATTCATAAAATGGTATAGTATAGAAAATACATTGCTGCTGTAGGGAGGAGTTGAAGCTACTGGCAGGGTCTGGCGACTATACCAGCGAAATGAAGTAAAGTTCGAGAGACTTATGTGCCTTTGCAAGCAAATATCGAGTTTGACAAGCTATAAAGGCGTTATATAAGGCATTTTTAGCCACAGAATAACCATCAGATAGTTTTAAGTAGATTTTTACCTATACAATCCACAATCCATTCATGACTGGACTCGAAAATTGCTTAAATTTTCACTTCCATGAAGGAAACTGGCCAGAAGGTAAAAGGAATTTTTGACTCTAGCCACCACCATTTCGACTTTGCTTTTATTTTCTCTATCTTTGCCACGTTGGCTTTCCCTTCTTTAGCTGTTTGGATGAAAGCTCAGTACTTTCATTTCGTACATTAAAAACCACTGGAAATGACTTTTAATACGTAGCTAAGCTTGATTTTACTAACCCCTAAGGGGTCTATGACCAGATTTGATTGTGTCAAACCAGATCTGTGAGGTGCTTCTGCTTGTGCAACTTTGGGACCACGTTTGGGTCCGTAGAACTGTAGACTTCCTAGCATATCCGCATCATTTAAGCGAATTCTGTGATTCGAGGGTTTAAAATAAGGAATATCACTAAATTCCACATTGAATGTGGAGCACTTCTCCGTTTATATGTCTTACACCATTGCTCTGCCTGGGTGGACTGCTCTCCACCCATAAATCTGTAGCCCCGGTATCCTTATGCACGTTGGTAATGAAGTTTCCTACATTCTTGCTTCCAAAAAAATTTCGAAAGTCCTTGGGTGTCATTCAGCTTTGGTTTGGGTTTACGTAGCATAACTTTCTAAAATTTCTAATCTTGGCAAAATATTGCCAATTGTGTGAATAGCTACTTGTCAATCACTATTAGTAGTATAAACCACCAACCTATGTATCATTTACCAGGATTATTAATGCACGCAAAGTTGTAATCCACGAAAAAGTCACTTGGACTTCAAATGACCTGCGACTGCGTTTTAAGTATCAGTATCCATAAATATGAATCTTTGTTCACAACAGTGATGTGATAATAAATGATTTTCTACTGGACATGCTTAGCATAGGGTTTTTGGCATTCGACAAGCGGGTTCTTCCAAACAATGAAATGACAAGGCCATTTCATGCAGAACTTATTAGGTTCAGAGCATTCTAAATGGATTAAATGTGTGTAGTTCCCCGAAACTTCGCTTGAAGACGATGTACGACATTAAACTCGGACAGAGTACGTATTGCCAAGGGCTGCCATATGGCATTCGTAAAATAACAATTTGAAGTGTCCTTAGTTCCGAAGCAGAGGTAAACAAGTATTGAAAGTAATGCACTGTCCGTCATTCCTTTTGAACGTCGCCCCTGGCGCGCCCCCTTGCCAAGTCTCCGTGACGGCCATCACAACGTAGTCGGTTATGGAAGAGATACACCCGTAATCCAACTCCACCAGACTTCGTCCTTTTTGGAATCATACAAAAGGAAAATCACTGTCCTGATTGCGGTTTCGTGGGGCTGGGGTTACGAGCACATTCCTACTTGCAACTTTGTTCCTAGTTCAGTACTATTCAGCCACATTTCTAGCTGGATTCTAATCACTTCGTTAACACCTTCATTCAGGTGCCGAAGACAACTCTTCAGCGAACTCACTCACTACTAGGATCCCTGCTGGCTACGAAAATGGGATAGTTGTCGAAGATGAACTTTATTCCAAACCCTTCTATTAGGAGTCATCACAGACCCTCCTGTCCACAATATGCAGCCCTCTTCCATTGCGATAAGGTTTAGCATCCCATAATCGGAATCAGGATAGTTGTCCTTTTAGGTGTAACCGATTAAACCCCCCTTGACACTTGCCCATAAACCAAAGAAGTCCTGCTACTTGAAATGAATATGTTTTGTCAACGTAGAGTGAGGTTGATGGACTGCTGGAAGCAGGAGCGCAATCGCGGGGCCTTAATTTCTCTCAAAGCTATAAACGAAGCGTTTTATCTAAGGCTTGATAACCTCTATCTTACATAAGTCAATTCAAACAGGATTTTCGCGTTTTTCCCCAGATTATGGTAAAAATTGAAGGCCCTCCATGGCGTACCATCCCACACTCAATGCCTCAGTGCCTTCACGTACATATTTACGTCTAGTCGATTTGAAGGAACAAAAAAACTCCCCTTTTTCCACGCTGAAATGGGCCTGAGAGTCTGTGGTTAGGCGGTTTGACTGTCCACCTGGCCCCCCGTCTCTCTCGCTACAATGCGTCATTTGGGTCGCATCGATCGTTGCCTGCGTTACGACGTCTGGGTTCAAATTAAAAAATCGATTTCTTATTATAACTATTTAATTAGTTAGGTGACTAGCCCAAAGCAGATTTGGTAGTCATTGTTAACCATAGCGACGAGAGAACAGGTAGCCAGTGTTATGTAAGTTGAGTGTGCACTGACAATTGGCATTTATCCCCCCCTCCCCCAAACTCTCCATTGTCAAAGCCATTAGGTCAATCTTTTGGACGTAAAAATACTTTCTTACACTTACAAACCTGCCAGTTTTTACAGTCGTCATCATAAATTTTATTGTTACGAATGATAACGAGTGTCTATTACAGAGGCAGAGTCAACCTCACCTCCCAGGTGGTGATAGCTCCACAAGAGCCTTCAAGTGAGTACTGCAAATGGATGTTCATCTCCCTCTCTCCTCCCTTAGATGGCTCAACAGCAATCACAGCCGCAGTCGCAGTTACAGACATCGAGGACGGCGACAGCAGCGGCAAGTAATGGCCTGACAACAACAGTCAACATGCCTGCGGCCGTGGTGGTGCCGGCTCAAAACTCGGCACTAGCCACTACGACAGTTGGTGGGGCTGCAGCAATGCTAGCCCGAATGAACAGCAATAATACCAATTTTGGTCAATACTACCTCCGTTTCCTGCGGCATCATTCCACTCGGGCGAGTCCTGTTACAGTAGGTCAATTTTGTGCTAGAGTTTTTAAATCCTTTGAAAAAAATCGTCAATCAGCAATGCTAGACATAACTAAAAGTACTTTGAAGGATGTCAAAACTTACAAACTCTGCTTATTCAAAGGTACAATGGCTCCTACAGAACTACGAGACAGCAGAGGGAGTAAGCCTACCTCGGAGTGCTCTCTACTCACACTACCTCAATCACTGTCTTGACTACTGGTTGGAGCCCATGAATCCCGCCTCGTTCGGCAAACTCATTCGTTCCGTCTTTGTCGGTCTTCGAACACGTCGGCTAGGCACAAGGCAAATCCCAATTGTTCCGCATCTGAATAGTGAGGATTTGCGAGGATTTGAGTCTAATCTGCGTTTAACGTTTTTCAGGGGAAATTCAAAATACCATTACTATGGCATAAGAATAAAACAGAACTCCAGCCTCAACACGATGAAACCAAACAGACCCTCAGCATGGTAGGTGATGGGACTGTGCTAGTTATGGATGCAAGAAAACAGGCTTTTATTTCTAAATATTCTAACATCATTTGTACACGATTAGGGCTCTTTAGCTTTTAGTATTCTTTAATTTGTCTAGTTACAAAGCCTCAACTGACACAAAAATCCATACAAACCATCCTTTAAGTTTGAAACTAGATATATGTGTACTTTAAAAGAGGAGCATTGTCAATGACTTAGGAGCATTAATAATATTTTGCAAATTTTGTTTAAGTCTTGACACTAACCTCCGCAGGCTTCAAAAGTACCCGGACTACTCATCCGGATCGGCAGGCGGGAAGTCAGAACCAGCCCTAGCAGCCTCCAATGTCTACGCCTGCTACTCAAAATTTCGTTCCATTCGAGCAAACACCGCAGTGGGGTCAACAGCCGCGACGACCCCACCTGCTGGATTTTCCAAACCGGTTTCGGTGGAAACCACCTCGACCGGTTTTATCAAATCGGAGACGCCTGGACCAAGTACATCAGCAGGCGTCTATCGAGCGTTACCAGCTCGTTCAACACCCACCAATCTCCCTACGATGGTGAAACCGAAGCTAACCGGCGTGTTCTACAAGGATGATACCTCGAGTAGTACTTTTGGTGAATTTCCATTTATTTCTGTTTTACTTTATGCCAAACATCGAACCTTGTTAAGCAGCAGTTGTGACATGGCTATCGTATGGAGCGGCTGGAAGAGAGTGCAACAGTGAAGGAATTATCAATGCTTGTTCACTATTCATTTCGTCCACATTTTCAAACAGAGTAGGTTGCTTACACATCCTATGCCAACTGGGGGGAAAGGTAGAGGAGGTTGCCGCATGCAATCGGGAAGTCTAGTGGTTACGATGGTGGTGTTGTTGAAGTTGCCTGGACTTAAAATTGCTACCTTAAGCTGGCACGCCAGCTTTAAATTGCTAGTTGCGGTGATGTGAAGGGATTTATACCTTGGAATGTTTTGGCCTAGAGAGAACCATTGTCAGTAGCAATAGTAGAATTATCGGTAGAAATCAGAGTGGATGGAGGATTCCGATTCAGGTACGCCGATTTTTGCATTAAAATTCATTAGAGTGGACAATTCTTAAGTACTTTCTGCTGCATAGTTAGTAGTTTACTTCAAAACTGAAATACTACCATAAGCGGTCCAAATTCTGACATTAATTTAAGGTTAATGGAGTGTGCCTGTTGCTGAGTCGATATCTGAAGATGTGTACAATGACAGAAGTGTTAACATCTCGAAGTTTTTTAAACGTATGTGTCTTGAAGACTTTCTAGTTTCCTAGCGCGTTGATTCCCTCCGTTTTGAGGAATCTGGACTTTTGTGTTACTGCTTGCTTTCTTTCTAGCTGGCCAATATCCTCTGAGAGGGAGTTTTGCGCTGCAATCCCTTCTTTTTCCCCTAAGCCACTTCCAAACATAACTACGTGAGATTATGAAAACTCTGGCCTGACATCCTTGTTTTCTTTTGTCTCCCCTGAGGTTGGGTCGCAATTTTTCCAGAAACCGGTTAATTCTCCAAGGATCACGGGTTGGCAACATAACAGGCATTGACAAGCAGAGTAGATGTGCTTACCACCATTTCTTTGGCCTGTAGTTCATTTGCTGCCCTCCAAAGAAATTGTTTAGCCTTATAAAATGGGATCTGTGTAATTAGAAAGACGAGCGGTCGTATCCATGATCTCTTCAATTCCATCCTCTAGCCACAAAACCTGAGGCCTCAGAGACGGGTACTTCGTTGTGGAGGCCGTGGGAGACGAACAGTAGTGGTGGAGTGGGTTCGCAGAGGACTGTTTCACCCTGTCTCTATGACTGGCATGGTGGCGATAAACTCTCGGCTGATACAGATCTCCCAACTAGTGGGATGGAGAGCGGGTAGGTTCCTGAGTGCATTTTTGTCGTTATTTTTAGCAAAGGTACAGCTTGGTGATCTTGTAGCATAAGATTTTGTGATAATACTTCCCATTGGTATAATAATTACTTGTTGAAGACAGACAGTAATGTAACCATACCATGCCTTTTATGGTGCTACACGAATCAGGGCTTATTCTACTTCTCGCCTTTTCCTTTAGTCCGCTAACTTCTCTAACTGAACAGAGCGGTGAAAACGAAGATCGACTTTATTTTGGGTCTGGAAACGATCAAAACTTTACTTTTCCACGTCTCACCGACCTCTGCCATTTGGTGGGGATTGATTTGAGCCCCACGTCGAGTGAGTTACCACCACTCTTCATTTATCACTCGAACTTGATTCCTCCTTGATGATATCGCAAGGCATGAAAATTGTCGGTAGCATTGTATAAAAGTAGAATAAGCTAAACAGCAATGATTCATAAGTCAACAGACGAAATAAAGTCGTCGCAGGCATGAGACTGATCAACCCTTGATTAAATGTGCACTGGATTTTAAATTCAAGGCTCTTCCTTTATGCTAACGGTGAATTCCGCCTTGAAGGCGGCGAAACGCCCCTTAATTTTAGTAACGTACTTTTGTATTTGCAATAAAAAGCTATGCTAGTGACTTGGTACAAAAATGAAGACATTGTCAGGGTAACGATCTGTACCCCATTTCCGATTGAAGTGGGCTCCCTGTGTAGAATAGTTGTCAACGCAGTAGAAATGTTGGAAATCATGTAATGAAGATCACAATTTAAAAAAAAGCGATGCCACGTTAAGTATGACCATTCACCTTCGATCTGAGACCGTTACATTGAGGTTATGTGAATTCTACATTTCCTCTCAGCTTCCTTCCCAATGGATCTTTCAATTGAGTCCTCGAGCAGCGATTCCAATCGCATTGGTAAGGAAATTACAGAACGAGAAGCGATTTTACAATTCGTCAAACTCTACGAGCAGCACTGCGCCGAGGTCTACGAGGCCATCATTACACCACAGTTGGAGAAACTGCGCAACATTTGGCAGCGCTTCTGGAGTCCCAGTGACACTCTGTCGCGTGATCTAGTAAATGCCTATCCCCTTCCATTCACCCACTTTAAGCTTTTTTCATTTTCATTCAACAATAAGTGCATTCACAGGGTCAAAGGGAGACTATTGGAAGTAGCGGTGGTTGTGAGACTCGACTTAACAAAATGCAACTCGCGCTTATCAATAGCCGGAAGTGCCTCTGTCAATTTGTGGAAGTGGCGGATAGGGCGTTGTACCAGACCCTGTTGGAGATTATTATTGGCGATAGTCTCAAATCAATGCCGCCGTCTCTACTTCACACTGTGAGAGTAATGGTTAAACGAGTCCAAGTAAGTGGCATTTTTCCATCCAACAGTCAAGCTAGATTTCATTGTCAGTCTAAAGCAGTATATAACTGGTATATAACACACCTTGTTTTTTTCCTCTCAAAAACCAAAACTCTTGAAATCCAGATGGAATCTAATTTGGTACTGCTTTCAGTAACCCCCTGTCTAACCCAGTGCATCTCCACTTTCACCTTTTTGTTTACTTAGCATTGCCTGCGATCAGCTATTCGTCATCTGAGTCCGACGCTGATCAACTGTAAACTAACTGCCATCAGTGGTTTCATCAAAGGCCTGCGTCGTGTCATCGGTCTGGCTCATCTCAGCCGAGCAGTGGCGCATGTCCTGAACACACCGGAGCGTCTCGAACAGATGCGTGCGGACATCTGCAAGCTCGACCTCGAGAGCATTGAGGTGAGCGATTTCGCCCTGCGTAGCTCAAACACTAACGCCTGTGTAATTAACGCTGGTAGTGGGGTTATTATTAGATCCAGAAAGGAACACAAGTGGTTGATTTAGAAGACTGAAAGTCTTCTCTGGATTTGATGGACCTTGTTTGTGTAACCCCTTCCCTCCTCTAAGCGTCATTTTGGTAGACACAACCCCATTTCGATGTATGATGTGTTGCTATCAGTCTTAGAAGTCCTACACAGTCAGTCGACAATGTATTTCGCGCGTTTCGCAGATCCATTTGACACACTCTGATTGGGAAATATGTTGTTGGGAGTAATTTGTGGACCATAATGGTACTTTTACTAGCACTTGTGCACATCCAACATTGTTTCAATGCAATCTGAGTCATGCCTAGCCTCTTTAAACACGTAGAAGTACCAAATTATTATTTCACTCATAGTTCACTATTTGCAAAATAAAGTTGGGTTGGTTTTTTCATGGTTTTTGAATTGTGAAGTGGTTGTCAATGCGATGCTACCTTGAAGTATTTGAAATTGCGACCCCCTATCAAGACCGTCACTTTTTTGAGGGTTGTCAAGGCCTTCACTATGCACAGCAGATGCCTCCTTTCTATGGTGGTTTTGTGCATTATCAAGACTTATTTATATTCCTGCCTTAACGCTCCAATGTATGCAAGCCTAACATTAACTTGCCGCTAGTGATGATGATGACCCATCAGATGCACCGTGAAATTAATTTACGATATCCTATCATCAAAAAAGTTGAAAACTTGATAATGGGACAAAAATAACCAAGTGCCCTTCTGTTGCATTAAAAGGCACAGGGCTCATGGGCCAGTGATTGCTTGCCCTCGTGGACTCTCTTCACTGAACACAGCCTTCTCGCCAATTTTACGGCTTCAAGCATTGACACCGCCTCCGCCTTCTGCCGTGATGACTACATCGCTTCTTCCGTCCACCTGCGCTGTCGCAAGACCTCCCCTCCCGGGGCTGTAGGTGATGCCGCCTGCGTTGGTGAAACGATGCAGTCGGAGGGTGCCTTTGAGACCGCTGGATGCCCTTTCACAATGGTACAGCTGCATGCGGAGCTACAACATCTACTGGCAGCAAACGCGCCACTCACCTGCTGGGTGGCCTGGCTCGATCGTGTTGTGCTGCGTGGACTGGCGGGCCGGGTGTCGGGGCCAAAGCGGGCAAATGCAGCAAGACAGTTAATGCTAGTGTGGAACTATTATAGGTAAGTGATTGGCCTTCCACGGGGTTTTTCTCGAAAGCGTTGAAGTATGTGGTAGAAAAATTTCATTCACGTGGTGTCGCTGGATTTTTCATCGTCGTCATCCTTTGCAGCTCCCTACTGATACGGGAACTGACACTTCGCTCAGCCCTCAGTTTCGGTAGTTGTTACCTCCTACGAATGCTCTGCGATGAATACCTCAGTTTTCGGTTGGAGCAGGTGGCCGCATCTCCTTTGCTGACGATCTTCTCACGCTGGAACACCTCAGCCCCACACACGCCAGAGGGGTGTGTCTGCTTTGATGCTGCTCCTTCCAATACCTCTGCTTCCACAATAGCCACAGCGGCAACAACGACGCCATCGACGGTGATGGTGGTTGGTGATGAAGGTGACGCTGCCGCAACCCTCCTCACCACCTTCAACAGTATGGATGAGGAACGTGAGCCCATGGCTGATATAAGCACCAACGGGGGCAGGGATATGGATAATGCGTCTCCATGGGAGCAGTCAGCGTCTAATGCATTTGTAAGCTTGGCATTGAGGAGTTTAGGCGAACTTGTCGACACTCTTAGCGTCACTTCTAGATTGGGAAGGTGGTCCTACGTTTCATTTTGGCTGTTGTTACGGGAGTTGGGCAGTACTCTCAATACTCCTCGCCTAAAATATTATTGGGAAAGTACTTATTCCATTGTAAATGCACTTTCTTTGATTCTTTAGTACGGCTGCTTCGAAAGCACCCAGGCAGTAGCAGATTCTCTGATGCTTGCACCCTCCACCGGTTTGGGAGCTGAAATTTGGTCAGCGGTTCCCTTCGGTGGTGGTGACATGCTTCCACCTTCGGCATTCTCTGCTATCACCGGTCCCCCCTTTGCCGAAGAGTTGCTAGCTGCTACGAACATCTCCTGCACTACAGCTGCTACCACTCCAACGTCTCCGCCACCGCCGTCCCTTCCCTCGGTCTCGCCGCAAATGAGCATGGTCCCGGTCTTTCCTGACCAATTTCTCCCTGCTTCACCGCCACCCCCGCCACCGCTGCAACTGGTACAGCATTCCACAAAGGGGATGGAGGCAGGAAGCAGGAAGGTGCATTCGATGAGATCTGGTTATGATCAGAATTCGGGGGATTTTGGTGCAGTAGCAGTTGGAGCCACCCAGAAGGTAAACCAGAGACAAATACTTGTTTATCATATTTAATTCAAGGAGATTTTTGGAATACAATTAAGGTAGAAAAGAATTTTCTAAGAGAAATGTGTTGTTGTTATTGTAAATTGTTTGCAGTAAACAATTCAACCCATTTAGATAAATCGCAAATCCGTCCGTGTCACCATTGGCAAAGAGGAGCCACCCGATTGAATGAACCTTTCCCATGAATTTGCTTTTTTGTGATTTTCTTATTTGCAGTTAGTTTTGGATGTGTACTAAATAAAGTTGCAATTTTGAGGCATCGGTTCGCTGTTTTATTAAACAAGCAAGCACACAAAAGGGTAGGGGAGGACTCTTGGTTACTCAAGAAGTGGGCCTGCAGTCGTGGTGGTGATGTAGGACTACGTCAGTGTTTCAGTCTCTGCAAGTATCAGTTCTCCCTCTGTGGTATGGCCTTCGAGCCGTGCTAGTGGCCGTCCACATTTGTGTTCTGCCTGAAAATGCGTACTTCCACATCCCTTCTACGGAGACTCGGAATGCTGCCTCGGAGTTGTTCGAGATAAATGAAGTGGTGTGAAGAGAGCTAGATTGTCCTCCTGCCCGGGAGTGGGTCGTGCCTTCCAAAAGGCTCATTCGAGGAAGTGCAGGCCGAAGGTCAAATGCTTGAGGGACAAGTAACAAACAGAATGAAGATGGATGGGAAACAATTAAATGGCAGCTCCACTGCCCCGGGACTTCCTTGAAGACAAGGGAAGGTGTGGCAATACTTGAGCAGATTGTATGTATTCAGCAAAATGAAGAGAGTTGGGTCTACTGGCATGATCCAGAGGCCAGCTCACTCGACAAGGTACAAAAGTGGCCGATCCAGTCCACTCAAGCGAAATCGAGAGTTATACAAACAAGAGTATCACATAATTCGTCACCCAACACAACGTGATCAGCGCTGAAAGAAAACGCCCACGAGCCAATCGTGTCGATCATCAAATTTCAATGCAGCCAAGGAGATACTTGACCGCAACGTTACTGATTCCTCTTGGTAAATCAACTGAATCTGCACTTTCGTCCAGTATGGGAACTGGATTCAGGGACGGAGGATCGTGCTGGTCATCAGGCGTGTCCCTAGCTTTACATTGGAACGCCTACCTAAAAGAAGACTTATGTTAGAAAGAACGGGGTTCACCGCAGTTACTTAGGACAGGGTTTCGCCTTTCTTACCACGTTGTTCCCACTTTGGAGCTGCCCGGTCATGTCTGCCTGGATTCTATTCAGCTAGTGGGGAATAGGGGAAGGTATTGCGAGTTCACTTGATCAGCATCCTCATGTAGGTACGGTGGGAAAACTGCGAAAGGGGAAATTTCCAGACGACTCGCGGCCATTGCAACTACCGTTGTTAGTAGCTTTCTCGCAGAACACGGAAATGGGGTAGATGCCGAAGGTAGACGTCATTCTCAGACCTTCTGGTATGGGTTATCACTGATTCGGTCATCCGTATAACACACACATCTCCCGCATTACCCAAGTTTGCCACCCAATGGTCGAGACCAGGATCGATTCGCCTTCCTCTGCCACCAACGTATCGCCCTGAGATCTCCATGAAGACGAAATGCGACGCAATACTTGGACAGAAAACATGAAAGGAATTGGAGCTATTGGCAGTGGAATACTTACTTTTCTTCAAGTGTGCCTTTTGGGCGAGGGGCAGGGACAACTCAAACCTCCAGCTTGAGGACAAGAACATTGTTACAGTAAAGATGTTCACAAGACAATCAATGTCGCTACAGTAGCAATCACGGAGAAAAAGGAGAACGAAGATAGCGCCACACTTGTGGAAGCGCTGGCGGACCTTTCCTCCTTCAAAGACGGTATGAACTTTGGAGATTCGATAAAAACCGTTATGTTCAATATCCACCTATATCCTTAGCGGCGAAGAATTCCGCTGATTCTCGGCGCGCTTCTGCAAGAGCTATGCTCGGCGGCGACGGATGCAAGGGTCTCTCCGGACTCCAAAATTGACCAATGCTGCAAAACACTATCCAAATTGGTCATTGACCAGTGAAAGCAGTCTCTGACTAGAGAGTTCTCCCATCGTGATCAGAAGACTGGCAAAGATGACGAGGAGTACGCTGGGAATCCGCAACTACTGGTAAAACAGGCTTTTCAAGGCACACCATCCAACAGATTCACTAAGTGGTTGTTCAGTCTAGAGCAAGAATCCAACTACCATAAAGATCAACGATCATAGTAAGTTGATCGAGGCCCCAACCAGATAGCGTCACAGTAGGCTCCTCCGCGCCGCTTTCTAAGACCATGCGAATAGTCCCAAATGGCTACCACTCACTTATTAGAGTCCCACGCAAGCTAGAAAGACGCTCATACAGCTCCCCTCATAAATCGAGTGTGGCCAAGTAAATAGTAAACCTGCAAGCTTTCTCAGGTCTTTGCAAGAAGATTCGTAGGGGCCTTCTTTCCGCAAAACTACTTTCAGCAGGAAGAGAGATTATGGTAAAAAAGGAGAAGTCGGCAAATGTCTACATGGGGAAAGAAACTTGGACAGTTGAATTTAACACATGTCCAGGACTAGCTTGGGACGTGATTTCCGTCGGAACGCCAAAGCCGACGGTACTTTTGTGAAAGGCACCGCTTTGCAACCAGTGACGCAATGGAGCAAACGCAGCCCGAAAACGACACGGGCGACATCTGTAGCACTGCTTTTGAGGCCGCAGCTACCCCTATGAGCAAATTGAATGAGCTTTGTTCATAGGTAGCACACACATATCGAAAAGAAGGAAGCTCGTTCATCGCTGAATTGGTGCACGGATGTATTGTCATGGCAAGGTGCGAAAATGGCACGAACATCGTCACACACAATAGATGAAGGGATAGCACTAGCATTGCCCTTAGAGAACGAAAGTTTTTTGTCTCAAGACAGTTTCATTGTATCTGATGAAACGAACCAATAATGTCTTGATGGGGAAATGGTAAGGATATCTTCGCCACGCGCCAATGCTATCAAACCCCCCATCAAGTAGGAGGTATGAATCGCGCTCCCGCCTCTGAGTTAAAAGATACAACTAAAAAACAAAAGCACTACAATCATAGTCTAGAAGCCACCCATCCGCTGACAGCAATAGGCCGACCACCTATCTGTAACCAAAACCGGGAGCCAAACAAAGTGCGAAACGCTTCACAGTAACACATTAACATCACAATAAAAAACCAAGGGCATTTAAAATGATTCATGTTATAAGGCTGGCTCCTCATATCAAGAAGTGCAGAGTAATACGAAATGTAATTCGAACCTTACTTTAGCGTGCCGAGATTTCAGACTACCGGTTTCGGCCACATGTGTGGCCATACTGTTCTAGCTGGGCTGACCGGACTCAGGACCATGCCAGCAGTTCCGATTTTCCCAGATGTCAGAATGTGCATATGTGTGTTCTGCCCTAACATTATTATGTCTATTCTTGCCTTCAAGGAAGCCTCGGAGCGCCACAAACTCCAACGACACTGAAAAAACAGTGAGCAGGTGTGGTTGGTAAAGAACTAATGAGCATTGGTGAGGCAATCCACCTTAGATCTTGTCTTTCAACTTGCATAAACATTTGTATAAATTGCTTTTACAATTGTTTATAAAATATTGTTAAATAAACACTAGCAGGTTTGCAGCGCAAGGCCTTGTTTGTTAGCTTTAATTACGTTTGTTATAATTTACATAACAGATGGCCGAATTTTTCAAATAAAAGCACAAGCCAATAGTTCCTCAAGTTGGGTGTGCCTTGCGTCGCCCGACTCGCTATTTCCGCGTTATGTATAATACATCTGGGAGGAATCCTATTGTCTTTCCGATTTATTATTTTATCTATACGGGTGCTGCTTACATTGCTTTTGTACTCTTTGGTGCGCCTGTACTCTCGTAGGTGTTCGCACTTCTAACTTCTTTCATAGTAACCAACTGGAAACACTGTCCTTGTCTCTATTGTTTGCTTTCCTCTCGGGAGCTCCTTACTTATTTAACTTTCACCCGACAGCTGAAAAAATCGGCACCGTCCTGTGGATCCCTAGGTAAGCTGGTTCACGGGTATTTATAAAAAATAGCGGACTTTTTCAACATTTGCTTCTTCTGTTTATTTGCAGCACAAAGGCGGAACGCTTTGCATGTTGTAGTTTCTGGGGCACTCTAGTGGGCACGTGGTCTTCAGCTTTCTTCCTTGTTCTTGATTGGGACCGCCCATGGCAAGCATGGCCTATACCATGCGTTGCTGGCTCTCTTTTTGGTTTCATTGTTGGATTCGTTGCATTCCTCCTATTTCCTTTTAAAGGTCCTCCTTGTATCAGTCTCCTTCAACAGTCATTGGATTCCATTGATCAAGTCAAGATCCGTTTCGAATAGACTGTAGCCTCTTTCCTCTTTTAATATAGACGTTTGGATGGGAAACTGCCCTGGATTCGCTGCTCTTTTTCGCTTGATGTAGACTGCTGTGTGATTTAAACTGTTCGCATCGCCACCGACGGGGCGCTAAGACTCTTTTTTTCTTTTATTAGTCCCGGGACGATTTACTAGATCGTTGTTTGGTCTTTCTGTCCACCTACTCCTGGGTGTATTCCTTCAAGTGGACTGAGCTTTTTTCATGTTCCGAGTTCGATATCGTCAACGTCTGTCCTAAGGAATGGGTCAAAGCTTTATCGGAGAGTAAAATCAAGGATCTCCAGGTAGATTCTTCTGTCTATTATGTTTTCGATAACGTAGCTTCTGTCGGGTCGTCCAAATCATTGCGGCCGCTGTCGGATAAATCATCGACAGCATTGCGTGTATGGCGACGCGTTTATGATTTGACAGGCATGGTTATACGTTAGTTCAGGTTGATTTGTAGTTGAAGTTGAAATTTAGTCCCATCTTCGATCCCGGCGTGGAATATCAGGATCTAGTGGGTACGGTGAAACGTTTAAGGCTTCTTTATGAACCCTAAGACGTAGGACTAACTGGACTGATCTTGACCGATGTTTGGCAGCCCTGACGATGGAAACGGTGCTTCCCTTTCTGATAATTTCGTGCGGTGATTGAATTGAAGTTTCGGGTGCTTATGCCCTTAGAGGTTTTTGTTCATATAGGATTGTGTGAAAAATGACAGTTATGTCATTGATTTTCTTAGGTTAAACCGATGAAACCAGACTTCTTTACAAAAAAATTGGTAAATTGAGCATTATGAAGGTACTGGGACAGTATAGCAAAGCTCTTTTAACGGTGAATTTATTTAAAATTGACCAATTATATGCTTTCTCGGTTTTGGGATCGCACCGATAAAAAATTAGGCACCTTTCTAACTTACGACACCCAGTACCTGTGATTACTTGCTCAATCTTGGAGTCCTTGTTTTTTGTTTTTTTTTTGCCAACTCGTAAGGGTTGCTTTTTTCTATCCTGCGAGGTGACTCAACATCCAAGCCTACCCCGAGATAACGCTACTGTCCTCTTGGCTCTCGTCAGTTAAACCATTGAGGGGCTCAACTCTTGTGTTAAGCGTTTGGATGTTAAAAAATACTTTTCAAAGTATCTGCAGCTATCAATGCACAATGGGCTTCATTTTAAAAAGTTGAGCTTCGGAACCGACAATGTCCTTTTCGAAAGATTGTCGATTTCGGTGATTATGCTGACGAAACTGGTGCTCAAAATTTGTGCGAAAACCGTCGTCATATTTCTCCTCATCGATTAGGTCACAGGTACATTGCTTCTCTAGGGAATCGCTTATCACTGGATTGATATGCATACCAACATTTCCGGTTTGGATTTATCACTTATCCCCTACAAACTGCGCACTTTCAAATCCTTCATTGCTAGGAGTTCGTTGTCGGCGGCAGTGCTCCCATCGACTGGCCTGAGTCTCTCAAATTCTTCGCCCAGCAGTGCGTAATCCTGACACAAGAGCTCATTCATTCAGCGACCTCCACGCCCCCTGGAACGTCGGTACCACCTTACACTCCTTCTCATGGGATCTTATGCCTCAATATTTCTGCCGGTCATCTCTTCTACCAGTCGCAGTTGAATGAGGACGTGAAAACAGCGCCACGCAAGGTGAAACCCAAGAAACACCACGAGATTGAGATTATGTCGGCTTTTCTCTGTGACCTTCTG
This sequence comes from Taenia saginata, assembly GCA_001693075.2. Lineage (NCBI taxonomy): Eukaryota > Metazoa > Platyhelminthes > Cestoda > Cyclophyllidea > Taeniidae > Taenia > Taenia saginata. The sequence continues at coordinate 82,524 of LWMK02000037.1, read as the reverse complement.
CAGAACTCAATGCTGCTCTCAAAGTCATCCCTTGATAGCGCTTCTAAGAATAACTCCAATAGAAGGGTCACTTTTCAGACTGCTCCCTTTGAAGGTAGGAGGAGAGAGTAAAGAATATCGGCTACATATTTTGAACAACTTCAAACAGATAGTCGGTGGATAAGGAAATGTCACATAGCTAATCTGAAAAATTTGCCATTTCACTGAACACAAGAATAGATGAAGATGAATAGTCAGTACCTCGACAACCACTTTGTCAAACAAGATGAATAGGGTACGAATTAGACGGTTGCAAGTCATGCATTGCCCACAACTTCAAGGACACCAGAACTCCAGGGACTATCTTGCGGTTAATCTGCCCACATCCGCTTCAATGCTGGTCGATTTGGGCTCTGGTCTGGGCCATCTACCACGACGAGTGTTGCAACGCCTTGGGGTCACGTCGCCAGGGACTCTTGTCGTTGCCGTGGAATCTGATGCAAGGCTGCACGAGACTGCATTGCAGATGGAGGCGAAGGAGCCAAGTCCTGAAAGACGCCTTGTCCGGCTGTTTGCTCGTGTGGAGAAAGACGAAGTGCGCCTGTTTGGAGAGAAGTGAGTCTGTTGAAATTTGGTAAGGTAGGTTCCTAGGCAGCCCAATGACCCACCACTGGAATTTGGGTGGGTCCGCTAGCATAACGTTTCAGATATTCCTGCATATACTACAAGGTTATGGGCTTTGAAGTAACTTTGATATGTATGTGAGTAACATGAAGACAGCTACCAACATGGTATTTGCATTACGGGGTGTTGGAATTCCCGCATAGTCTGATATGCAGTTAAACCACATTGTTATAAAGCTACAACATTGTGACCTTGTGCAACTTCTCTGAGAGCGAAAGCGGACATAACACTGGGGTAGGATAGGTACTGTCAACATACAGAAGGAATTTAGACCACTGGCATGACCCAGAGGCCAGGCTGCTCCGTAAGGGTAGAACGGCGAGGTCCCCAAGTGGCCTCAAAGTTAAGCTACTACAGCATAACAGCCTCTCACCTTTTTTAAGCGTTGCCCCCGACGCTCTGCTTGGTCAGTCTCCCACGCCAGTAACTGAGGCGATACCTGACCACAACGTCACTGACCCCTCTTGACAATTCCACTGGATATTGAGTTTCGTTCTGTCGGCAACTGCATTGGGAGGACGTGATGATATGCCGGCCATTATGGATTTGGTGTCTATTCCCTCTTGTCACATCTTCCCACTTTGGAGCCGCCCGACCATACCTATCTGGTTTGGTTGTTAATACCTCTCCTTCAAACCACAGAACTGGGGTAGATGCAGAAGGGTGGAAGCACATGGAGACCTTGTGCCAAGGGTCACCACGAATTCTACACTTTGCAACACATTGCTAAGGTCTATCATCCAGCAGTAGAAAGCAGAGTAGATGCCCTTTGAGGTGGAATTTGCCTTCTGCTGCCACCAATGTAGCACCCTGATACTTGTGGAGGGCATGGTCTGCTATCAAAGCCGAGAGTTAAGCAAACGATTAATGAAGTGCAATATTTTTGTGGTTAGGAGCTGGAAAGTACTGGGAGCTAAACCTGTCGCTGGATTTCTCATTCTGAACCGAAGCTTTGATCCCTTAGGCTTTGTGGAAGAATAGTTTCATTTAAAAGAAAACCTCTATATTCCTTATTTTCAGCTTTATTGTTTACCTTCCATTTTACCGCACTCGCAGACTCTTCGCGACATTGGAGGAAAAGTGGGAGCGAAAGGAGGAGGAGGGGAAGGGCGGCGAAATCGGCTACCTGCTCTGTGGTCTTCACTGTTGTGGTGACCTGAGCGAAGCGGCGTTGAAGATCTTCCACGTTGACGCGCGTGCTCATGCTATCGTTCTTGTGGGTTGTTGCTACCACAAAATGACTACTCATGTGGATAACATTCAAGAGGCCGTAGAAAGTAAACAAGCGTTCACGGTAAGAAAGTGTTCTCAACACTCCATTGAAGTCACTTATTGCACCAATCTACAAAGTCTGGTGTAGGCATCAATCAACTAGCGTTTTTGCAAATCCTCGTCCCCCCAGTTCCCTCTCAGCTCCCAACTACGCGCCGCATTCCAGCGATGCTCAGATGCAGGGACAACGGTAGCAGAAAAGTCGCTAAAAGCGACAGTAGCCCTTCGTCTGGCTTGTCAGTGGTCACCACAGCAGTGGGCACAATGGAGTCTACGTGAGGTTTATGAGCACCGCATTCGTGTCTTCGTCCGGTCCCTCCTTGAGGTGCACCTCAACCCCCCTTCTGCCCCTCCTACAAACATCACCATTCTCAAACGAGTCGCTCGTTACCCAGTCACCTGCCCTCTGCCGTCCAGCACTTGTCTCGCCTCAGCGCGTCAACAACTGCCCGAACTCACCGATCACTGGCATGCTCTTAAGTCAGTTGCTGCATCCGTCACTGACGGAGCTGTCGATGATACTGTCATCAACATTGCGGAACTCACTCGATTAACTAATGCCAAAGCAGAGGTATGGCACCTCCTACCCGGTCTCACAGCACTGCAGCAACTTGTTCAGCCTCTAATAGAGGCCCTCATTTTGGTTGATCGTTTGTGGAGTTTGGAGTCGGCTCCGGATTTGCGATTTGCTACGCTTGTGCGCCTCTTTGATCCCAAATTGTCGCCTCGATGCATGGCCCTTGTGGCTGTAAAGAACACTGTGGACACTATTTCACCCTTGTAACAAATGCCTTGGAATGTAAGTACTTTGATTTAGCATAAGTTGGAAGAGGAACCTGCTTTGCGCTTGAGCTATCTTGGAAGACGTCAAAAGGCATGCAGATCCCGACGAGATCTCTTCAGCAACGTGCTGATGGGTTGGTTCTCCATTCATCTTCTGCTATGCCTACACTGAGATCGAGGCGGCTCTCCAAATTCATGCAATTTTGATTATCCTCTCATTTAGTTGATGATTTTAGCTAACTATCCAGTCGGTAATCACTAGATTTTCCTTTGATTTTGATGAATTCACCAACTCGACTATTGGTATAGCGTCTCGAGGTACCTCTGGCGAACTTACAGGGTCAATGAGTTCGACACTGGCCTTATTGTAATCACGCAAAGGAAATGCAAGACCGGCTGGTTGAATAGCGTGGGTAGATTCTCGAGTCGCAATCATAGAATCCGAGTCTCCGGAGGCTAGAGTCTGCATTTCCAAGCACAAAGGTTAGAAGGCTACTGCTGTATCACGTAACAGCCTCCCCTCTTCCCCTTTCAGCGTCTCCCGTTGCGAGATGGAGACGAAGATAGTAAAATGAACTTCTTTTTAAAGACAGCCCTAATTGGGAACGAAACTTTAGGAATTCACTTACCACGTTTTGGCGAAGGCTGAGCGGTGTCTCTTCAGCAAGCGCATTGCATGTTCCAATCGCTTCTGCGAGAGCAATTGCATGACAGCATCATGAGGTCGCCTCCTGTATTCATTCCCATTTCATTGCTTTTCTTCATGAGGCATGCGTGTCCGGAAATTGCTATGCAGCCTCGCGTAACCAGGGTGGATATGAAACCAAAGCACACGTTTAAAAACCTCAAGGTGTTTCCAAGACATGAAAATTTATAGCTAAATACTGTGTAGCGAATAAAAGGATAAAAAGTGGCGTTGGTTCATTAAGTACAGAGGTCAAAAGGGGCTAGGGCAGCTAGAGATCCTTGCGTTCCGTCTTTCGTTCCTCCCTGAAAGCGGGGAATAAAAGGTCAGGTTTGGATAGGACTTTTGGGTGAAAGGGGCAAAAGGACTGCCTTACTCCTCCTCCTCCTCTTCACTATCCCCCTCCATCTCAAAGGTCTCCAAAAAGTTATCCTTAATGTCAACGAACTGGACACTGGGAGCGTGTATTAACTGCTTGAGATTGTCATGAATGGTCGATTTCAGAGCGTCCACGTACTGGAAAAAAAACGACAAAGAACAGGCGAAATATGCGACATTGGAAGGCAGGTAAGGCACCTACTTACAAGCTACTGGATTTAGACGTAAGATCATGAGGACAAACCTTTCACCGATGTTAGAGGAAAGGGGCGCCTCGCACAGTCAAAGGCCGTCAGTAACCCATCATATTAGGCGCGAAAAGACAGATTTATCGAAGGGGTAAAGGTTAGACAGCTGCGCCGGAATATCGCCCCATACTGGATTTACAACCTGGGCATGAGCTATCGCCTGCAAGACCAGCAGAAAATCCTACTTTAATTAGATTTTCTACTTCAAATTTTTTGCCAAATTTATGGGATACTTCGCAGGGCTGGATTCGTGAATCGGTGACAGGAGAAGGGCGGGATGCATGAAACAATTTCTAATTTATACGACGATCTCTCTCCCCTGGTGACATTGAAGTGAAATTTCAAGACAAAGCTAAACACATTATCTGGAGGGTCGTTTCAACCTAAGTGGAAAAACTACCAAGTGTGGTCCTCACCTTTCATCGAAATTTGCTCTATAAATGCCGTGGGCTCCGAACTTCAGCAACAGTAAAATGCCGCCCCCCTCCCGCCAAATTCAACTACCGAACGCCGGTGTGGTATCGCCATTTTAAACGTCGGAATTAGGTAAAAACGTAGACCAGGATTCGAATAAAGAGCTTAGCTGAGCTCAAGGCGTTCAACCACTTGACCAGTGATCTATTTTCCGTTGCCTGAACCGACCTAGCCGAAATCGCGGGCCTCGTATTTCGGATTGGCACGGGCAGCGATGCTAAGTTGATGGACCAATTTGCGGTTTTGTTCTCAAGGCGTCAGAATGTTGACCTCGTGAAGCATTATTGGAAGAGAAGAGCGTGTTCTCCACGGATCGCCGTTCCAGTCCGAGGAAAAATGTATTTCTACCTTGCTCGAACCCATTGATCTTCTTGGCACTTAGTATATAGCAGGACGTCCGCTTAGTTCGTCAAAAGACAGTTTGAGAGATGATCAACCACCAATACAACCTCTCGGAAATTGACTAAAAAACCACTCACAGCTATCTACTTAATGATGGCGTCTTCACATTCGATGGTGGGCTCAAGTTGACTAGTGTGGAGTAGTCAATCCTGTTTACCGATGGAAAGAAATACTCCACCAAAGATGCAACTTTTCGAGCGTAAACTCCGATTAGGGGCTTGAATCTAAGTCAGACTTAATGTCAACTGACTTCATAATGAGTGGAGCTCCCGCCTCAAAACTGCTTGCCGGTAAAAACGAGGAGTGATCGCAATAAGATTCTAAAATAGAAGTTTTAAATGGTTCATGGACTTTTGAAGTGACATAGCACACACGTCATCCAAAGGTATCAAGGGCCGCAAGTGGCATGGCGATAGTGTTCTCATTGTCTTGCGAACGGATAATACGGATAAGAGTACTTTGCAGAGCGAGCCTTAAAACCTCAAATGCAAATCTGAAAAACGATCTAGTTGGCGGTTTCTTTTCAACCTGTCAAAGTAAAAGTGCAGACTTCAAAGCTTAGGCGATTGAAGATAAAACAAACAACCCCGTTTCGCTTAGAGTGATTGAACGCCGTTTACAAAATGTTGCATACCTTCTCGACTAACATTGCGATTCCAAATGTGAATTACCATCAGTTGAAAGAAAAAAAACTCCAACTCTTGGCTACACACCGACTTGGTATTGGCATTCTCCATCTTCGTGTTCAAATCCGGATGTAGAGTATAATCCGGAGCAAAATACTCAATGTATTCCGAGTAGGGCAGCTCATTGGAGATGTCCTCTTCGCGATCCAGAAGCACTGCAGTCTCGTAGGCCCAGCAGCGAGCCACATTACGCACCGTGTAGCCGCCACCACCCACCACGAGAGTTGGTATGCCCAGACCGCGCACACACCGAACACAACGTCCGTGGCCACGGATGGAGAGGTTAAAGACGCCAAGGCGGTCGCAACCCAGCGAGTCGGCACCGCATTGCAGCACTATGGCGGTGGGGCGGTAGAACTGCACCACCTCCGTAATGACTGACTTGAAGATACCGAAGTACATCTCATCGTCGATGCCCTCCTTGAGAGGTACGTTCACTGAGTAGTATTTACCGGATTCGGCACCCACCTCGTACATGTCACCTGGCGGAATGATGCAAAGGTACCTAACGCAAACCTTGGAGGGCCCAACCATTTCATTCTGACGAAAAATAGCAATCTTGCCCAATTTAACTTACTTGTGGCACTATTATTGGCTAAGAACAAGACACAGGAAATACCAAGCGCACCTGTACCCGGGAAGAAGAAGTTTCCGAATCGGTGAAATGAAACTGTCATGACTCGATCCGTCAAGTAAAATGCCTCTTGGACCCCGTCACCATGGTGGACGTCAATGTCAATGTAAAGAACACGGGGGTGGTACCTGATAATGCAATGGCATACCTAAGATAATGAAAAGTTTTCTTGCTTTAAGAGTTGGAGAATGGCAATGACAATATCGTTGACATAGCAAAAACCGGATGCTTCAAACTTTTTGGCATGATGGAGACCACCAGCCCAATTGATGGCGATATCTGTAAACTAAAGGAAAAATTAGGCAAGTTCAAACATTACGCCATCGTTTAGGTATCTTGCACCCATCAGAGACGCCCCAGTGTAGAGAGAGCAGAAGTTATATATGCCCTCGAATATGGGACTACAATAAATAAAAGGGAATGTGACAAACCAATCCTCCCCCACATTGTAACCCAGCAATTTCTCCTTTGGAAACTCATTGACGTTCGACGGTTTAACATCACGAAGGAACTCCAAATATTCCAACGTATGAAATGCCATCATATCTTTCATGCTAGCTTTCGGAGCCCTATAAATCTATAGAGGAATTGATAATTGACAGGCCATAGTTACTTGCATATGTTGCGTGAGACCATAACCAAGTACAAGTGTGTGCGCGAGTGTAATTCGATGAGGTTTCATCGGATGATTAGGCCCGTAGTGAAAATTGCCAGCATCAGGATTGTAAAAATAAACCACACGCCTCTTCCCCATTCCCATGATCGCACACGAATTTTCAAAAGACCCAGGGATGAGTAGAGTTCCAACAAAGCAGGGAAAAGGCACAGATAAATTCCATGAATCAAACCGATTGTGATTAGAACTGAAAGCACATAAAATGCGATATTCCAAAAGCAAACGTCATGCTCCGGAGAATAAATATTTAAAACAGGTGGAAATTATATTTTCTCGTATCGTTATTCACTTGTCTTTGCCTAGTAGCTGGCCTTCACACCATTTTCAAGTGATAGCTTAACTTTTAGGTGTGCACTGTAGGGAATTTACGGTTGGTTATTTCGCAGTTGTGTTATGCAAAAGTTGCAGTTTAAAAATTACGAATAACAATGCAAACACGCAAACTATCCTTTAAGGGTTAAATTAGAACTTCCTTTAAAACTTTGAAATTTTGAATTTATAAACCAGTTGTAACTCTACATCAAAACTGAATCTGGTCGCATCTATTACTTGCAAAATCCTCTGCTCTATTTTTTAATTTTGTCATGTTTTTGATCTTTCATCGCTAAAATCGGTGTGATGATGCAACTGCTTTTCCACTAGAACATCGACCTAAGCCCTCACTGGTACAAATCTTGGTGGCTTTCTATTTTGATCGCTGAGGATGTTAAATGTGTCAAAAAGCTTATTCGTGAATACGTTGCCCTCGAAGGCTTTCAAATCATTCAGCACTGCCTTATTTTGGGTGGGAATTCTAATCCATGTTGTTATTAAAATAGCACCGAGATAGCGCCATCAATAACAGGAATGTGCTTTTCGAATTTACCCCAGAAAATTTGAAGCGCTTGGAGGAATTAAAAACTCACTATCCTGTCGGATATCATGCTTCCCTTATAATGCCCGCTCTGGACATTGCACAACGCCAGAATGGCTGGCTTCCGATTTCGGCAATGTCAAAAGTTGCGGAATACCTGGGTGTACCTGAAATGCGCGTTTTTGAAGTGGCTACTTTTTATACCATGTTTAACAGGTAGCTTAGAGCTTCATCTATTTTGTGATTAATAGGAGTCCTGTTGGAAAATATCACGTACAGCTCTGTACTACTACCCCATGCATGTTGGGTGGTGTTGGTTCTGACGTGATCTTAGAAACCATCGAGAAAACCCTAGGCATTAAGACTGGTGAAACCACTCCCGACAAACTCTTCACCCTGAATCAGGTTGAATGTCTTGGAGCTTGTGTTAACGCACCGATGATGCAAATCAATGATGATTACTATGTACGCCATTGCCCCTTACAGTCTACTCTATTTCATGTCACAAATGTTATATCGTTTTTTATTGTTACTTTTATAGGAGGATTTGACTCCTGATGATGTTGTTAGGATTCTCAGCGATCTCAAAGCGGGCAAGAAGCCAAAACATGGGCCACAGTAAATTATTTATTGTTTAATTGGGTTTGGCGTATTTTGGATTTTTGTGCCTGACTCATTAGTTCACGATTTCTTTAGATCGGGTCAAGGCAAACGCTGCGCTTGCGAACCGAAGGGTGGTTTTACCTCTCTCAAGACGCCTCCCGTCCCTCCGGGCTTCAAATTGCAGGCCGCACTGAAGTAGAATGTAGATATTTAGCGTTTCTTTAGTTGGTATATTTATGCACCGAACATGTTGTATTCTATACTTGCCCATATTTTGTCACCTTTTGCCTCGTACCATCTGGATATTTGGCCATTTATTAAACAATTGCGGAGTTCGTTGAGCGGGTTTGGTCTTAGTGATTACCTATTTATTAAACATAGTTTCGTCGCTTAGTTGTGACTGAGAAGTATATTCTCCATGGTTTTAAGTATCAACTCATTGAATCTAGTAATCGCTTCACTTTTTTGGGTGGCAGCTATTTTCTGCCATGCGTCTCAGTGTATTTACATGCCTTAGAGGTTTGATTTATGTGATACCGAGTATCGCAATCATTGTCTTTTGAGTTTTCTCCAGGTACTGAAGCGCATGAGATTCTCGGTGTAGTTTTACCATGTAGGTATGAGGAGGCTGGTAGTATACAATCTCGTGGGGGCTATAATGTCAAATGGCTCCACTCCGGTTCCAAGCATCAACTTCGGACTCCTCCAGTCATTCTTTTGTTTCTGTACATAGGGTTTTTGGTGTTTACTGAAGTCAGGGGTTTGGTTCTTTGCTCCTTATTCGCCATCCTGAAAAGATATTAGAGTTTAAGGACAATTAGGGGTCGTTCATATTTGGAGGTATTCTTCTACCGCGGTTTTTTTGCGAACTATATTGGTAGCAATTTATCTGTTGCTGCATGTCAACTGTCATTTTATGGCGGGCGCTTTCTGTGGAAAATTTTTTTTACAATGGTCCATTTGGTGGAATAAATGGTGTAATATGGTGCCACTCGGAGGTTTATCTCGGGCATTTAAAGGCCTTGGCAACAAAAGGCATTATTGAGCCTCCACAAACCAGTTGTGGCATGCTGTTTTGGCATACACGTGGTTTCAATTGCTTCCCATCGTTAGTCTCTCTTTAGAACATCTAATTCGATGTAGCAAATTCCTACTAGGGGTGAGTATGGTTATCCTGGATTATCTGATTCACTAGATATCTCTGTTGCTTTTCCGTTGTCTTGATTCTTCGTTTCAAAAGCTACTCAAATTTCCGTATCGAATTTAAATTTCTCCCCTCTGGATGTAAAATTGCCACAAACAAGATCGTTGATGCTGTGATACAAAGTAGAGTTGATGGTGATGGAGTCCAAGGTAGCGATGATGGAATTGTGGGAGTTAAAAAGGGCATTATCAAAAATGGTGCATCCATTCAGTACGCTGAGGCCTCGTCCGATCCTGACCTTATAAGCCATAATTGTCTTCAGTGCTGCAATGCCAAGACGACCATAACAACTATTGTGTTTGGATATCATTCTTTCCTGCGTACCACTTTTCCCATTTTCATGGTACCCAGCCATCTGTCTGCGTTATCCCTAACCTGTGAAACGGCAGGGTGTCCATAACTTCCGTGCGAAAACCGTAGAAAGTGCTTTTAGAGACGTCTCGTCATCATTCGCTAGCATATACGACGCGAGTATGGAGTTGTGGCAAAAGTCAAATCCGTTCCAATTTTTACCTCAGCATAAAATGAAATTAAGACTGTTTTTGTGCGAATTCACTAACTTTTAGCTGGTTTACTGTCTGAATTGTGTCTGAAGGAACTAGGAGGCATGTAAGTCTGAAAGAAATCTGTTATAGACATTAGGAGGCCAAAGAAACAAGGTAAGAATGGTGTTGGAAGGGTGGAAATCGCACTGCAGAAGATTTGTCAACACAGTTGGTAAACGAATGTCGTTTACTCAACCTCACAAGCGTGATTGAAGAATCTCATCCTGGAGTTGTTGAATCAACCTCTTTATCTATGATCTTTGCTCAACACCAGTTAATAAGATACCATGCAGACATCGGGATTACCTTTGAGGAAGCAATGTGGCTACATGACTGGCATGTATTTAAGCCCTACGCATAGCCGCCAGATAATTTTTTTTCTGCCACCCTTATTCTTGTCCTCTATCGTTATAAAGTGGCCTGCCGGTTTTATGACTTGGAGCGCCCAGGATCGAGAGCCCGGGTCTTACTGGGGCTTCCGATCAGAAGGGTGAGTAGAGCCTTCGGAGTGGGTGCCTCGTTTTACTGGCTCAATAAGTACGCAAGGAGGTGAAGCTGGTGTGGAACACGTTCGCCTATGGATCGTGACTCGATGATTTCAGTTACGCGTCCTCAGAGCTTGGGGGAGTTGGAGTAAACTTCTGCTGGACACGAGCCAGTCGGGTAGGACTCAGCAAAAAGACGACCCGAAATGAACGGCATATTCAACACCAATTTTTTTTTTTATTACAATCTTCCCAACGGCATCAACTTCAGCTTCCCGGACAGATTTCCAAACAAGCCTAGATTTTTTAAAGTACCTGGCTGTGAGTCTATTAGAGAGCCTTGTTTTACATAGCACCCCGTACCATTGCATCACATTCCAATGTCTGACATGTGTGGCCTTTATAAACTAGTCCATAGCTTAATATTCGACGTAGACTATGTGGAAGGCAGAAACAGTAAGGCGTACTTTTACAGCAGTGGAGTTTTATTTGAGGAAATTTGGACTTCAAGGCAGGAGCCATCCACAGATTTCGTTAGGCCAAAATGAGGCAGTGAAATTGAGGCTGGACAAAATGCTCCATTTGGGCTGATTCATTGGGAATCCGTTTCTGGCAAAGCGATCAGCCCCAGGATTGACTAAGGGGGTGTGCTGCTCAAGTCGCTTCGCGTTGAAGGTAGATCTAACAAAGGAACCAAATAGGGTGCAGATATGAACGTGGCAGACAATCGCAATGGAGCGAGAACTGAGAGCGGTCCTTGCTGATGACACCGTTTTGCCAAGGAAACGGTCAGCGTAGAGTGGTCAATAACCACTTGGACTCGGTAACGCGCCGTGCTCGAGGAAGCAGAGGCCACCAACAAGACCAGTCGACACCAACAATTGTCCCACAAGGCAGGAGCCTCGTATGGAAACTAGACATAGAAGCTGCAGAAGAAACAGTAGAAGTCTTTCTGTCTTCACATGCATCAACAAATGAAGAGCTGGGCTTGTCTACGGAAAGGACCGCGATGTGGAGGTGATCGGGCTTTCCATCTATGCAAATAAAAATACGATTTCAGTGTAAGGGCGTCAGAGCAGGATTTTGAGGTTCATGCTATTGCATTCCCAGACGCTGGCTTGACCATGTGGTGATTTAACAAGAAAACCAGTATCTTAACAGTTCACACACGCAAAATGAAGCACATACTGTAAATTGCCACGTGTGAGTATTACCCTTAGTTAAAATTAACCGAAAAGGGTTAATGGAGCTTCAAAAATTGCACACATTCATAGGTTGTAGGGAACAACTTGCCTCTGATTCGCCTCCAAGGCACACCTCGCTGCCTTCAGTTACCAAGGTCATATACCGAACCAAAGCGACTACAAATATGAACAACACGAGCATAAATACTGAACTTCTAGGTTGGCTTTAAAAGAGATCAAGCTTTAGCTTTTTTGGAATTTACATTACTTATTATAGAAGCGGTCCCTCATACACCAAACGGAAACGCTTAATTTGCATTTGCAAATGAGAAATGTTGTCCTATTTAAAAAAGACCTGGAGCTTACATATTCATGGTTTAAAACAATGCTTTTAAAAAATTTGTTTTTGTTAGGTCATCTATGACTTGCAAATGCCTAATAAGTGCGTTTGCAATCAATCAAGTAAGAAGACTAAAGTTTCTGTTCGAAATATCACCCTTGTACGAATTCTTGCTGTAGCACTTCAAGGTTCATATGCAGACAAAATAAGGCAAGAATAAGGAAGAATTTGCATGTTCGGAGAACGGATAGGAATTAGAGCCGATGGCATGACCCAATGACCAGATCAGTCGGCAAAAGCGATGCAGACAGACAAGTGACTGCAGCCGGAAGCAAGAGTTATACAAACATCAAACGCATTGCATAGCTCCCCCTGTAATAATTTGTTTGTTCGAACTACCGGTTTAGGTCACTTGGGTGGCCATCTTGTTCTAGCCGGTTGGTCGGCCTCCGGGCCGTGCCAACAGCCCCCAAGCCCTCTGTTCTCGGAATACATATATTCTGCCCTAGTACTGCGCCTTCTTTTACCTTAAGGGGAGCCTCGGGACGCTACACCCCCTACTTTTGAGTGCCGTCCACGGCGCCTCCCTTGGTCAACGTCTTATGTCAGCCGTCGCAACGCAATCAGTGCTGAAGGAAAGCTTCCAGGAGCCGGTCGTGCCAGTCATTAAAATTATGTGCAACCGAGGCGGCACTTGGTCACAGCATTACAGATCCCTCATGGCAAACCAAATGGATGCAGATTTTCTTTCGGATTGGGAACCGAATTCTGTAACGAGGAATTGTGCTTGCTATTGCGCGAGCCCATAGCGAGGCGTTGGAACATCGGCCTAAAAGCAGACTTATGAAAGAGAGTTCCTGTAATACTTTGTTTGTTCGAACTACCGGTTTAGGTCACTTGGGTGGCCATCTTGTTCTAGCCGGTTGGTCGGCCTCCGGGCCGTGCCAACAGCCCCCAAGCCCTCTGTTTCCAGAATATATATATTCTGCCCTAGTACTGCGCCTTCTTTTACCTTAAAGGGAGCCTCGGGACGCTACATTGGTGGCAGCGGAAAGCGGACCCGACTTTGATGAATTTTATCCTGCTCCATGCCGCTTCTGCAAATGTCGGCAGTTGTGAAAGAAGTACATG